>WOFM01001767.1:0-216935 GCA_011428145.1 Ericerus pela | reverse complement strand
TGTTCGGAATTGTCGGGTTCCCAGTGATCGAACTGGGTATGGCTGTACAACAAGCTGGTCTTCACTTCATTGCCATGCGAAACGAACAAGCGGCTTGCTATGCGGCTCAGGCTATCGGTTACTTGACTCGTAAACCAGCCGTCGTTCTGGTGGTTTCTGGTCCTGGCCTTCTAAACGTCACATCTGGAATGGCGAACGCCAAAATTAATTGTTGGTGAGTCGTCAGGATGAAATTCGTTCGCTCGTTGTCGGCCACATACCGTATGTACGTCTGATTTTTTCAGGCCTCTTATCGTAATTGGTGGCTCCTGTTCTCAGCACCACGAAGGTATTGGAGGATTTCAAGAGTGCAACCAAGTGGAACTTAGTCGACCGTACTGTAAGTATGCCGCTCGACCTGCCAGCATCCAGTTAATTCACCAACACGTCGAAAAAGCCGTACGATTATCTATCTACGGTCGTCCAGGTATGAAATCGATTAGAATGGGATTGAAATGCATCGAAAATGTGGCTAAAAATAGAAAACTAAAGGTCTTCTAAAACCACATAATCCATCCTAAAGCCTGTGTTACCCAATTATAATGGCAAATGATCCTTGCTGAATCGTCGGTAAGAATGTTCAAGTAGTACTCCAACATAAGGTTTGACTGAAATTACCGAAAATACTGGCGGACTTCCGTTAATTTATGCCATATTTTTGCTACTTTTGTTCCGTTCGGATTTGAAAAAATAAGAAGTTGATAAATTTGTCGTAGGAGCTTGCTATTTGGACTTTACCGACGATGTTCTTAAACAAACCGCTCATTCCAAACTGATTTATCCAACCAAAATGTGTCCGCCTGCTCCGCTGGTCTTTCCAGAGCCTCAGTATGTGGAAAAGGCTGCAGCAGCCCTAAGAAATGCTTCCAGGCCTCTAATTATCGTCGGTAAAGGTAAGCCTCATTGAAGACGGAAATATTTCGGTACGTTTGCGATGTAGCTATTTGTTCGTTTGTCGATTGTGTGCGAAGGTGCCGCGTATGCCGTCAGCGAGAATTCCGTTCGTAGTTTCATTTCGTACTCCGGTTTACCGTTTTTGGCGACGCCAATGGGTAAAGGGGTGGTTCCCGACAGCAGTCCACTTTGCGTCGCGTCGGCGCGAACCGTAGCTTTGCAAAATGCAGACGTAATCGTTTTGTTGGGAGCCAGGCTCAATTGGATTTTGCATTTTGGTAGACCGCCGCGGTTTCAGCCTAACGTATTCATCATTCAGGTGTGAACAGAGACCGCTTCATTATTTGATGCTTCTTCCTCCTCCTTTCTTTGCCCTACCAGGGCAGCAATGGCTTGCGGTTACCTTCAAATATTTCCTTCTTTTGAGACGGGTTCCAAAATGTCCAAGTCAGTTCTCTTTTTTCACATCATTGGCTTGTACAGAAAAAAAAAGAGTCAATGAACAGGCACGCAATTGGTACGCAATATTACCTGAAAGGAATTATTATCAACTATCAGTTTTTTTTCCCCAAGATTAGCATTGGTCATTTTATCCAGAGCACACCATATGTTATTCGATAATCTGGAATTATTTTTCGTTTAAGGTAAATTTGCCGTGAAACCATTGACCAAACCCAGCCCAAGATTTTTAAATTTTCCATAAATGTCGATTTTTAACAACTGCGTATGGAGGAGGTTTGTGCATGTTTGGTGTGTCTATCTCCAGAACTAACGTAATTTCCTTCTCTCAGAACAAGTGTCTTACTTTATAGATTTAAATGAAATAGGCTCAAAATGTTCCTGACTATCTGGAGAATGTCCTAGGCTATTCATATTTTAAAACTAAAAAATTAGAAGGATGTAATTGAAAAAAATGAAAATTTAAAAATTAAAAAATTACTGTCATAATTGGGCATATCCACCAATAGAGTCACTCATTCAGATTAAAGCAGTCTTTTTTTTTTTTTTTAAATAAAATTTATGTTAGAACTATTCCAATTATTATGGTTTTATTTAGCAGTTTTAAAGTGAGATATTTGAAATCATTCTGGTTAGAACTTGAAATAATTTTTCATTTCACAGAAAATAATGATTTTTGAGATAAAATTAAAAATTAATTCATAAAATACCTATTTTGAAAAAATTATACGGAATCAGTATATTTTATCGCATGCTTCATATTTGTGTGATACGGGTAATTTTTTGTAAAGAATATAAATATTATATGTATTACTTTATTAGAACAATGTTGGTGATAGAGATGATTTTTAAACGAAGACATCTACTTTTTTTTACGAAGCTTGCTGAACAAGTTTTTTTTTTTTTGTATTATTATAATACCAGAATTGACGTTTCTTCAGGTCGACATCTGCGCTGAAGAGCTACATAACAGCGTAACGGCCGGAGTGGCTGTTCAGTCTGATATCGGAATTTTCGCCGAAAAAATTCGCTCGGAACTCGAACGGATTGGTTGGAGATATGGGAATCGCACCGAATGGTGGTCAATGCTCCGAGGTAGCTGCGAAAAAAATACCGAATTTGTTAAAGTAAGCGCAAAAAGTAGCGACTGGAGAAGGATGTTCGATATCTCTGTTTTTTTTTGTTTAATATACTTTGTTGTTTGTAGACCATGGCCGAAAATACCGCCGCTCCGTTGAACTACTTTGCCGCGTTGACTTGCGTTCAAAAAACCATTCCTGCGGGTAAGGTTTTCGTATTTCTCCCCTTAGTTCTTTACTAATATAACTTTTTTATTATCCAAATATTTTGATTGTGTTCGGCACGCAGTCTGTTATTCCTACAGTCTGGCTGTCCGTAAATATTTTTATTCGCCATTACTGGTTTGAATTGTATTTTCTAAATTGTGGTGGGATATTTAAACGTATTCTGTAAACGAATAAAGCAGACAAACTGCCAAAAACGTTAATATTTAACAGATGATGCATTTTTTTATACGAGTAACTCCTCTCAAACTCCTGGACCGATTTTAAAACTGTTTATGAGCTTCCCGACTGGTTCAGTGATGACCTATTATTCTTGAAATAAGACAGTTTGAAAATCATACGCTTCAATATACTTACTTTCTGCATGTTCTCACCGCTATTTATGAATTTTATTTTTATCGTTTAAAATGATGTCACAACTTCTCTGTTGATTGCATCGACTACATCTTTTTCATCATTTTTGCTTTCATTGTCGTCCCCACGCCACTTGTGTTCCTTTCATTCGCTTTTTACTTTGACCAATGGAAAAATAAGTCAAGCGATGCTAAGTGCAGATTACCTATACAAATGTGGTGTCCCGAGTCATGGAATTCGTTTATCAGTTGAAATTTCCTAATATAAAGTTTATTATAAACCGATACATCTGTGTTACCGATACTTGAACGCTATAAATCCGCACTTTCTGATATTTCTCTTCCCAAAAAACGCCATTTGTATGTATTCCGGAAAATAAATTTGCTACATTGTATTTCGTTAGAATATTGTGATATTATTTCACAAAAAGTTGAAATTATGAATAGAAGGAAAAAATATTGTGAAAAATCTTGGAAAATCTGTTCAAATCCGTAAGCTGTCACAAACTCAGTACAAAATTTGTTTACTTTCTTTTGGTCATCTAAAAATCCTTACGTGTGCGGATCAAGTCGTACTCCTGGTAGCTCTGTGATGCACTGTCCTCATGCAGAATTCACAAATTTCATTAACAATTAACGCCGTCCTTTTTCCCAATACATTCGTTTAGAAATTAGTCGAAACAAACATCGATCTTGTAGTAAATTTTCAACAGTTTTCAAGGTTGGCGGATGGACGATCAGTTTGACCTTTTGCTAATAGTCACAAAAATATTTATGCTACTCAAAAATACACTATGGAGTTAATAATTATATTATTCCCAGAAACATATTTCAAAATTTTAAAACTCAGTTGGAGATTTTTTTGAGTTTAATGAAAAAATTCAGGGTAATAAAACTTTTGTCTGATTTTTAAATTCTGCATAATTCTGGCGAAAAAAAACCCCAGCTTATGCTAAAATTAATAGTGCTAGTGAGTTAAGAAATATTGCATTTGACTTAATAGACTTCATGGTTACTGAATTTGGTGGTTCTACTCTATTTGCTGCAGATACACAATCTGTGAACTTTATGGGCTCACTTCGTATGCGGTAAACTAATGTAAGTGATCTCTTTCGCCTTTGTAACGAAAATTGATGGCGTTTTAAGACTTTGCCGGTTCTGATCTCGAAGCATCATTCGTTACTTTTATTGATTTTTTTATGAGCCCTTTACATCATTGATTAATGTTATTTGTATCCTCCAGCTCGTTTAGAATATTTAACATGCTCTTCTGAATTTTTGTGTAAAATATTTATACTTTCTGAAGAGATGTCTTATTAATCTTTTTTTTGGCCACTATGACTGAAATTAACGATATTCTGGATCTTATACGTAGCCCGTAGGTATTAGCGGTATTTTACATTAATGTTTATGTTTTCAAGGCTGTCAAGTTTGAATTCCGAATTTTCATTTCTCATATTTAAAACTATCATCACTGCAAAAAACCTAAATTTTTGATCTGAAATCGGTTTTTTCATTTGTTTGTGCCAATGAGTGTTTTAAATTGATCTTGGTGCGTGAAAGACAGTTTTATTGTATTTATTCGTTTCTTCAAAGAATCATCATGAATTATTTGATTATTTTGTATACGAAGTCTATTTTATTTTAAATTTTAGATCAGGTAAATTTTTTCATACGTCAGGTCATAAAATTATTCATGTGTCATTACCTATCTCATACTAATAATTACTGAGTAAAAAAGTGAAAATTTACCCACTCTGAACACTTGTTTTCAATATTTTGCATTTATTTGCCTAAACCTTGAAGAGGGCTAGACTGCGTGACACTTTTATGCTTGGTTATTCTGATAAAATACCTGTCATCATATTTTAGTCGAAATATTTTTCATGAAAAATCCTGAAGTAGGCTACAACATATAGGTACTTTTTAATCGTTTTCATATATACTTCACGAATCGAAAATATTTCTTGTGAAAATTTTCATTTTAATTGAAAAGAAAGCGACGACAAAATAAACTTTTGAAATCAAGGCCTACTTGTTTATCTGTTTCAAGGCGAACCATAACTGGGAGAAAGAAATTCATAATAGGATACCAATCGGCTAATAAACATCTCAGTAGATTATCTCTAAATTTGATTGATAATCAGGTTTAAATCGTCAATTTCACTGGAAATAAGCCACAAAATTTAATAAGGAAAAGTTGTCTCAGATCCCATGGTTATCGTACTTAGCTTTAATGATTGGTTTTGTGATATTGAATTTTTGGCCAGCCAGATTAGGGAAAGTACCTCGCTGTATGTTAATCCGAAATTCAACCATACCATTAATGACGTAGGCGAATAAGAGAAGAAAAAAATTTAACTGATCAAAATCGTTGCTAAAAAAGTACCAACACTCCTTTTAGGGGGTCAAAATTTATTTTGAGACCCTCCCGCCCCCTCTATTTACGTGTATGGTTATGAAGAGAAAATTGCGATTCGATTGAATTTCATCCCGGCTTTAATATAAGAAATTTTACGTTTCTGTTACTTCTTCAAACGAAATTCAGTCGTTATTAATATTATGAGGCTGCGAAACAAAATTTTTTTCAACTCAGTCGTCAATATAATTAAAACTATTGATTTATGAAAATTTTTTCTTTTTCAGATAGCATTATTGTGAGTGAGGGTGCGAACACCATGGATATTGGTAGAACCGTACTGCTGAATGAATTGCCAAGGCATCGACTCGACGCAGGTATTTACATGATTTAGTTGCTGCATTTCAGTCATTCATATTTTATTTTTATTTACATTCTTCGTACTTGGAGTACTTTTTGCGAATAACGCCAACTTTTCAGAAGGCTAAAAATCAGCATTTTTTGGATTTTTTCGTTGAAACTAATGGAAATATCCTTTTATTCTTCAAAAGTAGCTCCTTCCTTGCTTCTCGATTGATTTTTTCTCCAAAATTGTTGAAAAATTCGTCGTTGCTCACACATCTGAGTGCCGAAGCCATAATCGTTCAAATCGTTTTAGAATTCTCAATAAGCACGCTTTTTTTATCGTAATTTGTTTAAGATTGACCAATTTAGCACAGAAGGAAGTGGGTTGGAGAAAAACGGAAGTTGTTCGTAAAGCATAATCATTGGAAAGTTTTATATTAAAAATATATGTTATTTCAAAAAAATTTTTAGTGACTAAAAAGAAAGAAAAAAAAAGAGAGAGAGAAGAGATGATAAACAAAAATGTTTATGTCCCGCTCTAACTACCCTGCTCATTGTTTACTCATAAATTACGTGAATTTTTTTAACCTTCCGTCTTGATGTCACCAGAAACAGTTCTATAATTCTCATCTTCCTTTCTTTTCTTTTCTATTCTCATTTAGTACCGAGTTCATTCTGTCGTCCAGATCTATAAGTAAGCTTTCAGCGTTATTTTTAAACATTTCTCACGCCAGTCCAAACCTTTTCCTCACGTTTGCTATATCCTTCGCTTCAATTTATTGGTAGCCCAAACTTATTTTATTTGAGAGCTGGAAATTTGAAAAAGTCTTGGCACGTGAAAGTGTTAATTTACGATGATGTTCCGCATGAATGACAATATCGTCATCTTGAACATTCATTTCCTAGTTTATGGCAGAAATCTTTCGTACATATATCGAAATAATCTACGAAATCTATTCACTTTTCTCTCAAACTGAAGTATTTTAAGATACAATCACTTATTTAGAATTAAAATCTTCATTACTTCTATCGTGTTTTTTGTTTTTCAACTTTCTCCATTTAACCCCAACATGTACGGCTTATTCTTACAGGCACTTTCGGTACCATGGGTGTTGGATTAGGATTTGCAATCGCCGCCCAATTATATTGCCAAAAGAATTACCCATCAAAGCGGGTGATTTGCGTTGAGGGTGATTCGGCCTTCGGATTTTCTGGCATGGAAATCGAAACGATGTTCCGGTACGTTGGTTTTCATTATTTATTTTTCCTTTCATGTTCTTTGAAACGAATAAAATCTTGTACGATTTCAATATCAGCCTTATACTCTTTAGTCTTTCATTATTTGCCGTCAGTCAACAAATTAATGCAAATAATACCGACGAAAATGATAAAAAAGTAGGCGTATAACTCGTATGAGCATCAGCTACTTTCGAATCACTTGTTCCTTATCCTAATACAAGCATTCTCTCCTTGGGAAAAAAAAAAAAAACAAAATGTCAATTATTTTTCCTCTTCTAAGCAACTGTTCAATTTTTTACAGTTATAAATTACCAATTATTATTATTATATTGAATAATAATGGAATATACGGAGGACTCGATCCAGATACGTGGAATATTGTGAACAGTACCGAAGAAAACACAAGAACGTAAGTTAACCGGTTCATTTTTTTTTCATTTTGTATCAAATTTGAAAAACGCATAATAAAACTACCTCCATTACCTTCCTCACTAATACCTTTTACAAATTTATTTAACTAAATACCAGTTATAAAATTAGTAGAAGTAATAAACATATCATCTGTTGTAGTACCCTATTTTTATAACTCATTGAAGAACTTGTTAGTGTAAATATACTCTTCTTTTCTGTTGGGGTTGGAGCAGATTTTTACATTCCCTCCCTTATTTAAAAAAATAAATATATATTTGTGGAATACCTTGTCGTGAGAGATATTCTCACCAGAAGGAAATTCTACAGAATTTAAGCGTGTTCAGCCACTTCGTACGTAAGTACGGGTAAGCCAAAACCAAGGCAAACACTGGCGATTTTAGAGCCGGTTCGGGTGGTTTATATACGGCTTATTTACACGCACACTAAGACACGTACGTAAGAATATATGTACGTCTGTGAGGGCAGCCAGGTTGCATCATCCCCTACTGAGATAAGAGATGGCTGACCGGTTTGTGCACGGATTGTGACATTGTTTCGTTGTGTCACAATTTGGTACTAGTACATTACCTGCATGTACTTGCTGGTAATTACGATCGAACGTATTTAGTGTGTTTAACGTCGCAAGGACAATTATTTGCCTGCCCCTTTGGGGCGGCGACTGTCGTCGGGGGTCCGAGCCCCTTTACCTCATACCGGTGAGTCCCCACAATATTAATTAGCTCCATTTTGTTCAAATTTCTTTGCGGAGTGTTGGGCGTTATACAAAGTATTAGAATAATCAAATTAAAGTTTCTGATAATAACAAATTCTTCATAGACCCGTATTACGAAAAATAAATGCCATCGAAATGTAGTCAATAATACTGCCTCAATAGTAATAACTCGAATTTTCTTGTTAAAACAGTCTTTCCGTGACAAAAAAAAATTTTTCTTGTGGACATCAGAACATTCTGGGAGTAATGATGAATTTGTTAATCTACAAGCAAAGAACATCATCACATCCCAATTACAATTGTAACTTCTCCATGTTTCAAATCACAATTTTTGCTTGAAAAATAAATTATGAAGAGTGAGAGGAACTATACTTCCAATATTTTACCACTCTAATTCAACTTGATCGAAATATGCAATCGCGCATTACGTTTTCGTTTAAAAATGAAAATAACTTTTTTTTCAAAAATCTCATTTTTATTCCTCTGTTATTTTTCAATGTGCAGGAATCCACCTACGTCTCTAACTCCGGAAGTGCACTACGAAAATATGATGAACATGTTCCAAAAAAGTGGCTACTGCTGTAAAACTTTGGATGATATTCAAGGATCTCTTCGAAAGGCTTTGCAGGTAGTTTCATAAGTTAACTTTACCGTCTAAAAGCTGAGCATCTAAACGCAGATGCAGACCTCATGAATGAAAGATTTCCTGAGGGTGATGTTGTCGATCGTATCTGTTGGTTCCGGAATTTTTCGTTACTTATAATTTACCCTTCAGACTTATTTGTATACTACTCTGTGTTTGTTATTTCTGTTACAGAACACTAACGAGCCGAGCATAATCAACATCCTTATTAATCCGTACGCTGATCGAAAACCTCAAAACTTTCATTGGCTGACTGAATCGAAGTTATAACGCTGGTGCCGTGTATTTTACTTTTACCATTTTATTTTTTATTTCTTTTAAAGGATAGCATGTATTTATTACCCGTTGTCCGTCTTTATGGAGGCCATATTCGCTAATATGTGCACTAGCATCAGTTCCATCATCGATGGCCCAAATAATTTATCTTGAGAAGTCGAATAGGTATTTGGGTTAAATTTCAGCCATAGAATGGTGCAGTAAACTGCACTTTCCTTCGTTACATTGGTTTGTTCGACGTTGTCACTGAAATTCGACGCGCGTATAGCCGTGACGATCCAAATCGATTAAGACTAACACTTGTACGCTCTTCTGTGGTTAGTTTGAAATTTAAGCTCGTTCTTTTCGTTTTAGTTTAGTTACGTGGAATTTAGGCTCTCGAATTCAGGCATTCGCTAAATAGCCACTCAATTTGGCGTGCTAGTTTCTAAGGTCATTTTTATTACGTATTTTACAAGTTTTTCTTAATTGGTGATGTTTTTTCGCTACTTTTCTATTCATGATACATATCTTACGTAATTACCTATGTGATCTTACACGGTTTGTGTGAAGTACGATTACTTTATCTGGAACTGTTGGAATTAGTAATTTATTGAAGAAAATGTGCATTTTCAGCTTCGAACAACACTCCGACAACTCCTCTAAAAAAATAAAAAATGTATCTATGATAAGCATTTTAATTTTTGGTCAGTTTTTATGGTAATCTGAATTTCTGCAGTTATGGAAAACCATTTCAAATATCGAGAGGTGTATTTCATTGGATTAGTAAAATCTGGTTCTGATTTAATAATGTTTTATTTTATTTATTAGCCTCTGGTAATTTAGTCAAATTTCGTTCAGCATCTCTGGATATTTAATTTCCAGATGTGGAGAAGGGGATGATCGCGATTCCGAATCCAATAGTCTTCCAGCATAAATTTTTGAGTTCCACGCTGTAGCACCAATTAAACCAAACATACGCCGCAATTTTGAATCAGAATTATGATACCTTTCATTAGTCATGGAACGCGTTCGTAACACGTATATGCCACTTTTATCTAAAGAATTATTCAATTTGAGATATCAGTTCAGGCAGAGAAATTTCCGTTTTTGAAATTTGGAGAAATTTATTGTTTCGCTTTTCGAAATTTTCGGTGAGTTACCGTGAACAGTGGGAAAAGTTAACCAAGTAATGAGGAAACATTTGATCGTAGTAAATTAACCAAGTACCTATATTTCTCTTTCTACAGGTAATTCAAGTCTCACATTGGGAATTTGACTTTCGAAACAACAAGTTGTTTCAAATTTAGATCATCCTAATGGAAATGAACTTGCGAAAATACAAAACGCTTTTCTCCAAAATAATGTAGAAATTCATGTTTTTAATAGCCCCAATTTAACTAACACATAATACAAATAGTAACGACAGCTACTTTTTTTTTGAGAAGTGAGGACTGAAATTTCACAATCAGTAAACATCACTTTCAAAATGATCAACACTTGTTAATAATTTGAAGTAAATATGTGATGCAGTGATTTACAAGAAGATTGCATAAAAGCAGGCGGAGAAATGTACCATTTTCTATCCTAACTTAATTCTGATCAAAGTCCTTTGACCTATGGATATTTTACTGTTTTCGTGGAGAACGTACAGCTTTCAGGAACTATATTTTTGCAAATTCTAAATTATTTGAATTTTCGTCGAAGTTACAAAAATTTTTCATGATAAATTTTACTAAAAATACTCGTTTTCAGTATTTTAAACTCGACGTGTCATTTATGTAACACTAGCCGCCCTTGGTGCCAGCTTGGCTTGGCTTAATCATGGGAGTAGGAGTAGAGGCCATTTTATTAGTATAATTTCTACTAATTTTTTATTTTCACTTTTTTTATAAATAAGTATAAAATTATAACGTATATTATGATTAAATACAAATTCGAAGCTGAAATTAAGGTATTTGTGGTACAATGATGGGAATACGGTTTTTTCCAGATTTATTTAAACGTCATTTTCATTTGTCTTCAAATTTACAAAAAAAAAATTAATTATTTTCAGTATTCAATAATTTAAACTGAAACCGAATTAAAGTACCCATTATCACCTTTTCAACTTCAGCCAATAAGGAATGTGAGTCTTACTCTTACCTCAATGACCCATTTGCAGCAATTGCAGTGCTGTCTACTTCCATATTGAATCCTGAATGATAAAAAATCCTCCTACCAAAAAACTACCAATTGTAGAGAAATTATTGGCCGTCTTATTCTACCCATATGTTTCTTTAATTTGAAAAGAAATACCAAACTGCAGTATTACAGAGAGCGAGAAAAAAGAAGTCAAGAGTAGTGAAAGGTGAGACAGAGATAACAAATTAACAATATTTTTCCATTTCTCTTTTGTTCCATCCTTCTTTAATCCTTCAACTGACGAAAATTAAAATAATATAATGAAAATAATGAAAAATATAAATATTTTACAGTACTGCTCAGGTAATTATGAACGGATCATAATAATAAATAGCCTATTTCACCGGTAAGATGAGCTTGGAGATGATAGAATAAAAAAAAAATTGGTTCAGTAGTTTTAAAGAATACCGATTATACACATACATAGAGAACACTTTTATATTATATTAATATAGATGAAGGAAAAAAATGCCGTATTTCTCTCTACTCCTTTCCAGAAAGCCTTACTTTTAAGAGCAAAAATATTCGAATTTAAATTAATGAAAACCAGTTCAATATAAAGAAACTTGGGACTTAGAAATTAGAAGAAAAATCACTTGAATTTCCATTGAGATATACTCGATTATTTACTCAATTTTACGGTTAAATAACCACAATTTTCAACGATTAGTTTATGGAATGTCATTTTTTTCTTCATTATAAGTTTTTATTTAATAAATTCCTATATGATTCAGTCAATAACCAGAACGTCGTATCACCCATTACTTTACAGACGTTCGTAAACTCACTATGAAATAAAATATATTTAATTTTATTTGGATTTAATTCAAGCTGTTTCAATCTTAAATTATTAATTTAAAGTTTTGAACACAAAACTCCGTAAATATTGCAAATTAACATTTATACATTGCAAATTTCCAGGCAAGGTGTTCATCTGATGAAACTTTAGTTCGCTTTGATATGAAAATTATTCTATAGTGATGTAATTTCTCTACATTCATCACTATGCCTCCCAAAAATTTAACCCAGCTTGAAGAAACATCAATTTTGAAAGCCGCCAAGTTTCAGTTTGAAGGGACTGTATGTATTAACTGAGCAACAAAAATGAGACATAAAAGTGCATTGTTAGTTCGATTATGATGATCAAGGTAAATTATTGAAAACGAAAGAACTGAAAGTAGCGTTGAGAGCATTGGGATTTGAATGTAAATATAAAGAAGTTTGAAAGTTATAGATCAACTTGAATAAACAAAAAGCAGCATACCTAATTTTGAATAAAATTTGCTCCGCTACCCAAAAATTTCGTACATTCCATAGCTTATTGTAGATACATACTTAATACTAATCTTACAGTTTATTTGCTACTCTCTAATAAGGGTATTCACTAAATTTGAATCTTGATTCAACCAAAACCAATTTATGGTAAATTAAGAGTAAGTTGAATAACGCTTCTGCCTTAAATTTTACTTATGATCTCGAAAAATAAAAATCTTGCCTTTGGCTTTTTGGTTTCCCAACATTCATTTCGCTTTCCTTTTTTTCAGCGCATATTTTGTTCGTCATTTTTGCATTTAACTTCCCAAATTTTCAAAACTTATCGCTTTAAACTTTCGCTTTTTGCTTTTTTCCATAAAAAGGAATCAATAGGTACCTAACAATAAAGCTTTTCAATTTTGCTCATGACCTTCAAAAATAAAACTTGTTTTTTCTTTTAATTTTTCCAACATTTACTTCACTTTCCGCTTTCACTTTTTCAACATTTATTTTGCTTTCCACTTTTAATTTTCACTTCCCAAATTTTCAAACTTTTCACTTTTCAGTATCTTTACATCTCTACTAATAACCCCAAATAATAAACAGGCCATTTTTATCTTAAAAAAGAAGTAAACAAACAGAAACCCACGGACTGTAATGGGGAATTAGTTTTATTTCTTCATCATTTAGTAGCTTCAATTTGCCATTAAAATCGCGAATATTTTGATAAAATTCTGAGAGTGTACGATAGAAAAAGATTTCTCAATTCAAACTGCGGTTGATATAAAGAAAAAAGTGAACCGATTTCGCCAATTATTTTAATATATACATTCGATTTACTCAATTAATCGTAATTTGCCAATTGATCTTTTGGATCAAAAATGGCGTGTCATCACTCCCCTAGAGCGCCTTACCAATACTAAGGAAGTTTCACGTCAATTCCGGTCTTGTGACCGAAGGGGGGCAAGGAGGGCTGTTGCTCAAAAAATTGTGGAATTAAAATTAAATTTTTTTTAGTGGTAAAAAATTTAAATAAATTTTATTTAAAAAAAAAAAAAAAAAAAAAAAAAACCGACTGCGTTAATCTGAATGAGTAGCTCTCTTATTGGCAGATATGTCCAAATTTATGACAGTAATTTTTTTAATATTTAAATTCTCATTTTCTTCAATCACACCCTTTTAATTTTTTAATTTTCAAATATGAATAGCCTAGGACATTCATCGAATGGATAGGAACATTTTGATTCTACTTTCATTAAAATCTATAAAGTAAGACATTTGTTCTGAGCGAACGAAATTACGTTAGTTTCTGAGATATACATACCAAACATATAACCTCCACCGTATGCAGCCGGTAAAAATATAATGTAGCCTCTTATGTACCAAACTTACGTTATTTTTGAATGAAATTTTTAGTAAAACAAAACTGAAAACTAATACCAGTTTGATGATTGAAAAATTGGCTACTCTCGAAATTGAAACGGAGATGGCTCGAATCGGTAAAAACTATGTTTACAAAACTAAACACGTTTTTTGGGCAAATGGTTTTAATTTCTTGCTTTATTCATCGGTTCCGAAACGCAAAACTTAGTAATCAATAATCATCAAATATACATCGGAACAAGTGGGAACTCACTGCATTAGGATTGGACATCGCATTCATGACATAAATGCGAAAGTAAGCCAACGGTCACGGTAAATTTATTGCACTGGCAGACAACATCCATTTTCACGCTGATTTCCACAACCGGATTAAAATAGGAACGCATAACGAAAGAAGTAGTTTGATTTTAACAGGGTAATAGTAACAATTTTTTTCACTTTAAACCTAAAACATAATTGATTCCTTGCACGAGCAGCAATATAATGGGTTGCCAAGCAACCAACCACCTGACCCAGTCCAACAACTGTCCGTACAATACGTGTGGTTTTTCCCAGCTATCAACGAATAATTAAGGAAAAATAGACATTACTGGGTACTAGCAAATACGAGTACAAGCTCAAGTATTTTCAAGACGTTAATACTTTTGACCGCTTTACGAGAAAAAAAAGAAGCAAAACGACATTTTATAAACGTTTTTCAACTATCAACTAAAATAAAATATTCATAAAGGATACGGATTTGGAAATAGTCGTTTGAGATCTACTTTTTCTTTGCAGTACGGGCATATTTGTTTTTTTCCGACGATACACCAACCACGTATACAGAATTCATGGAATCTATTAATCAAGTTAAGGAAATTCACAAATGGGAACAAAATAATATTATATGAAGAAGTAATCAATTAATAGAGACAGCAGAATCCAAGAATAAGAAGAACACACATAGCATACGAGACATTCAATTTATTTCAGCATATTTTTTACTTTTTTAGTTCGGTAACTAATTCGACAAAAACCAAGATCAGAATGGTAAATGTTTCAAATTCATGTCTACAGCATTCACTAAGCTGAATACTGACAAATTTAGGGAAGGAATTATTCAGAATTATTTTTTAGTTGAAATAAAACTACACACTCTGGATTAAAAACGAACCCGCAAAAATAGTTAGTTCCAAGGCTCCTCATCACCATTACTGTAGCGTAGCATAATTCTGAAAAGATGAGCAAACAAAAACGGTATTAAAAAGAAAAAGCGCAGTATACAAGCATAATATGGAACTAAAACAGTATCTTAGAAGTACATTTTATGAACTGTCTCTATCTAAATGCAACTTACACATCCCAGTCAACGCATGCATAATTTGTTTTGAGCTCCCAGTTTATTCAAGCCGTGGAAGACAAATAGGAAATAGTTGAGGCCTACATATATTACGAATCCAAGAGAAGCTTAAAATAATTATTTGTGATACAAGTGAATAAAGTATGTGATTTTAATCCGAGTGTGATTTTTGCAGCACAAGCCGAAACAAATCACATGAATATCAATCAGCTACTATATACGCGTGTGTCACATACAATTTTTTACAACACCCCCTACACCTAAAAAACAACAAAAAATTGAGATAAGTAAATATTTTGGCAATCAGCAGACATAAGTGCTAACTATTACCTTCTAGTCAACGAGACTTTGTGGTGTAGTAGTTACAATGTTAGCTTAAAAACTGAAAAGTTAGTGGTTCAAATCCCCCCATAGCAGAGCAACTTTTATTTAAACAATAAAAAAATTAAAAAAAAAAAAAAGATAACGACCACCGCAACAGTTAGTACAACTCAGAAACTAAAAAATACTTGAAATAGAAAATTGAACTAAATTGTTAAAAACAAGTTTTCTTGTCGTGTATTAAGTAACTTAACAATACAAGGTATCTTACCATAGTACTATCAGTGTTAATACAAAGTAAATACAGTAACAAAATGGAAAACATAATAAATTAATATATACCTACTGATAAGTGGCAGGTCGCTGGTTCATATATCTTATGAAATGCATATCAAACAGATAAATGATGATGCCCATCCTTCACATATAAGAATTTTATTGTTTATAATATGGTTCTATTTGTGTTGCTGTATGTGTTGGTGTGTTTGTGTTGGTAAGATAGCTGCAGGAGAATTGTTTCTGTAGTGCTGCGTATTTGTTTTTGTTTGTGGGAATCTATGGTTGTGTGTATTTTGTTTCTTCTGTAGTAGTGTGTGGAGACGTTTTTATAGTCGTGACAGAAGAATTTAATTTTTGCAGACACGTACAACCAACCAAATACATTAACTCCCTTCTGTTGCGGCAGTCGTTAAAAAAAGAAAAGAATATATACTGACAAAGTAGGCTGTGTGCTTCTAAGGACCAGTGTATAAAGTGACGCACGTGCCCACGACAATGTATAAAGACTGATGTATAAAGTAAGGACTTTATTCATCAGTTCTGAAATTGTCTGCTTTATACATCTCAAGATGCATATAAAAATGACAAAGAACAAAGTGTGAAATACACGTAGGTGCATAAAGTAAAAACCGATGCAAAAAGAATTTAGGTGTAGAAAGTAACGCATGCACATAAGACATAAAGTAAAAAACCATGGATAGAGAATTTACATAATACATTGTTTTAAAATCGTCTGCCTTATATACCATCAAACTGCACATAATTGTTAACTTTATCCACAGGTGTTGTAAAATATGAATTTCAATCTCCCAAAGGCGTAAATACAAAAAAATTCTAGGGAGGTGATTTTCAAAATTTACTGATAAAAAAATAAGCATAAGATGATTTTTCTATTGTTTTTATTAGTCAGCAAACGAATGGTCATTGACAGGATTTACTTCGGGGAGGGGATAAATTAAGAAAACAATGTCACAAGCGGAGCGAAGAGAAGTTTTTTTTTTGAGGGTTTTTTTTATATTCAAGAACATTTACACCAAACGTTTTTTGTTTTTTTTTTAGCTTTGATGGTATTGAACCTCAACTCTCGTATCTATGCCACTGGTGTTTTTTCAAGTATTTGACTCAAATTGATTGCAGAACGAAAAAATCGATGTTAATAAAATTATGAGAAAAAGTTAAATGCGACCTTTTTCACTACCCTTCTAACTCAATAATGAACCAAAAGCTGTTTACTCGTAAATCGTAAATTTAATCAATTATTATATATAGCATAGTTTTTATGTACACCTTTAACATCAATCATCTGTAATATACTAAATGTTCAATGAGCAGGTTCAAAATAGTCAAAACCCATCTCAGAAATTCGATGACTGATATTCGACTGAAAATGATTTAACCTGTAGACTTAAAGAAACAAACTATAAATTTTTAAAAGAGAGTTAGGTATTGATATTTGGAAATTATGGGAATCACCTTATTTAACCGATGTTTGAAAACATTTGTTGGTAACATGACTATTTTATTTTCCTTACTTATTTGTTGTGAGATATTAACTGCAGAGGTCTCCTAGGATAACCAATAAAAAATTAATTGGTATCCCAGTCAAATTTTTTAAGTTATGCCCCTACGCGAGTAGATTGAGGGTACCAAAGGAGATTCTTAATAAATATTTTCATACAGCTAAACCTTCACAGTATCAGCAGAAATGCTTTGCTATCATGGGCTTCACTAGTTTTCGTGAAAACTAAAATACGTAATTCGGTATTTACAATAAAAAGGATGGGGAACAAAAAAGGATACGAATGAGAGCATGACAACTGATACGAATTCTCAATGATGCCTTCTTCGTTCGTCGCAACCAATATTCTATTTCCACAAACGGCGCAGATGTTTGTCTCCAAGTGACGCGTAGGCATTCCATCAGAATTATAATACTGAAACATAATGAAAATGCTGTGAGAAAAAACGTTACCGCACCATTTCACCCGCATTAATGCAAATGCTCAAGTCATCTCATTTTAAATTTATCGTAAAAATTCATCAACCAAAATAACACTCGATTAAAAGATGATATTGATAATTTTCATCGGCGTACTTTCAAGTTATACTGATACCAATTATAAATTCTTCGGATCATTCAGTGTTTTGCCCAGTTTGCAGTAGGCTCCCAGTATCATTCTGTCTACTTGCCAATCATTGGAACGTCGAAGTAAATAACCTTTACGATACAAAAAAACTACTTACTCCGATATGACAAGCCATTTTCTCTGAGCATATAACAGCCAAGTCTTGTCCAATAACACCATAATATAAGCCATAGAACACAAGCAGTAAGGCAAAGTCCATCCATGTTTGAGGTTTTGTTCCAAAAATCACGTGTAATCCGAAAAATGTGCACATCATAATAACATAGCCTACTAATCCTAAAGCGTAACTTATCTTGTAAATCAGGTAGAACCATTTGTATACCAATCTGAAAATCAAAACGACAAAACACATAATTTGATAAACTTGGAAAGTGAAATGCTCCGAATCGTTCGTTTACTTACCGCGGTGTTGTACCCCTAATTGGTCTCTCTGTCGCTTTCCTCATAACCACAGCGCATATAATTGTGAACACGATCCATATCACAATAAATCTCCAAAAACTATTTACAAATGCCACACCACACGGTATAACCCACAGAGCAATTAAAGTTGCAATCTACGAACGTAATGAAGGAGGTGAAATAACCGAATTTGGTAACACCAGTAATTACGGGTGGCATATAGAACTGAATGAAATCAAACCATATAAGATCGATAATATCGACGTTTCCACTCTATTAGAATAACCTGTACAACTATTAATACGACTAGAAAGATCAGTAACATTTCAGCATGCATTTGTTCGTGACCCAAGTGCTCTTGGTGAAACTTACGATGTTGTTCGAACTCTCTGTAAAATTATTCGTTTATTACAGAGAAAGAAAATAGCGATCAAATATATTAGGTATTCATGTCACAATAAGTTCTTCAATATACTCACCGACGTTTCTCATCGTTAAGAAAATCCACCGGGACGATGGGAACATCGTTTACTGCCTGTTGAAAATTAACAAGAAATAATAAACAGAAACGTGTTTCAATCATTTTAAATGAAAACTGATCAAAAATGTTCGGCAACAAGCTGAACTCGAAGAACTTACCATTGAAACGGTTGGATTAGTTACGGTAGATAAAATAAATCACAGAGAAATCATTCTTTTAAAAAAGAAATACAGCCGGTCGAAGTGTCCGCCTCTTCCCGGCCGAATTAATAAATCGTAAATTTGTTAATTAACAAATAAATCTTATAAATACCTGCAAAATAGGAAAATGACAATGATTAGACATTTTAAGTGCAGTGCTCTTATCTTAATTATACGTAAACTAAAATCTGAATCCACGAATCATAATCAAATATTCAATATCCACTTCCCATTCTAAACCAAACTTCTCAAGTTACAAGTATTCAGACTCAAGTCTCAAACTTGTGTTATGAGCTCTGTTTGATAGGATTATACTAACTTACACCAACCTACACTGGTAGGTATATTCCACAAATATTAAAGTAAAACTTGGCGCTAAGTCACATAACATTTCTACATTTGTGGAATCGCCCTCCTGGTGTAGGTTGGTGTAAGTTGGTGTAGTCCTATCAAACAGAGCTATAATTTCAAGTTGATCAAGTCTGTTTGGGCGATCATAAAAAACTACAAACCATGCTACACCTACAAAAAAATCTGTAATGTAACTTTTTTGTTTTCTGTTGGTTTATTCAATAATAATTTCATGCAGCCTTCCAGGATTATATATCATGGAGACGACAGAACAGAGAACCGTTTGTTGATACGAAATCCCACCTCATCTCTTTCTTCATCATCATCACGATCATACTCTATATATATATATGTCACACGTACACTCTCGTCACAAAGTGCTTCCCTTACCATTCTCAATCCGCTATCGCTGTTGCTTCGCCATTTCATATTAATTCATATTTTATTTCCAAATGTAATTTTAGTCTGCTAATAAATTCTGTCGTGAATACTTCTCTCTTACTCTTTTTCGTTCCTCGTCATTACCGCCTCACATCATGGTAGCCATCGCTGTGGTTGAACAGTAAGAGTTGAATAATATTAAATTATGAAATAGAAGACTGATTTTTTTTGAAATTGATTCATTGTTGTGTTGAAATTTATATTTTTTGAAGTGAAAATACATCGAGAATATCGTTTAAATCAAGAATGTTAAAACTCAAATTTTTTAATTAAATTTTTTTTCGAAGTCGAAAAAAAATAAAAACGTAACCAAAAACTGTTCCTGATCTAATAACGGCCGATCCTGGAAGTCAACAAACTACAATCCAGAAAGGACTGCCAACGATACAGAGAACCACCTGAGGAAGTCTTCTGCTCCCGTCTTCAAGGACTCTACCAGAGATCTTAACTACGAAACCACAAATTTTTGGGCCAACCTACTACAAAATTCAGCGGAGACAACGACGGTGATATTGGGATTTAGCAAATACGAATTCACACAACAACGGATCAACGAAGAAAATTAAGTTTTGTAAGGTAATATAGGTGTAGTTAAATTATTTTTTACGTATATTTTGAATTGCAAGTTTGAGGTGGTGATATAAAGTTGTTTTTCCCTACCCATTTAATAATACATGTCAAATTTAATAAATATATTAGAAAGTAAAATCGGTGAATATAGTATTGAGAAAGAAGAATTGGAGGAACTGTTGAAGAAGTTTGAAGGGGAAAAAGTTGTAGATTTGAAAATAGAGAAATATAATCTTCCTTATTACACGTATTTTACAGGTGAAATAATATTAGTCCTTCACAATTGATATCTCAGGTAGAATAGAGGAAATTAGTTCATTTAAATATATTAAAATATCTGATTCGACACCAAATTACTTCTCAAATAAAATATATAGTTCGTTGGAATCAGAGAAAAAATTCGTAAATAGATTCTTAAAATAAAAATAATAAAATTTTAAAAAGAATTAAAAAACTGGATAAAAAAGAAAAAGTACCAGAAAATAAAAATATTGAATCTAAAGAACAAAATCTAGTAAAAAAGATTGACAGAGAAAAAGAAGAAAGTAAAAAATTTATACCCATCACAAATATTGAAAATAATTTATTAGGCTTTAAAATAATTGAAGAAATTATGTCGAGTGTTAATGAAATTAAACCTATTCAGGCTCCATTAGGAAAGGTATTCAATGAAAAATATTACTTAGATTGGAGACGTATGATTATTTCGGCCATTAGAGGTGCTGGTTACTACGACATTTTTGGAGAACACGAATTTTTGGAACCATACATATCACACATTGATGACTTGAACTTTAGGCCTAATAAGGAAATGATTAATTATTGTAAAATGCAAGACAATGCCAAAGCATTTGTCCTTGAAAGGGTTTCGAACAACATCACAAAACAAATCCGAGATTGTAATACAGCTATAATGATGCTAAAAAAATTGGACAATATATATGGTACAAAAACATCGGTTACAGCAAACATGGCTAAATCAAAGTGGATGGAATTCAGATTTCAACCTGGCGGAAATATGAGAGGATTTCTAAAAAAATGGGACGAACTTGTTACGGATGTAAGAGATAGTGGAAAGGAAGTGAAAGAAGAGGAAGAATTAGAAAACTTGCAACTTGCACTGTGTTATGAACAGGCATTGGCCAAAATGCAGTTTGAAAATCTACCCCCCAACGAACAAAATATCGATAATTTTAAAAGAATTTTAAGGGAAGATGCTGATCAAAAATTTAGAGATCAGACATTAAAGAAACAGAATAATAATTACACAAATAATAATAATACTAATTACAGAAATAATGGTAATGGCAATAATAATAATAATTATAGAGGTCGTAATAATAATTATCGAGGAAGGAATAATTACAGAAGTAATAATTATAATAACTATAGAGGCAACAATCGAAATTATGGTACGAATAGTAATGCAAATGGGAATGAACCAAATTTGAAAAATAATAATACTAATAATACGAATAGCAATGGCAATGGAAATTATAGGGGAAATAATTATAGAAATAATGGAAATTACCACGGAAATAATTATAGAGGTAATAATAAAAATTATAACCAAAACAACCCCAAGTGTTATAAATGTGGTCAAAATGGGCATATAGCCCAAAACTGTAATAATAATAATATTCAACAAAACAGTAATAATAATAATACGAATGCAAATCAAAATAATTATCCACCGAAAACAACTCAAAATAATAGTACTGCCTCAAACAAAAAAGAGAATCCCAAACAACAGGTAAAAATGTCCTGTATGATCAGAAAACACGTAGATAATTCAAATGAATGGTTGTTAAATAAATTAATTTAAAAAAATGAAATAAATGAAGATTATATTCAACTAGAACATAAGGCAATTTTGGATGGAGCTGCAGAAGTGCACCTAACAGCAGACCTAAATAAATTGAATAATATTAAAAAATTTGTCACCCCTGTAAAACTACAATGTGCGGGCAAAAATGCTTTCTTGTATGCCACCCATACTGGTCAAATGACAATCAAAATTGAAAATTCCAATAAAATTCAATCATTAATTGAACTAAATGATGTACACTACGTACCCGATCTAAATACAGACATAATTAGTGCAATAAAAATCACGAACACGGGTACAGTAAATATTGATCAGCAAAAAAACTGTGCTAATATATATTTTATAGAAAATGGGGAAACTTTAATAACTGCACCAAAAGAAAATGGAATATTTTATATCCATTACAATATTCATAATAAAAATATTACAAAAATTAATGAAGATGAATACATTAATAAAGAATTAGAAAGCACTACACAAATATGTCCAGTAACTCAAGATAATGAGGATGAATGGGAGGATTTTACAATAGAGTTGGAAATACAAGAAGAAGTCGAAACCCCGATTGAAAATAATAATCTAGATTCATTTGAGGGGGGTGAAAATAGTAATACAACCAATGAAGAAAATATACCAAATGATGAAAAACCAAATATCAATGATAATACTGATGGTATAAACGATACTTCAAATGATAATAATAATACATTTAATAAAAAAATGATTATACATAGAAGGCTGGGTCATTTAAATGCACGCTATATCCAAAAATTAAAAAACTTATCTGTTGGAATTCCGGAAAATATGAATTTTAGAGATGATGATTTCAAAAACTGCCAAATATGTTGCATTGCAAATAATACGAGACTAGGGCATAATGGAATGAGGACAAAACCATCCAGATAACTTGAAATAACATCATCAGATATAATGGGTCCATTTACACCATCGACTGCTAATCAAAAATATATTTTAACCTTTATCGATCATTACTCAAAATACACATTTGTCATGCCCATTACAACAAAAAATCAAGTAGCAATAGAATTTAAAAATATGATAATGTCTATGAAAAATAAATTCCCAAATTTCCCTATTGGAACCATTAGATGTGACAACGCAAAGGAATACACAGATGCTAAAATAGTAAATTATTGTCTAGAAAATGGAATAACAATGGATTACGTAGTTCCTTATTCTCCAGAGTTGAATGGCGTAGCCGAAAGGCAGAACCAGACACTCATGAGAAGAGTAAGAGCTATGCTCATTGATGCCAACCTGGACATTAAATACTGGTCATATGCAATTGTCACATCAGCATGTTTATTAAATCGCTCACCAACAAAAGCAAACGTGGACTTTAAAACTCCGTATGAATTATTTTGTGGCACAAAACCGAATTTGAAAAATTTAAAAGTATTTGGTTCTCTAACATATCGTCACATCCCTTTTGAAGTATGTAAACAAAATGCAACTAAAGCAAAAGCAAAATCGAAAAACAAAATTGATCCAAAGTTGGCACCGAGAGCAGAAAAAAGCATAATGATGGGATACACAAATACTGGATATTGTTTGAGAGACCCTTTTGAAACAAAGTCGTATATTGCATGTGACGTAAGGGTGGATGAGTCTCAAAATATAAAATCTTTGGAAACATCCAACAGAAAGTTAATAATTAAACCGACAAATTACGAAAAAGACTTAGGAATTATAAACCCAATAATAATGAATATTAATGTCAACTATAATAAAACATACATAGAAGATTGCGTCCCAAAAAGCTTTAATGAAATTAATAATAATCTGTTTAGAAAAGAATGGGTAAACGCAATAAATGACAAATATAACTCATTATTACAATCATAAATAATCCAAAATTTTTCGTAGGGTTGGAAATAGAAAGAAACATAGAGAATAGAACAATAGTCCTATCCCAAAATAAACATATTGAAAAAATGATTAAAAAATTTGGAATTTCGGAAACCAAAAAGACAAACACTTTAATGGAAACTGCCCTTAAAATAGATAAAGTTGAAAATGGAAGGGATGACACTGAATACAGATCAATGATTGGTGGATTATTATATCTAGCTAGACTAACCAGACCTGATATATTATTTCCTGTAAACTTTTTTTCACACTACCAAAATAATTCAAATGATACTCTAAAAAATTACGTAAGAAGAATATTTAGGTATGTCAGTTCTACAAAAAATTACAACATAACGTATAAATCCGAGGGAGACAGAATACAAGCATATATTGACGCCTCATATGCCCCTCAAGTAGACGAAAATAATATTGAGTTAAACAATTTACAAAAAGGCAAATCAATTACTGGCTTTATGATTTTTGCAAATGGGGATTTGATAGAGTGGAATTGTTCAAAACAAACAATCCACGCTTCATCCAGTACCGCTGCAGAAATTATAGCAGTTTTTGACACACTCGATATAATAATGGTAATTCAATACATGAATTTTGAAATTTTTGGGGAAAAAATAATCGTAGACGTAATGGAGGATAATATATCAACTCAAAAAATTTGCTCTGGTGGAAGTCAAAAGAAATCGCGGGCTCTCATGATAAAATGTTACTCGATTTTAGAGGCCATGGAAGAGAAAATAATCCATTTCAGATCTGTTAATTCCGAAAATCAACTTGCAGATTTACTTACGAAATCTTTAGACAGAACAAAATTGGAAAACTTAATTGTAAAAATGCTAGAAAATAAGAATCTATTCACATAATATTAAATACATTTATTTGTGGAAGGAAAAATACCTGTCCAAAAAAAGTCAAGTCGTACCAAGTCAAAATTCTAAAGTCGTAACTTGAAACATATTGTACAAGAAATAATACTCTCATATTGTTCATAAATAATACTCATGAGAAAAATACACTCGAAAATACTTGTCGAAGAAAAATACACAATTTTATCATAAACCCAACAATGAAAACAGAATTAAAATCGAACAAGCTTAAACCCTACAAACGCTAATAATAGAAACAGCATACAATTTTGAACAAGCGTGAGAAAAATATACGACAAATTCCCACACAAGAGTATGAAAGGAAAATCTGAACAATATATGAGAGATAAAAACTCATTACACGACCTCAATAAAGATAAACCAAATAGCTTGCCTTATACAAAAATAAACATGTCAAATGCCACCTCGAACACAAAAGAGAAATGTAAAAGATAAAGCTAACAGACATCATACATTATTGCTTCATATTATTACACGCCAATTTATAGATAAAATCCTTAAACGTAACGTTTCCGATAAATACTCGTATACCTTTTAAAATCTTTTGTTAATTTTATTTCCTTGTGATTTTTTTGATTTTTTATTTTTATCATACACTCGTAAATGTTGGAAAATATATTCGAGCACACTTCTTAATGAATCATCCATTAGTCATTTATATTTTTATTTTTCTTGTTTATTGCAGATACCATATATTATTCTATATATCACTTATTAATGTTCTATACTCTTTGCATGTTACCATATTTATGTACTTATCTATTATTTATTTATTTTAATTATTTATTTTATTTTATTTTTCGAAGCACAGCAAACAAAATTTTTTTCTTGAAACTAAAGTTACCTTAATAATACGATGTGAATTTATTTTTTAATTTTTTTTATTATGCATATATCATTTTTGTACTAAATATTTTTTCTAAAAAAAAATAATAATAATTCGTTTATTTTCAGAAATCATGATGAAGAACACAATCGGTAAAATTTCAGGGGGGTGTTGATACGAAATCCCACCTCATCTCTTTCTTCATCATCATCACGATCATACTCTATATATATATGTCACACGTACACTCTCGTCACGAAGTGCTTCCCCTACAATTCTCGATCCGCTATCGCTGTTGCTTCGCCATTTCATATTAATTCATATTTTATTTCCAAATGTAATTTTAGTCTGCTTATAAATTCTGTCATGAATACTTCTCTCTTACTCTTTTTCATTCCTCGTCATTACCGCCTCACATCACCATTTTGTTGTTCTGCACTCCACCTGCACTCGCTCACTAACATGTAGCGCGACTACTCTCGATAGCACGTCCTAACAATATTCAGGTTGTTCGAATAAACACAACTTTTTTCATTCGTTCACCGGAGAACGCTGAAACTCATTTCCCACTCAAACCCAAATGGAGACTAGAAATTATATATTCCGATATTATGGGACCATTCACACCCACAATAGCTAACCAAAAATATATATTAACATTCATTGATAATTATAGCAAATACTCCTTCGTAATACCAATATCAAATAAAAGTCAAGTATTTACAGAATTAAAAAATATTTTTCTCTCAATGAAAAACAAATTCCCTGAAATGCCAATAAGTCAAATAAGGTGCGACAATGCAAAGGAATATACAGATAAAAAATTAGTAAAATTTTGTGAAGAAAATGGAGTACAAATAGAAAATGTAGTTCCTTACTCACCAGAATTAAATGGAATTGCTGAACGTCAAAATCAAACTTTGATGAAAAGATTAAGAAGTTTACTAATTGATGGTTATCTAGATATTAAGTATTGGGCACATGCAATAGCTACAGCTGCATACTTGATAAATAGATCACCAACAAGAGTAAATTCAGAGTACAAAACTCCATACGAAATTTTTTTTGGAAAAAAACCTAATCTGGATAATTTAAAAATTTTTGGATCATTAGTTTATAGACATATTCCATTCGAAGTCCGACAACAGAATGCGACTAAATCAAAAAATAAAAATGAACAAAGAATAGACCCAAAATTTGCACCAAGGGGAGAAAAGGGAATACTTATGGGTTATACCACTACAGGATATTACATTAGAGATCCCTTTTCAAATAAATTTAATATGTCTTGCGATGCTAAGTTTGACAAAAATAAAAATATATCAAACTTAAAAAATTGTGAACAAGAACTGGTACTCAAACTAGCAAATTTTGTAAAAAATTTAGTTAACATAAATACTTTCAACATCACAAAAACTATAGATAATAGGTGGGTTGAAGACTGTATACCAACATGCTATAAAGATGTCAAAAACAACCCATTTAGAGAAGAATGGATGAAAGCTATTGAGGATGAATTTATTTCTCTGGGGGAAATGGATGTTTGGGAAGAAGTAGATTACGATAAATCATTGAAAACCATCGACACAAGATGGGTTTTTGTAACAAAACCAAATGATGAAGGATACCACCAACCAAAAGCAAGATTAGTTGCCAGAGGCTTCAAGGATAGAACTGAATGAGTTAGGACAAGTATTTGCCCCTGTTATTCCAATTTGGTTAGTAAGATGGTTCCTATCGATAGTCAATAAATATGACTTAAAAATGGTTCAATATGATGTAAAAACGACGTATCTAAATTCCCCTGCAATTGTCCCCATATATTTAAAGCCCCCAGAAGGTTTACCAATGGAAAGTAATAAATTATTGAGACTTAAAAAATCTATCTATGGCCTAAAAACATCGTCTAAATCGTGGTATAATTTAATAAATGAATATATTTTAAAAATGAACTTTGAAAGATCTAAAACAGATAAATGTTTATATTTTAAAAAATCAAATGAAAAAATAATTTTTATGATCACATATGTTGATGACATATTAATAGCATCAAACACCCCCGAATAGATTAAAAATGTAAATGATTCATTTCAAAAAAGATTTACCATGAAAATAATTAATAACCCAATATTTTATTTAGGATTTGAGATCATAAGAGATAGGAAAGAAAATACAATAACGTTAATACAGTCAAGATATATAGAAAAAATATTAAAAACATATAATCAGAACGAATCAAACTTCATAGATACGCCCATAGAAACATCCCTAAAAATTGAAGAAGATGAAAACTGCACAGACGATACTGAATATTGTTCAATGATTGGAGCCCTATTATATCTGGCTAGAATAACAAGACCTGATATTTCATTTTCAGTTAATTTTTTCTCACGATTCCAAACAAAATCAAACTCAAAATTAAAAAATCAGGTGAGACGGATATTCAAATATGTGAACACAACAAAAGAATTTTCGATTAAATTCACATCAGATAGTAAAGGCATACACTCTTTTGTAGATGCATCTTATGCCCCAGACGTAAAAGATCATGAAATAAAAATATCAAATTTAAATTTGGGAAAGTCTATATCGGGATTTTTAATATATTTAAATGGGGATTTGATCAACTGGAATGTAAGAAGACAAACAATTGTTGCCACAAGCTCAACTGCTGCTGAAATAATTGCAGCGTTCAATGCTTTAGACGATATACACAAGTCACCTTTCTATTACAAACAGAAATATTCCAAGAAAATGACCCAGTCAGAATTTTCGAAGATAATATATCAGCCCTTAGAATAATGTCGGGAGGAGCCCAAAAACAAGCAAGAGCCTTAATGATAAAATGTTATGCCATTACACAATCTGTAGAGGATAAAGAAATTGAATTCAAAACTGTTGGTACAAATTCGCAATTAGCAGACATGCTAACTAAAAGTCTCGATAAACAGAAATTTAGAAACTTAGTCAACAAAATATTAACAACATCAAATCTCTCACAATAAAATTCATCAAATTCATAATAATTATACGGGAAAATCGTTTATTTTGAAAGGGGAAGGAATACAAATATGCGAAGCTAATAATATGTCAATCTACAAATTACGGAATATAATAACATTTTTTTTTTTTTCAGCATAGTACATGAAAATATAATGTTCGAGAAAAAGAAAAGAAAAAATCACATGTTCAAACAAAATTAATAATATATTATATCCTTTAGGCCAAAAAATACTTGTTGAAACAAAATTTATTTTCGTGTAGGTATTCAATGTCATCTCTGCAAATTCAACTTTCAAATGAACAGAGATTTGAATACAAATCATCGACATGATTTCACACGTTTAGTTGATATTAGTTTATCACATTTCGGAACACCCTTATTCAACAAGTATCAAACAAAATTGAACAAAACTTTTCTCAAACAGCATGAAAGATCAAAAAAATATCCGAATCAAAACCATTACCACAATACAGTGTGTCGATAAATAATTTCGAAAATACATCGAAATATATTATGTTACAATCTAGTCATTATTCATCATTTATTTAATTTTATGTAATTTATTTTGTTTATTTTGTTTGGGAAATGAACATTAATATGTAATAATATAATACTTCAAAATTAATTTATATAATATTCGTTCTCGCGATAAATCATGTTTGCTCGTTTCGTTGGACTTTAGGGGGGTGTTGTTCGGCACTCCACCTGCACTTGCTCACTAACATGTAGCGCAACTACTCTCGAAAGCGCGTACTAACAATATTCAGGTTGTGCGAACAAACACGACTTTTTTCATTCGTTCACCCGAGAACGCTGAAACTCATTTCCCACTCAAACTTTAATCTTGTAATGGAGGGAGATTGTTCATCTTCCTCAAACTTGTAACTTGTACTTTAAATTATTGCATTACAGTATCTCTAACTAACTTGTTTCTTTCCTTGGATTTCAACCTCACTTCAAGTTTTAACATGGGGTTGAGGCCAATATTTACAAACATCACTTTAACCTCCCTTCATTTAAACCAAACTTAAAAATGAGTTTTGAAACAATTTTGCATTTAAGAGTGTGGTAACATCTTATTTTTATATTGGAACTCTCTTAAGAGATACAATGTTCCCACATTTTTAATTGCAAAATTGTACAAAAATATTTTTTAAGTGAAATTTAAATAAAGGGACGTTAAAGTGAAATTTGTGAATATGGACCTAAAGTGTCCAGACTACAGATGCTGCGTGCTGGCATACAAAGTACCCCAGTTATCAGCAATGAGGTAGTTTGGTATTAAAAATGTTACATTTTGGCATTCTTCTTGGATCAACATTTTCTTTACATCGTTGCATTGTTTGAGGTAACCTATATTAGTCAAAGGTTTGGGATTACACCTGCCCTGTCATGAAAACTTGGCAAGTAGAACAAACCTAACATTTGTTGTGACCAACAACATCACTCACATTTGTGACTAAATCATCTAATTGTGAAGGAGCAAGCCCCCAGCAACCAGAGATAGGACAACTAGAAGAGGTATAACAACCAGAAAAGATACAGAGGACAATTGAGGATCAGTGTGAGCAAGAACTGTTAGTGTTAAAACGAATTATCATTGTTGAAAAACGAATTATTATTCACGAATTACTGGAATATAAATCATTTTATTGAATTAAAAAAACAACTCATTGTAAAACAGTAGAAAAAACGAATGTCAGTGATTACTAGATTAATGGAAGTGAATAAAAAGGTGAATGATAAGGGTGTGAGTTTTGATTGTTGTTAAATACAACGAAAAAATGGAAAGTGCCGCTAACACACTCCCCCAGGATGAATATGGATACTTATTCATAAACAAAATAACAAAAACTATGGAAAAAAAAAGAATTACAAAAATTATTCATCTAACGGTAATGGAATTAATGATGAAACAGCTCGCTTCTTGGTGTTGTTATTGAAACGGACGTCGAAGACACGGACCACATCATCGGAACTGGTGTAGACGTTGACTACCAACCCAAGAGGCCACTCGAAGGGTTTTGTAGATTCGGATTTGACAAATACCATTTGGCCGACTTCCAGGTTGGGTAATTTTTGCTGCCATTTATGACGTTGTTCATTTGGTTTAAGTAATCCTTTGACCAAACAGTCCAGAAGGAATTGACCAGCTGGTTGACCAATATCAATCGACGAGAGAGTGTAACGTTTTGATCGTTACAGACCACAGGTGGAGTGACGAGTGATTGGCCTAAGAGAAAATGAGCTGGTGTAATGGACTCAGATTCTTGAGAAGGCGTCGTACGGTAACACAAAGGTCGCAAATTCATCACGGCTTTGATGCTTGTGAACAATGTATTGTATTCTTCAAACGATAACACACTGCCATGCGTAATTTTGATAGCGTGTATTTTGGCGGAGCGTACTGCGGCCTCCTATAGGCCCCCAAAATTAGGCGCACGAGGAAGGATGAATTCCCATTGGAATTGTCAATTGGTGGCAAACTGGATGCATTTCTCACGCTCAAATTTGAAATACGTGTTGGTGCCGACAAAGTTAGTGCCGTTGTCGGAATACAGCTTGCTGGGTATACCGCGCCTGGAAATGAATCGTAGAACGGCTTCTAGGAATTTAGCAGTTGACAAATCAGAAACAATCTCTAGATGTATGGCTCGAACGATGAAGCATACAAATACTGCTAAGTACACCTTGTAATAACGAGTGGTATGGTGAGCTACACATTTACACGTGAAGGGTCCAGCAAAATCAACACCGACATGAGTAAACGGATGGGATATGGAGACTCGACTCTTTGGCAATTGACCCATTAGTTGAACACGGTTTTCTGCTCTTAAACGGGTACAGGTTACACAATTTCGGACTACCTACTTGATTAGTTTGGTGCTACCACCAGTGAACCAAAATCTGCCAGCAAAGAAGGACGATAAAAACGATTTGGAAGCGTGCAGATATTTCTCATGTACGTGGCGGATGAATAGGTTTGTGAAGTATGATGAGGAACTGAGAATTATGGGATGCTTCTCCTTATATGGCAAATCGGAATTTTTTAAACGTCCGCCAACGTGCAAGACATTTTCTTCATCAAGGAATGGTGCTAACGAATTAAGAACACTTTTCTTTTTCAATTTAAGTGAAGATTTTAAACGGAAGTAGTCTTCGTTAAATGAACACATTTGGTCAATACGCACAGCTACGTTAAATGCACTATTGAATTTGGTTATTTCAATTGACAAATACTGACTTGGTTTATGACGAACAATACGCAACACATAAGCTAGTACTCGGATTAATTGGTTAAATGATGAAAATTTGGTTAAAAAATTATCAAGTTTGAAAACGTTAAAACAACTTTTACTTTTACGTTTCTCAAGTAACGCTTGAGTATCGGAATTTGGGATGGAGTAGTAGTCAAACGAATTTGGTTGCAACAGGAACTCGGGACCGTTGAGCCACATCTTGGTACGTAGAAACTGGTTGACGCTTAAGCCGCGTGTTCCATAATCGGCAGGATTGTATGATGTTTTCACGTAATGCCACTGGACAAATGGCACAATCTCCATTATTTTCTGAACTCTGTTACCGACGAAAGTTTTCCAGTTGGAGGAAGGTTTTGACAGCCAGCAAAGGGTTACAGATGAATCGGAATAGGCATGAATATTCGAAGAGGGGACGCATAAATTTTCGGATACACGTTTGACCAGATCAGCAAGCAATTTGACAGCTTGTAGCTCGAGTTTTGGAATGGTTAACGAGCGAATGGGTGTGACACGAGTTTTTGAACAAATGAATTTAAGACTAGTTTCAGAAGATTCATTTGACGACCGTAAATAAAGCACGACACAATAAGATTTTTCACTAGCATCGCAGAAGGCAATTAATTCGTGGATTTGTACGTTGAAAATTGAACGAGGAATTTCGAATGATTTTAAATTTTCAATGTCACGCATATATTCGATGAACGAAGCACTTAATGATTCGGAGACAGGATCGTCCCAAGACGTTCCTTCCAGCCAAACTTTCTGTTGAATGAGCTTTCCACGAATTAAAACAGGGGATATAAATCCCAAAACGTCAAACGTACGCAATATATAAGAAAGTATATTACATCGGGTAGGTTGTACATCTGCGGAGAATGACTCGGTGTTCAGCTTTATATGGTTAACATCGGATTTTGGGTTCCAGGCGATACCTAGGATTGCTACGTTGACAGATTTGTTGTCGAAGTTTACGGAATTTAGGTCAAACGCTTGTAAATCGGTCGGAATGATATTCAACAAGTCAGGATTGTTTGAGGTATATTTACGAAGTTCATAACCTCTCTCCTTGAGAGCATTGTGGATCGCAGCTTGTAACGACAGCAACTCCGGTAACATGTTGGCACCAGCCGACAAATCGTCCATGTAGAAATTTTCACGGATGATTCTTGCCACTTTTGGATTTGTTTTGGAAACAGCATCGGCGATGAGATCCAAACATTTTGTTGCTAAAAACGATGCGGGTTTTGTACCATACGTAACGGTATTTAGTTCGTACTCCTGGATTGGATCGGTCGGTTTTTCACGCCACACAATAAGTTGCATGCCACGGTCTTCAGGGTGTACCTAAACCATAAGGTACATTTTTGAGATGTCAGCGCAGAAGACGAATTTGTAGGAACGCATGGTGACTAGGATGTCGAATACATCCCGTTGTAGAACTGGGCCTCGCATTAGACCTTCATTGAGGGATATTGCTTCTTTAACAGCCGAAGATGCGTTGAACACGACACGCAACGGAGTACTGCTACTAGAAGGACGTAGTATACAATGATACGGGATGTGGTAACTTGGACTATCCGGAATAGAAGTTGAAAGTGTCATATGACCCAATTTGATGTATTTGCGTATGAAGTTGATATAGCCTGTTCTGAGCTCAGGATTGGAATTACGTTCAGACCGACGGAGGCAGGATAAGGCAACTTGTTTATTATTGGCGATTTTGGATTTATCGACCTTAAATGGTAATTTGACTACAAATTTACCATCGGGAGCAAATGAATAATTCTTCAGGAAATGACGATTACATTCTTCGTCTTCGTTATGAGCAATAGCAACAGCATTCACATCTTCGATTTCCCAAAATTTCTGGAGTTGTGACTGAATATTGACTACTGATAGATTGCAAAATTTTGTAGTCACGATATTGGACACCATCTGATTTACAGGACCAGATACAGTCCAGCCAAAGTGAGTATCTCGGAGGAAAACGCCTTCAACTTCTATCTTGCTGCTCTTAGTGCACCGCTCGTAATATTCAGCACCAAGCAAGATATCAGCACCAGGAATGTTGATTTCGGAATTTGGGTACACTATGTCTGCCATATCAAACTTTTTAAAATTTTTGTACAGGATTGGGATGGACAGCTGCTGAATACGATACCCGATAGCACTTGACAGAACGACATCGGCTTCAATCTCTATTTGAAAATTTTCAACTCGAGAAATGAGGCGGATAATACAGCTTTTTCAAGTAGAAATGGACGAACCACCAAAACCGGAAATAGACGATTCAGAAGCTAATGCACTAGTAGGCAACTTATATCGGTGTACAAAACTCTGGGATACAGTAGTAGCTTGAGAACAGCCATCTAACAGCACACTTCCTACTCCTTGAATTTCGCCACACTGGAATTTAACTGTAGAAGAGGGAAGCAAAACGACTTTCTTTTCAAGCTGCGCAAAATTACAGGATTTATTGAAACTAGGTTTATCGACTTCTTTGCTAGAAGTAGACGTCGAGCTGGAATAATTGTTAGCATTATCAGTCGATACGCCAGAATAGGATTGCAACGGTTTACGATCAAAATGTAGCAAAGTATGATGCTTTTTATCGCACGATCTACAGGTTTTTGAACTGCGACAGTCCTTGGATTGATGACCGATGTAGAAGCAATTGGCGCACATTTTGTTTCGACGAATAATTTCAAAACGTTCACTTGGGGTGAGACTCGAAAATTTCTCACATTCGATGATTTTGTGACGACCATTACAAACGACACAGGGTAGGGATTTAGCGATAGGACTAGTAGAGGTGTTGAACAATTTTTTCTCTCGATCTTAAATGGGTTTTTCCGATTTTGGTTCGGGTTCACGATCTTTGATCAAGATGGCACGTTTGGATACAAAATCACGGATTGCTTTGTACGTGTAGAATGATTTACTACCGCATTCAGAGGAATTTTTGAAGTCGCGTTTTGAAATGGAATCTAATTTGGAATAGAGCATATACGCTAAAATAGACGACCAGTTTTCGGTAGCTTCGCCTAAAGCTTTCAAATTACGGATTGGCAGATCGAATTTATCAAGAAGATTTGGTAATTGAGACTCATTCTTAATTTTTTCAACAGAAAACAAATCGTTAAAGTAGGATTTTACGATGGCGCAAGTATTGTCGAAACGTGATAACAATCAATTCCACGCTTCAATATAAGACTCGTCACGCAGGTGAACGTCCTTGACATGCTTTTCAGCTTGGCCTACCATGCTCTGCTTCAGATATGTCAACTTTTGAACATTGGTTAAATCAGGATCATTATGAACTAAATTCAAGTATAGTTCCTTGAATTGAGTCCAATTTTTACGATCGCCATCGAATTTCGGAATGTTTAATTTTTCGAGTTTGGGCTTATGGGAATTACTAGTGTTACCACTCGAAAATGAAGAATTTAATATGAAATCACGATTCACAGCTTCACGGAGTGTGCTAATTGCAGTTTTAGCTTTACCGGACAGAGAACAAACGGAATTAGTTACCTCACTTAATTCTTTGAGCAGGGCATCTTCAACGGAATCAGCTTCTTTTTCCTTTTCATTAGTTGTACGATCTAAAGAGTCAATAGCAGCATCAACAGCATTGGAATATCTCACTTTGGAATCTTTGAGTTCTGCTACGAATTTTTCAATGGTACAGGCTAATTCAAGACTAGGTTTCTTGAGCAGATCAGTTAGGGAATTTTTCAAACTAGAGAACTTACGTTTGGCAGATCTTACATCTCTCAATGTGGTTTCTGCCATGTTCACGAATTTGATTAACAAAACAATTTACAGAAAGGAACAAACGCACAGATAACTAGTAGAAATTATCTGGCCCGAAGGATCATTTTGTTAGTGTTAAAACGAATTATCATTGTTGAAAAACGAATTATTATTCACGAATTACTGGAATATAAATCATTTTATTGAATTGAAAAAACAACTCATTGTGAAACAGTAGAAAAAACGAATGTCAGTGATTACTAGATTAATGGAAGTGAATAAAAAGGTGAATGATAAGGGTGTGAGTTTTGATTGTTGTTAAATACAACAAAAAAACGGAAAGTGCCGCTAACAAGAACACATATGTGTTGTCTGTTTGGTCACCCCAAGATTGCTCATGCTAATACCATGTGGCCACTTCTATAACTACCAAGAGTGACACATCAATTTAGTTAAATTGAAACCAAAAGAATTCCCTTGTCCAATCTGCCATATTGTCAACATTGAGGCGATGCCTTATATTTGATGTGAGGCGGTAAATATGAGGAACAAAAAAGAGTAAGAGAGAAGTTTTCACGATAGAATTTATTAGCAGACTAAAAATATAATTTCAAGTAAAATACGTAATGGCGAAGCAACAGCGTTATCGGTTCGAGTATAGTAGGGGAAGCACTTCGTGATGAGAGTGTACGTGTGACATATATATATATATATATATATATATAGATTGATGTGATGATGATGAAGAATGAGATGGGGTGGGATTTTGTATCAACTCCCCCCTGAAATTTTACCAGTCGAGTTCTTCATTATACGATTGCTGAAATTTAATATATTAATTCACATAAAAAGAATAAAAAATAAGTATTGTAATAACATGTTGTTTCAAAAAAAAATATGGTAACTTTAAGTTTCGAAAATAATTTTTGGTTGCTGTGCTTCAAAAATAATTAAACGAATATAATAAACAATTAAATCATATGCATATGTATAATATATCTGTATATAAAAATGGTAAATGGTAAATGGTAAATTGTGATTAAAAAATAAACAAGCAAAAAATATTTCGTGTATATAAATGACTTATAAATGATTCATTGTGGCGTGTGTTCAAATAAATTCTCGAACATTTACGAGTGTATAGTATGAAAGGAGAAAAAGAAAGGAAATAAAGAAAAAAATTGAATTGAAAGGAAATAAAATTAATAAAAGGTTTTAAGATATACAATCGTGCATCAGAAATGTTACGTTTTACAATCTTATCAAGTACGTTGGCATGCAATAGTATGAAATGATAATATATGTTGTCCGTTAGCTTTATCTTTTACGTTTCTCTTTGTGTTTGAGGTGGCGTTTAACATGTTTAGTTTTTGATAAGGCAGGCTATTTGGTTAATCTTTATTGAGGTCGTGTAATGAGTTTTTATCTTTCATATATTGTTAACATTTTCCTTTCATACGCTCTGTGGTAATTTTTCGTGTATTTTTCTTACGCTTGTATAAAGTTGCATGCTATTTCTATTATTAGCGTTTATAGGGTTTATACTTGCTCGATTTTAATTCTGTTTTCATTGTTGGGTTTGCTGCAAAATCGAGTATCTATTTTTGACAAGTATTTTCGAGTGTATTTTTTCTTAAGTATTATTTGTGAACAATGTAGGGGTATTTTTCTTGTACAATATGTTTCAAGTTTGGATTTAAATATTTGACTTGGTACAAATTGACTTTTTGGACGGGCATTTTCCTTAAATAAATGTATATAATATTATGTGTACAAATTCGTATTTTCGAGAATTTAGAATATTAAATTTTCTAATTTTATTCTGTCTAAAGATTTCGTAAGTAAATCTGCAAGCTGATTTTCAGAATTGACCGATTTAAAGTGGATTATTTTTTCTTCCATTGCCTCCAAAATTGAGTAGCATTTTATCATAAGTGCTCTCGATTTCTTTTGGCTTCCCCCGAACAAATTTTTTGAGTTGATATATTATCCTCCATTATGTCTACAGTTATTTTTTCCCTTAAAATTTCAAAATTCATATGTTGTATAACTTTTATTATATCTAGAGTGTCAAAGACTGCTATGATTTCTGCAGTGGTACTAGATGAAGCATGGATTGTTTGCTTTGAACAATTCCATTCTATCAAATCTCCATTTACAAAAATCATAAAACCAGTAATTGATTTTCCTTTTTGTAAATTATTTGGGTCAATATTATTATCATCCACTTGAGGGGCATATGAGGCGTCAATATATGCTTGTATTCCATCTCCCTCTGATCTATATGTTAAATTATAATTTTGTGTGGAGCTAATGTACCTGAATATTCTCCTTACATAATTTTTAAGCGTAACATTTGAGTTATTTTGGAAGTGTGAGAAAAAGTTTACTGGAAATAATATGTCAGGTCTGGTTAATCTGGCTAGGTACAATAATCTGCCAATCATTGATCTGTATTCTGTGTCGTCTTTACCATTTTCAATTTTTTCAATTTTTAGGGCAGTTTCCATTGGAGTATTTGCCTTTTTTATTTCCGAAATACCAAACTTTCTAATCCCACAAAAAATTTTGGATTGTTAATGATTGTTATAGTAAAAGATTTTTCTAATTGTTCATTTATTTTTGTGATTGCCATTTGTGAATTTGAGGCTATTAAAATATCATCCACATAGCTTAAAAAATATGTATTTTCATTTTTTGTATTCATTTGGTATAAACATCTATCAGCTATAGTTCTTAAGAAGCCCATTTCCTTTATTTTGTAGTCCAATAGATCGTACCAAGATTTGCTTGATGTTTTAAGTCTGTATATCGATTTCTTTAATTCGAGGACTTGATTTGAATTAATATTTATCCCTTCTGGTTTTTTTTACATAAATAGGTTTTATAATGGGAGAGTTCAAATATGCCGTTTTGACGTCATATTGTACAAGAATTAATTTTTTTTTATTAACTATAGAGAGCAACCATCTAATAGTACTTAATGATGCAATAGGACCATGTGTTTCGGTAATATTGTATTCAGTTTGGTCTTTGAATCCCCTTGCTACTAATCTGGCTTTGGGTTAGGGGTTGCCAAACTCATCGTATTTTATTGTGAATATCCATCTAGTGTCTATTAATTTTTGACGGTCATAATCCACAATCTCCCAAACATTCATATCATTTAATGAATTGAATTCGTCATTTATCGCATTTACCCACTCTGTTCTAAAAGGATTATTATTAATTTCGTTAAAATTTTTTGGGACGCAATCTTCTATGTATGATTTATTATAATTAATATTGATATTCATAATTATTGGATTTATTATTCCCAGATTTTGTTTGTAATTTGCTGGCTGAATTATTAATTTTCTGTTAGATGTTTCCAATGATTTAATATTTTGAGACTCATATACCCTTACGTCACATGCAATATACGATTTAGTTTCAAATGGATCCCTTAAACAATATCCCGTATTTGTGTATCCCATCATTATGCTTTTTTCTGCTCTTGGAGCTAATTTTGGATCAATTTTATTTTTTGATTTGGATTTAGCCTTAGTTGCATTTTGTTTTCAAACTTCAAAAGGGATATGGCGGTATGTTAATGAGCCAAATACTTTTAAATTTTTTAAGTTTGGTTTTGTGCCATAAAATAGTTCGTATGGAGTTTTAAAATCTCTATTGGCTTTAGTTGGTGAACGATTTATTAAATAGGCCGATGTGACTATTGAATATGACCAGTACTTAATGTCGAGATTAGCATCATAGCTCTTACTCTTCTCATGAGTGTCTGGTTCTGCTTTTTGGCTATGCCATTCAACTCTGGGAAATAAGGAACTACGTAATCCATCGTTATACCGTTTTCCTGACAATAATTTACTATTTTTGCATCTGTGTATTCTTTCGCATTGTCGCATCTAATAGTCCCAATGGGAGAATTTGGGAATTTATTTTTCATTGACATTATTATATTTTTAAATTCAGTTACCACTTGATTTTTTGTTGATATGGGCATAACGAAGGTATATTTTGACTAGTGATCGATGAAAGTTAAAATATATTTTTGAATTGCGATCAATGGTGTTAATGGACCCATTATATCTGAAGATGTTATTTCTAATTTTCTTGATGGTTTTGTTCTTAATCCATTATGCCCTAGTCTCATATTATTTGCAATGCAGCAGATTTGGCAGTTTTTAAAATCATCGTCTCTAAAATTTAAATTTTCCGGAATACCAACAGATAAATTTTTCAACTTTTTTATATAGCGTGCATTTAAGTGACCCAACCTTGTGATTAATGTTTAGTCCTAGATATTTATTAATTTTTCCCAGATCTTTACATTTAAATCTTTTATTAATTTCCCTTTTAAAGAATGTGATTAGTGTTTCATTATTAGAACTGATTATGACATCATCAACGTATGTGAGTAAATATGTTATAGAATTATTATTTTTATTTGTGAATGTGTACAAGCAGTCATCAGCCTTACTCTGCACAAAGCCAAGAGAGACAAGTAATTCATTGAACAATTTGTTCCATACCTTAGGCGACTGCTTCTGACCATAAGTTGACCTATTCAATTTTAGTACATTATTGTGTTTATTTATTTGTGTTTCTATCCCTTCTGGTATCTCAAGATATACATCTTCAGACAAAATACCATTCAGAAAGGCACTACATATGTCTATTTGTTCAATATAAAATTTTAATTTGTTGCTAATTGCCAATAGTGTTCTGACAGTCGAAAGTTTCACCACCGGCGCAAAAACTTCATCAAAGTTGAAGCCTTTCTTCTGCTGACACCCATTATTATCATATTTTTTATTAAATATCCATCAACATGTGATGATGGGGGCGCCCTTTGGACGTTTGGTCACCTGCCAAGTCTGATTGGAATCCAGAGCTTCAATTTCATCTGAAATAGCTTCTTTCCACATCATACCATCAGGTGCAGCTTTGCCTCCTCAAACGCCAAAGGGATGCCATCCTCAGCAACATATATATAATTTGCAGTACCATCACAATCAGTCGCCTCCTGTGGTAGACAGTCCAAATTTAAATCCCCATCCACTTCTATATTCTCTAAGTTAGACTCTGTAACTTCCTTAAAAATATCATTATCTTTTGTGTATTTATTATTATTATTTCCTATTTTATTTTTGAAAAATTCAACATCCCGTGAAAGACGTACTTCCCTAGCATTTGTGTCTAATAATTTATATCCACATTGAGAGTACCCTACCATGACCAATTTCTCACTTTTATTTTTAAACTTATTAGAATCGTGTTTGAATGACAACATATATGTGTCGCATCCAAAAGTTTTTAATTTTGTGTAATCGTATTTTTCATTAAACCACCTCTCAAACGGTACAAAGTCCTTATTTGTCGGATAAATATTCACTATATAGGCAGAGCACAATATGGCTTCTGACCAATAGATCTTGTCAAGACAACTCTCGAATAACATTGTTCTTGCCCTCTCACAAAGTGTCCTGTTCATCCTCTCAGCCTTCCCATTCTGCTGGGGACAGCCACCAACTGTAGGTTCAAAAATTATTCCCTTCTCAGCACAATATGACTGGAAGGTAGTGTTTGTGTATTCTGTGCCATGATCACAGCGGAGTCTTTTCACATTATATCCAAATTTGTTTGAGACCATCTCTTGATATTCCCTAAATTTTGTAAACCCTTCTGTTTTACTCGTCAGAAGGTACACACAACAAAAATTGGAGTAATCATCAATAAATGTCATAAAATATTTCGCTCCTTTATATGAAGGAGGATTTATAGGACTACAGAGGTCAGTATGCACCAATTCAAGAGGCCTTTTAGTTTTTCTATCATGTCTCAGGAACGGTTTTTGTCTTTGTTTTCCCATAACACAGGGCTCGCACAACAATCTGCAATTGGAATCAAATTTCGGTATTAAACCTCTGTTTGACAACAACTTAACATCATTAATATTCAAATGAGCAAGACGTCTGTGCCACACAGTCAGTGGACTTGTATCGTCCTCCAACATCAGATTGCACGATTGACTTGGTTTTAAAAAAAATCAATCGTGTACAAATCTGAATCCACGCTAATGCCAGTTGTTACAATTTTACCACTGCAGTGTTGGATATCTCCCCTGATTCCTCTCTAAAAAGAGTATCAAAACCCGACTTACTCATTCGTTTTACTGAAAGTAGATTTTGTGGCAGCTCCTGTGCATACCTTACATTTTTTAATTCGATTATAGTTCCATTTAAAAGTTTTAATTTTACCATACCAACAGACGTGACAGAAAGCGAGACTCCCTTTTTCGCTACACAAATATTATGAGGTTTAATTAATTCAGTGTATCCACTGAACAGGTTAATATCATTAATAATATGAATTGTGCATCCACTATCGACAACAAATGTGGTTCGAGGGATTAAATTTTCATCTTTATTACTATCAAAATCATTAATTTTATTATTATTATTATTATTAACTGTGAAACTAAAGCCCACTTCAGAGCATTCGTCATTAACATTATTATTATCATTGCACATCTGTGCAGAATTCTTATTACTATTATTATCATGATCATCAGATTGATTAACATTATTGTGATTGTGATATTCGTGATTATTATTTCTGTTTTTGACAAAACAATTACGAGCTATATGCCCAATTTTGTTGCAGAAATGACATTTAACCTTTGACTGACCACTATCATTACTACAATTTCGAACATTTAAATTAAAATTATTATTATTTTGTGAACCGAAATTGTGATTATTATTATTAAAATTTCGACCTTCAATATTACAAGACGAATTGTGAGAATTTTTGTTACTATTACTGTGAAATCTTCCTCGATTAAAACCACGATTATTATTATGATTTTGCGACCGACCACGATTAAAACGATTATTAAAATTACCAGAATTACGACCGACATTGTTATGGTTGCCAAAAAACAGATTCTCCTCACCAGCAACAGGTACTGATGAAGGTTTTAGAGACACAGAACTTTGAGAATTACTTCTAGCTGTCGACTTGCTATCCAAAGATAGTTCACGCTGGAAGTTGTTCAGCTTCATGAACACACCATCCCAGATGACGACTTCTGCATCCTCCTGAACAACTTTTATTGGACAAAATTCGGCAGGCAGCGATCTCAGCAACACCAGGATAAACTGCTTCGTGGTTGTCAGGTCTGCCAATTTGGTTAAGTGACGACATCGAGGGCAAAAATCAAGTAGATACTTCTGCAAATCAGCACCAAAAACATACCGTTTAGCATATAAATCCCCTTGTAAATCCATCAGTGTTTGGTCATTGCCATTGTCAATCAAAGTAGTTAGCACTTGGAACATTTCTTTCGCCGTTGTGTACGTCTGAATCATCTCCAGGTATTTGTCAGTCACATTATTTGCGATCAGGAACATTGCCTTAGCATTTTCCTTCGACCAAGCATCTCCCCTATTACGAACCGTTGGTAAAGAATCAGTTATTAAATTACCCAACAAATCCTTCGCCAACAGTAGCTCCATCCTGAACTTCCACGTTCTGCCATTTTGCCCATTAAACGGGTCAATACAATTCAGCTTCTTAACATCCATCTCGATGACAGGTAACGACAATCAGTTGCACAGCAAACAGCAATTTCAGCAACTATCAGATGCGTTGACCAACGATTCAACTCGATCGAGATAACAGGAACAGCGAGAAGCGAACATATTAAAAGACGAAAAATAAATTAGCAGACATGGTTACTACTTGGAAGAAGCAATCAGGATTCTACAGCACAACATTGAGGAATTATAACAACGGCGACCACGTTGACATCCAGGCTTCGACCATACAGTATAATGGACTGGTAACGTGAGGCAGAAAATGGTAACAACATCGAGGAGCAAAAGTAGGCAAATCTGCTACAACCTTAACTGGAAAATGGCAAAATAAACAATTATGATAGTGTCATAATATATTAGTGTTACAGCCTTAATTAATTTTGTTACTATAGTAGTGTTTGCAAGTGTTAAGTTACTATTATTTCTTACTCAACTATTTAGATCCTAAAAGAACTATACAAATTGAAGATCTATTTTCACTAATAAATTTATGATACATCTACAGAAACTAGGTAACAAAAATAAAGATAACTAAAAAATTTCATTGTAATTTTCTAGACCTTTTAACGCATTTTAAAATAAAAAGAAATCTAATTTTTGAAAAATATAATGATTTTATCTTCAAAGAAGCTTCAACTAACAACTGACAATATTCTCTATCGTAGTTTCTTTTCACTTTTTGGTTGATAAAAATGATAATTTGCCACATTCCTTGTTTAGTTGCTTGGAAATTGCCTATTTTAACTCCTGGATGTTGTGACCAATTTTTTAACACATGTCTTATGGGGCTTTACCAGTCCATATACTGTATGGTCGAAGCATCCAGGTAACTGGGCCAACCTGTGAAGAAATAGGAATTATCAATGGGTCAAACTGTACGAAAATATCAACAAAAGACTTTAATTGACTGTAGACATCGAACAAAGACTAGACACACATATTACGGACACATAAATAAAACAGAAAATATTCACTGTAACAAACTTTTATTTCCACGTAAAAATGGTGGAGATGTTATTTCATCAACGTTTGATGAGCGACAAGAGGCACACAAAATATATTATCACAGTTGGGTTTCAAACATAAAATCACAGATTACAAATAATATCAAAAACAGTGTTACCACAACAAATGATATGTGAGAATAGTAGGCTAACGTATAATATAATTTGCTATCATTCTCACACTTCTAGATCTAAATTCTAATCTTCTACCTTCTAGTATTTAACTCGTGACTCGTCCGTTGTTGGTACGGATCAATATGCATTATAGTATTTGAATACTTTATCAATTTTATTGCTTTTATTGACTTTCCACTTACTGGTGAGTTTTCGTCATTTCTCTCAGATACACTTAGCTTTCCGGCAAGACCTCGTCTTATTACTTGAAATCGAATTTTACGAATACATCCGTTATAGGTATGTACGAATTTGAATTAGGAACCTCATAATTTGAAAATTTGGTTGAGACGCTGCTATTGTTAGAAAGTTTCAGTTTATTTTCACGAATATTTTATGATAATTGTGTTAGAATCGAATGCTTAATTGATTGTACGTCTTGAAAGTAATGTAATTGCCGGTGCTAATTAATTGTACAATTCGATTCGAAAGATACTCGAATCGAGTGAGATTAGTGATAATAAGTTCACTATAATTACACTTACCCATTTTTCACTGTCACTCAAGAAGATAATTTCTTCTGAAAATGATCATTGTGAAATATCTCTGTAAAATATTTCGTTGTATAAGATATCAGTACTTCAATCACCCCTCCGTAGTTCTTGCGAAAATAATGTTTACTTAGTTCTATCTAAAATTCTGTGTCTTCTAATTTGAAGTAATTTGTATTCGTGGCGAAGAAGTACCTTGAAAATTCGTTAAAATCTTAAAACTGGAAAAACCATCATAATAGAATGTTTTTCAGTGCGTCTATTTATATTTGCATAGATTATGAATTCATGAGAAACATCAAATGAACTATAAACTAAGATTTGTCCAGCACTTCATCGTAGCTTCTATTTTTCGTTGTTCATTATCTTAACAGGTTTCTTTTCTCTGTTGCGGAATCAGTCATTCGTTTGTATTTTATATTTTTCTCACTGATGTGAAATCGTCCACCGAAAAATGCCGTACGCGAACCAACCATCCGTTCACATCACTGACTTGACGGCAGAATGCATTAAATTTCAAGTTGAAGACACCGATCTGAGGTATTGATTGTTGTGCCGTTTTTATCGTGTATTCCTCACTTCAATTGAATGTTTTACTTATTCGTGAATTGATGTATTTCAGCGTTGCCAATAGTTTGAGACGTGTGTTCATTGCAGAAACGCCAACTTTGGCTATTGACTGGGTTATGTTGGAAGCAAACTCCACAGTATTGAGTGACGAATTTATCGCATCGCGTGTTGGTTTGATTCCGTTGACCTCGGACGAAGTAATCGACCGAATAGCTTATTTTCGTGTACGTATTGCTGTATAATATGTTCTATAGACGGCTCGATGTGGCAAAAAGTTTCTTACTTTTAATGATTTAATTCGGAACCAGCAGGTGGACTACTCCACTGAAGTTTGAGTCACATACCCTTTCTACGCTATGTTTAACTTGAGTGCGTAGTCACGTAAAAGTGGAAACGTCTCCCACTTCTAAAAGTGAACCTTTATTGGCATATCGAGCACAGCTCTTCACAAAGTTTCATTGGAGTCATAAATTCCCGCCTAATTTGGAGCAATACTTTTTTGCGCAGGATTGTTCATGCGCCGATTTTTGTCCCGAATGTAGCGTAGAATTTACATTGGACGTCAAATGTACCGACGACCAAACCCGACTGGTTACGTCCGCCGATCTGAAGAGTAGTGATGCCCACGTTGTGCCGGTCACTTCGCGGAACAGAGACGCGGATGCTACCGAATACGGTGAAACCGAAGGTTGGTATTCAGGCACCTTATATCTTTAATATTTTGCCAATCTTAATTATTATCATCTCGCAGTAATACGCATATTCCTACGCAGATATCCTCATAGTCAAATTGCGTAAGGGTCAAGAACTGAAGCTTCGAGCTTGCGCCAGAAAAGGATTTGGAAAAGAACACGCCAAATGGAATCCTACGGCTAGTGTGGGTTTTGAGTACGACCCGGATAACGCTTTTCGTCATACTTTGTTTCCGAAACCAGAAGAATGGCCGAAAAGTGAATATTCGGAGCTAGAGGAAGATCAATGTGAGTGTAAAATTGTTACTCGAATATACAGAGCGAGTAATTTTTTGACGCTCCATTCAAAAATAGGCGGAGGGCGGCCCATGGTTGCAAAGCCGAAAACTAAAACTTTGGTTTTCGGTTTTTGCTTACGACCTTTAAAAATAGAAGTTAAGCTTTCAGCTTCTTAATTTTGTTTTTTAGCTTTTGGCCTTCAGTTTTTTGAAGCCAAAAACCATAAAAATTAGACTTAAAACTTTCTCAGCTTTTGGCTTTCAACTTCAAATTTTCAAATTTTGAACCAGAATTTGGAGTGTGGGTTGTTATATGCCCACCATACGATAAATGGAATAGAGGATGAATTTTGCATTCAGTGTTTGTAAACAGATCAATTGAGACAATCTAGGTTGCGATCTACAGATCACAAAAATATTGCGATCCACTGATCACAACAATATTTCCATCTAAATTGTGGTTTCTCCCATTTTTTTCTAGGGTCAAGTGTAACGTCGTCGTTGCATCTTTCCGACCATAGTACACAACATATTATTTTTTGTTTACTCGTTGTTGAAAAGATTTTTATTTTATTCACTTCGCACATTAATATTTCAGTAAACAGTAAGCTTCTAGAAATAACTCGCCTATGGAAAAAGCTCGGTGATTCAATTTTTGACGTACTAATAGTAATTTTCGTTTGGTACATCAAATACTGACTCACCTGTACATCAATGTAGAGACGTAGAAATTGTGTTTTCTTTAAACTGTTAGAATATTTTATAATATCTTTCAAAGACCAGAGTTTTTTCTTGAATGTGTCTAATAAGAAATGAGAAAATTTGATAAAAAAAAAAGGATTTCTCTGTTTTCAGATGAAGCTCCATTCAATTGGGAAGGAAAACCGAATAAATATTACTATACTGTTGAAAGTTGTGGTGCGTTAAAACCAGAAAATATTGTTCTAAATGGGGTTCAAGCCTTAAAAAACAAGTTGTCAGATTTACAAACGTTCCTTGCTAGTCTAGATAAACCAGACACACATGACCCACACGATCCTAATGGTGACGCGTTAGCCATATTGCACAATGGGTAAAAACTATGTCCATGTGTCGTGAAGATGATTTTTTTTTATGTTTTTGTTTTTAGATACGTTAGGTTGATGAATTGTACAGTAATTTTAAAATTACGAAACTGAATTATAGCATTATGTAGTACTGTTACATTTCGAGGATATAATTATTTAAAGTGTGCGTTCTTACGTTTATCTAATTTTTAGTTTTAGAACGGGTCTGGTTCTTTATACCTCTTAAAATGGGCCAACTTTTGGCTTGGCACAGAAAATGTGAATTTGGATTTGAAGATATTGGAGCTAACCCTGTGAACACCTTTGTAAAGATGGATAGTGAGACGTGTTTACTTTTCAGTGGGCAAAAAACAAAGACGAAAACTCGAATTGCAAGTGGTATGTTGGCCTATAATATTATACTCTCAATAATGTATCTACTTATTGAGATCAAAATTAATGACCTATGATGTTTACGTGCTTTCAAAGTCATCTGTATTGACCGCTTTTACATTTGGGATGAAAAATCATTTTAGAAAGCGAAAGTCGAAACTAGAAAAACTTCCATTTACCTTCACCATCCATCGTCCTGTAGAACACGCTAATTTGTAATTTTTTGTTTTGGAGGATGATAGGGAATTCAATTGGTGCTCACTGAATGACTGAAATATTGCAAGAGATATAATTTCAGTGTCGTGTTTACTCGTGTTTTTGCGGGTGGCTACAGTCCGTCCATCGAAAGATGATCCCTGCGCCTTAAAACAACGTTGCTAAATATACGTATTTTCATGTAGGTAATTGTATAATTTGTTTTCCCGCATATTCCAACTGGTAACAACGCGAATAATGCATGTAAAATTGTTAGTAGTTGGGGGTTGCGTTTCGTTTTTGGGATAAACTCCCGTTGGATAAACTATCATAACACTTCCGGGGCCCCTATTATCTTCGTTATTACCATATTGTCATATATGATATTGCAAAAAAAATAATTTTCAACAATTTTTGTTATGAGTTGGTTCTCCGTTCTGTAAAGTGGAAAAACTCAATCAAGATTCAAGATGAGACTTTCAGTTTGCTATTTTGTAGGTTTTTTTACTTTTGAGTCCTTTTGTAGGCTCTTGGACTGGTAAGCAGGTTGACATTGCCACTCTTGACAACCTGCTACCTCGATACTGTACAATTTTGAACAAATATAAAAATTTGCAAGTTAATTATTTTCTGTTTGTGGATACATTAATTTTAAAATGTCGAACTTAACGACAATGGATGACCAGACTTTTTTTTTGTCTTAAATTCAGCGCTTACTTAGAATAATTCGCATGATGGTTCATAACTGAGGCATTTCGTGAATATTTTCAGTCCGTAATGACTATAGTCTGTCCAACGAAGAATGATCCGTGCGCCTTAAAACAACGTTGCCAAATATTCACATTTTCATGTAAAGTAATATAATAAGGTGGTAATCGTATAATTCGTATTCCCGCATATTCCTACTAGCAATAATGCGTAAATAATGCATGTAAAATTGTGCAATAGTTGGGAGTTACGTTTCATTTCTGGGATCAACTCTCGTTGGATGGACTTTAATGAGTAATTATGCCACTATTATTTGCAAGCGAACAATGGTGTTCTTCACTGCTTATTGCGATTAGGTTTCCCTCCACTTAAGAGAGAAAGAGAAGTCTTCAAACCAAGGCTAAATTTGGTGCGAAGCGGAAGAACGACACTATTTTCGCTCCCGAAAATCATTCTTGTAGCAAAATTGACCCCAAATGATTTTGATTCTTTAGTTCGGCTCCTCCTCAAACTTGTACCTATCGCAAGTTGGTCGTTGGAATGTATATCACCATTGGTTCTATTTTTTGTTTCTTTTTTTTTCACGTTTTTATTTTGTCAGTTCACAATGTGACCACCGAAGGAGCTACGATCGCGATCGCCGAGTTTTGTAATGAGTGTGAGTGAATGCGCTAGGTATCACCTCACACATTAAACGTTTATACAAGAAAAATTCATTTTTAACGTAATTACTTCCCTTTTCTTTCTCTAAATGCTGAATTCGACAACTTGAATCATCAGCTTCAATATGTTACACTTACTTTTACTTCAATTCATTCTTTGGAAAATTGAAATTACGTATTTTATCAGCTGTCCAAGTAACAGCAGTATCCATGTTCATGTTCAAACTCAATTAACTTATCATCGTTATCTGCATTAGGCAATAGCCTTTATTTACGATAAACCCAATTACTTTTCGGAAGGTTTCAGTTTTTATGTAATAATTTAATCTTATATAAATGCATTCGTACGATAGTTGAAGAATCTTGTGTCAATAAGACAAAACAAGCTATCAATTCATCATAAAGTGGCGAGATGAAGAAGCTTAGCTATGAACTAAACACCCGGCTCTTCAGTGGGAAGTACAAAAATTATTTAAAATCAAAGGAGACATATTGAATGTACATTGATGTATTGAAGGTAATAACATATGTACATCAAAAATCAAAGCTAAAATATCTAACCGCTTCACTGCTAGTTGGTTAATATCAACTAAAAATTTTCGAATATTAGGAAAAAACAGAAAAGCTCTACAACGAAAATAAAAGAGAAATAAAAATTCACAGGAACGAAATACGTCATTGGCACACACAAACACACACATTCAAAACACGACGTAAAACTAAAACCACCAAGAACAATAATTAAATCAAAAAAAATCTTAACAGAAATATATAAACATAAAATTAAGCGCGTTCTCCTCGAATTCGTCGGGCCAGCTGAATATCCTTAGGCATAATGGTGACACGTTTGGCGTGGATGGCGCATAAATTAGTATCTTCGAAAAGACCAACTAAATAAGCTTCGCTGGCTTCTTGAAGAGCCCCAATTGCAGCACTCTGGAAACGTAAATCAGTTTTGAAATCCTGCGCGATTTCACGCACCAGTCGCTGGAATGGCAATTTACGGATCAGCAATTCTGTGGATTTCTGGTAGCGCCGGATTTCTCGGAGGGCTACAGTACCAGGCCGATAACGATGCGGCTTCTTCACGCCACCGGTTGAGGGAGCGCTTTTACGTGCCGCTTTCGTAGCCAGTTGTTTTCGGGGAGCTTTACCACCCGTCGACTTTCTTGCCGTTTGTTTCGTACGGGCCATGTTTTATCTGAAAAATAGAAAGAAAAACAGAGTACACTTCTATTAATAATATACTGCTTTCATAATCGTATCTCATCTTCAGCCATCGCCTAGAATGATAAGACTAACTCATTAATTGTATTCAAAATCGTACCTGTCACAAAATGTTGATTCAGCTGAAGATTTTTTCACACTAAATTATTTCTTGATTATTGAATAAAGAAAACAACTAAAATAGTCCTAATAACAAATACAGGTGTACGGCACAAACCAAGTCTCAGATTCCAAAAATAGAATGCATTCCTTTCCTTGTTCTTTCTTAATTTGAAAATGAATTAACGAAATATAAAACCAGCATAATATTATCCTCAATTAGAGTTTTATACTCACAACGCATTGAACGCAACGTAACACGAATTTAAAAACTTCTAACGTATTAAATTTAAAATGAACGTTTATTTTATCTCGTCTTTGTAGTTTTCAATTTAGAAATCGAGGTAGGTCCGCCGGTCACGATCACGTCACAACTTCGTCACGGAAGGATATCTTGAACTGGTACCTTGGGTACAAATATCTACAAATGATCAGATGAAAATATTGTTGGGATACGATTCCCTCACTCCCTCACTCCCTCAAGAACACATAACCTTACACTTACTAACACTGTATGTAACATGTTTATTACATTTATTCGTTTCACATATGGCGACATTGATCGTCGACACAATTTCTTTCCGCCACTGCTCGATGGAGAATGTTCTCCGCTCGTCAGTCATTGTACTAACGTTGGTAATAAATCTTTTTCAAAGATGGAAGTTCGTTCTTATCTTTTCCGTATCAAGTGATCAGAACTCACCTCAATATGGTAGGCAGAGCTACAGATCGGAAAAAGAAGTGCAGTAATTAAAATGTGTTAATCGTGTAATTAATTAAAAGTTAAAATTTCGTGTTTCACGCAAAGTGAAAAGGCTTAGCACCGTGTGATACCTCCATGCAAAGTGGAAGGAAAAGTGTAAAATTTGTGAATGTAAAGTTCGTTTCAGTGATTAAAGAAAATATCCTGAAAAAGTTAAAAGTTTTAATTTGAGTGAATTGATATTTAAATTGAAAATTAATGAAAACAACGGTAAATTCTTGGGCGCCTGTTAAAACGTAGAAATCGAGAATTTGGAGAAAGCAGATCAAATACGAAAGGATCTTGTGGTTTGGGAAACCAGTTCGTAGAATCAAAAACGGTTGGCAAATGTTTGTGCTGTGTTCTGGAGAGTAAAACGAAGTGAGAAAAAACGAAAATCTGAAAAATTGCTGAGTAAATTGTCGAAGTTTAGTGTCAACTGGGCATGAAAGCAGCAGGAAAACATCGAAAAAACTACAAAAGTAAACGAAGAAAGATAAGATAAGTAAAAAATTTAGATTAATTAATTATTGTTTCGTGTGATTTTGCTCAAAATTGACTAAAACATTAAAATTTCAGTAACCTTAAGTTAAAATTTGGTATATTTTCGTGTATATTCTCGACCAAATTTCAAGTAAAATTGAAACTTGAAAGATGGATTCAATATCCTTTCAAACTATCTTGTTGGTCGAGAATTGCAGAAACAGGAAATCTTTGTTGGATGAGCTTCATCGAATCCAACAAAAGAAAACCTATATTCATGATCATTAACATTTGTGACAAACTTTTTCTTGTTCACAAACAATAAAATTTTTTCAATAGATGAAGGTTAACAGATTATTTCCTTTTCAGCAGTAATCTCTTTCATATTTTCGTTGAACAATTTTTATATTGAATATTAATGTATGTTTTAACGTGTTTAACAGAATCATTTTAGTTCTGAAACAAGACCTAAAGCTTTAATCAATTCGATTTTGAACATTTTTAACGATAAAGTCCAGGTGAATCGATCACTCAACAAACTGAAACAACGGGGGAGAGATCACCTCATCGTCGGCAACATATAATTAGTGAGAATAATTTTAAAATATTAATTAATTATTGGATGTCATATTATAGTATTTTTAATTTGCATTCCCTATTGAGTGGTTGAGACCGTGTTGTGCATTATCGTGTGGTTATGACAGTGTTACCCTCTAGATTTAAGTTCTCGTGTTTCTGAGGTAGGATTTAAATTCCCCAATATTTCAAATTTAATAATAAAATGTCACGATTTGACACTAAAAAAGTATTCGATGGAAGGAATTATGATGCCTGGAGGACCACGATGGTCTCAACACTCTATGCAGAGGGATTGTATCTAATTATGCACATTTTTGGAACTTGAATTAAACAATTTTTTAAACCCTGATCCTGGTAATGCTAGTCCAGCTAATCAAATGGCATATTTCCGTAACCAAGAAAAGGGAAAAGCCCTAATCTATCAGGGACTTAATAACGATTTAATTGAAAGAGTCAAAGACCTAAAAACTATAAATCAAATATTAAAAGTCTTAGATGAAAGGTACAAGAGCTGCACGCAAGTGACATAAATTAACGCGAAGCAGGCTTTCCAAAGATTAAAATTTAGTAGTGAGGGTAACATGAGGAGCTATTTAGATGTGTTCACGAGATCAGTTCAAAAAATAAGGAACTATGGTAAACCTCTTGATAAACAGGAAGAAATAGAGCAGCTTTTAATATCTCTAAACATGGACTACGACATGACAAGGCTGGAGTTTAATACATTAAGTCAGGATCAAAAAACAATTGAAACATTCCATGCCTTGTTGATCAAAAGGTCAGATAGGTTGTATGACGAGAAAAAGTCAAAATATAATAATAACAAATTTCGTAATTTCAACCACAATAATAAGAATCAAAGATTTCAATATGGTGGAAATTACAATAGATATAATAACACCAATAGAAACCAAAATCACAGTCAAAATGTAGATCAGGGTAAAATGATATATTATAATAATCAACAATCAGAAATGTCTCAGAACAATAATAACACATATGAAAATAAAAAATATAATAACAACCAAAATCAAAATACTTTGCCAAGTTCAAATATTTTAGTATGTTTCAAGTGTCATGGCAAAGGACACATAGCTAAAGTATGTCCGTCAAATAAAGAGGGTATAAAACCCCAAGATAAACCAGATGGTCCTGCCCAAAACACAAGATACGGAGGAAACAACAATCATAACAATAATAATAAAAATAAGAAGGAAAATGACGTTCAATGGTCCACGATGATCAGATATAAGAATCATGATCCGAGAATAAACACAAATAATAATAAACTAATAAATTTAATTACATCTAGAGAAACAAAACAAGAGTCAGACTCAAATTATGTATCATGTTAGATGGTGGAGCTGTTGCTCACGTAATCTCAGATCTATCAAAATTATCTAACCCAATAATGTTAGAAAAGCCTATCGAACTGGAATGTGCCATTCAGGACACACTACTCATTGCCACACATATAGGTACTATGTTTATCAAAGTGGAAAATTCAGAGAAAAACCAAACTGTAATAAGATTAAAAAACGTACATTATGTACCATCCCTAAACGTAGATCTAATGTCAGCGATTAAAATAACAGAAAATAGAGAGCTTGGCATAGATCAAAATTTCTCTGCAGCGCACATATATGTCCGAGGCACGGACGAGTCATTTTTTCAGCCCCAAAAATTAGAGGCGTGTACATGGTGAAGTACGAAATTGTACCAGAGTCCGCTGTTAATATTGTAGAAGATGAAGACAAATTAAATAAAATATGTCCTTATAATAACGAATCTAATAAATTGGCCTGTATGCCTAATATAAATTCCCAGGATGAGAGGATGGAATATAAAGTAGAAGAAGAAATTATAGAGGAAAGTCAGGAGGAAAATGAAGAGAGTGGAGAGAACACTAATAATAAAAAACAAGAAAATATAACTAATAATAATATAGATAATAACATAATAATAAATCCTAATGACGAATATGATAATAATAATCCACAAGAAAATGAATGGAATGAAGGTGGAAGAGAAAAGAATGAGGATGTAAATATAAACACTAATAATAATATAATAAATAATAATAATACAATAAGTGACAATCAGGAATCTAATGAGAGTACAGAAACATTGAAAATAGACAAAAAAATGATATGGCATAGGAGATTAGGACACATCAGGAAAAAATCTAAAGTTTTTGACAAAGGTCTCAAGAAGTATTCCAAATGGAATTACTTTTCGTGATGACGAGTTCAGTATGTGTGAAGTATGCATAAAAGCTAACTCTAGAAGACTAGGGCACAATGGAACTCGCACACGACCTGAGAGGAAACTTGAGCTTGTTTCATCAGATACAATGGGCCCCTTCTCACAGGCATATATGGTGAAAAATATGTTTTGATTTTCGTGGATCACGCCACAAAGTACACTTTTATTTCCACTATTGAAAAGAAATCAATGGTTTTCGAAGAATTTAAAAAATTATATCTGAAATTAAAGTTGAAATTCCCGGATCACCCCATAGCCACTTTAAGATGTGACAATGCTAGGGAATACCTTGACTCAAATATGAAGACATTTTGTGAGAACAACGGCGTAAACCTTGAGCCTGTTGTTCCGTATTCACCAGAGTTGAATGCGATGGCTGAAGGCAGAATCAAATGATTATGGCAAGGACAAGGGCTATGTTGTTTGACTCCGATCTGGATTTCAGGTTTTGGTCATTGGCTGTTCTGACGGCTGTTTATGTTATAAATAGAAGCCCAACTAGGGCCAATAAAGATAACAAGACCCCCTTTGAGATGTTTTACGGCATAAAGCCGGAGTTATCTAATATGAGAGTTTTTGGGTCTTTCACCCACAGGCACATCCCTATAGAGGTCTGTCAGCAACAAGCCACTAAAAATAAAAAATAAAAAGTGCCAATAGCGAACATCCAAAATTAACCCAAAGATCTGACAAAGGAATTTTCGTAGGGTATACCAACAGTGGGTACTGTATAAGGGACCCATTAATGGACAAATTGCACGTCACTTGCGATGTCAGATTTGATGAAATGAGAAACATAAAACAAATAAATAATATAAATAATAATAATGAAAATACACAAGATAATAATAACATCATAGATACTCCTGTAATCTTAAATTTATTTAAATCAAGATGTAAAAACTATATTGAGGACCACATCCCTCAAAAATGGGAGGATGTTGAAAACAAACTCTTTAAGGAAGAGTGGCAACAAGCCATTACAGATGAGCTGAATTCACTATCTGATATAGGCATTTGGGAAGTCGTCCCAAAGAAGAGAAATGTGAGGTTGGTAGATACAAAGTGGTGTTTCACCACAAAACCCGACAACCGAGGCGTTCATATACCGAAAGCTAGATTGGTTGCGAGGGGTTTTAAAGATCTCACTCACTATTCTCTTACCGAAACATATGCCCCGGTAGTCCAATACTGGTTAATCAGATGGATACTGTCAATTACCAATAAATATGGTTTAAACAACACAATTTGACATAAAAACAGCCTTTCTTAATTCACAAATCAAATATCCAATATTCATATCGAATCCTAAGGGATGCCAATTAGGCAAAAATAATTGCCTGAAACTCATAAAGTCAGTATATGGACTTAAAACATCTTCCAAAAGTTGGTACGATTTGTTTAATTCAACAATAATTCAAGCTGGATTCATCCAGTCAAAGATAGATAGATGTTTATACGTCAAACAGGATAATATTGGTGCAATAGCACTCCTGATAGTCTATGTAGATGACATGTTGTTGGCTAGCAACCACGATGAGTGGACACAAGACTTAATAAACAACACTACCCAACCTTTTTCGTTGGATTCGAAATAAATTGTGATATTCCAAGAAAACAAATAATACTTACACAGAATAGATATATTGATAAAATTCTCCGGAAGTTTGGAATGACCGAATGTAATCCATCTTCCACACCCATTGAGACTGGGCTTAAACTAAATAAACCAACAAATGGAATTGACGATACCGAATATAGGGCTATGATTGGGAATCTGCTGTATGTGGCAAGACTGACCCGCCCGGATATTGCTTTTGCCGTCAACTACCTATCCCATTTTCAGGCATCCTCCAACAATGAAATAAAAAATTATGTTTGTTGTATCATTAGATACCTCAAAACTACAAGAGACTTCTCTCTGGTCTTCCACTCCGACCAAACTCAAATTAAAGCTTTTGTCGATGCGTCGTATGCACCCGACGTAGACGATTCACCCATCAATATAAATAACTTGGAGAAAGGGTGCTCCACAACTGGCTTCATGATTTTTGTAAACAGAGACTTGCTAAATTGGGCCGTTCACTGGCAACACACGGTTGCAACTTCGTCAACTGCAGCCGAGTTAATTGCATTGAATGATGCACTCGACGACATATATGTGATCTGGAGACTATTGGAAAGCGTTTTCTCTGTAACTGACCCAGTGCGGGTGTATGAGGACAATATATCTGCGTCCCGTATTGCATCTGGAGGAAGCCAGAAACAATCCAGGTCCCTCACGATCAAATGCTACGCACTGCTGTAGGTATTTCAGCAAAAATTGATAAATTTCAATGATATTAGGTCACCTGATCAAGTTGCCGATATATTAACTAAAGCACTTGATCGGAAAACCTTCCAAAATATCGTTACGAGAATCCTCCGAGCAAGTCAACTTTTCAGCCAATAGTCTTAATTGACATGACCCTCAAAATTTTTGATATTTGGTTTGGACTGCGGATGGGCGTTGGTCTTTTAGCACCTATCGTAAACCGAGCGGTCCATATTTCGTTTCACAATTTCACCTCACAAAATGCTCTGCTTCTCATACTGGTATCAGCATCCCCTAACAAATTCAATTGATTCCAACAATAGTATATTTATTTAAACCCCACACAAATTAATTATAAGGACATAGATAATAATGTTTTCTTCCACAGCTGATGATGAGGAGATATTGATCTCTCCGACCTTTCCTTTTATATATATAATAATTTAAAATCACACAATATTTATAAGACGTGACACTATAACAGAAGGTTAAATGTATACCTCATGTTAATAATTACACAATATATAAGACGAAACAATTGATTCATAAATTTATACACATTTTAATTGTACATCGTGATACTAGTCAACGACTTATTTAATTTTTCACCATTTTTTCTAGCAATTTTTTATATGATATTTACATTTAATAATTTTGACTGCTATTGCTTATTTATTTTTTTTAATACATACACTGTGTGATACATTTTTTTTACTTATATGTTTGTTTGTCCATTTTGAATCGAAGGGGGGTGTTGGGATACAATTCCCTCACTCCCTCACAAACACATAACCTTATACTGACTAACACTGTATGTAACATGTTTATTACATTTATTTGTTTTACATGTGGCGACACTGATTGTCGACACAATCTTCTTCCCGCCACTGCTTGACGGAGAATGTTCTCCGCTTGTCAGTCGTTGTAATAACGTTGGTAATAAATCTTTTTGAAAGATGGAAGTTCGTTCTTATCTTTTCCGTATCAAATGATCAGAACTCACCTCATAAATATTCTACATTCATTGAACTGGCTCATCACTACTAGCGATACTACATCCAAATACTGTTACTACTTAATCAGGTTAAGTAACTCCTAAGACATTTATCTTTCACATGTCATAAAAACTTTTTCACTTTTCCAACTCCAACGCTTTTCTCAAATGAAGGGAGATCGCCATCTTTTGTATTTTTTTCCTTATTTTTCATATGGTGGATCATCAATTATTTTGGTCAATCTTCAGCACTTTTAATTCAAATGAATCCAATTGTTTGTATGTCCGAAGAAGACATGAAACTATGCAGATTGTTTTTCATGGTAAAATTTCACATTCATACGAATTAATTTAAGAAGAATTTAACAGTATTCTGCAGATCACGGGTAATATATTCTTCGATAATTTTCATATATATATTTTTTGTACTGTGTCTGAATTTGAGGGTGTATATTGGGTAAGTTTATGAGACATTGAGCATCATAGAACTTAGATTTTTTTAATCTTTTACAGACATAGTTAACATTCAAAACTTTATTTAAATCTGGTAAAAATTTAGTGAAGTTTTCATGGGAATAAATTTTTTTTCCTTAGTCAAAGAGTGATTAAAGAATTTTGAATGGTTGAACTTTGGCATGAGTTAGAAAATTGTCCCATAAATTGTACTGGCATTGCTTGAATTTTGAAATCAGATCTTGAAAAATTGGGAAATCATATTTGAAGACGAAGAATTAACCAGAATAAATATTAATATTATTAGTTTTCCTGATTTTAAAAAATTTAACTGAGAAAGTCAGCTCAAAAATTTTTCAGTAGATATCAGTGGGATCATTGAAAATAAAAATGGCACTGATCAAGCCAAATTTTTGAAAATCTCAAAAAACATTTTTTTCGGATTCCTTCTAAATTCTCTAGAAGGAATCCAAAATCTTTTAGAATATTTTTGATTGCAAAAATTATAGTTAAAAATTCATAAAAAATACACCATACATAAAAATTTACAGTACAACATAAAATTCATAATCAATATAAAATTCAAATTTAAACATATAATTCAAGATTTTACAAGAACAAATCTGGTAAGATAAACTTTGTGGGGATATTACTTGTATGAGGTGAAGGGGCTTAGACCCCAATGACAGTTGCTGCTAAAAGGCTGGCAAATAATTATCTCTATGATGTAAAACTAATACACAAATTATGTTTGATCGCAATTACTTGTATGTATGTGCAAATAATGTACGAGTACCAAACTCTGACTTATCAGACAATTACCATGAAGTCACGACTCAGTACACGAACTGGTCCGCCATTTCTTATCTCTACAAGAAATGATAAACCAACCCTTACACACAGACATACATATTTACTACACATGTGTGTATGTGTAAATAAGCCCAAACCAAAGTTACAAAATTTAAAATTCTAGTGAAATTACAGTGTGCCTTAAAAGACATGTTTTTATATTCAACATCCACGGGCAATGTGAGAATTCTCATAGAAAATCAGTTTAAAACTTAATCATTGGTAGAACTTTTAGAGGTACATAATATACCAGATTTGACTTGGATATCATGTCAGCAATAAAAGTCATGGAATCTGGATAGTTAGATATGGATAAAGGGAATGATATAGCTAAAATTTATTTCATTGAAACAGAGAAAGTTCTGTTAATTTCAAACAAATTAGATAGAGTTTTTCAGGTCGATTATGAATATCTTCAAACTCCTAAAATTTGCATGCCCGTCACACAAAATATAGATGACTATTACAGTCAAAGCCATAGATATCTACATTATAGTATATAGAAGCTATAAAATATTCACTTTAAGAATGACATGACATCACACAAAGTTGTTGGTAAAGGGGAAAGGATAAAAACAATAATTCACAATTATATGGCCGAGAAAGTTATAAATTTTTAATTTCAAATTTTCATTGGTGAATTCATTAAACTAAACTGTGTTGGTATAAGTAACTGCTTTAATGACATATCATTCTTAAAGTGAATAGGGTATAGATACCTGTAGCAGCTACCACACATATTTGTAAAGGACTTCATCTCTCTAGTTCAACATGACCTGGTGCTGTAGCCAAGTGAAAATGGTGCAATATTTTGGGTAATTGTGAAGTGGGGGAGTGGTTTAGGTATTCAGCCAGTATGGGTTTGAATCCCTGTATCACCTGAATACCTAAAATACTTAACTTGCCACTTTCATTATGTTGAGCACTCACTTTAATGGAGTGTTGAGATGTTGCATCGATCCCATAGCCTGTTGGCAAAAAAGTCATGTACAATACATTTCTTATGCAGAAAATACCATTTTCAAACAATTGCTATATGTTTATTAATTTGTGTTCTATGTCATATTCAGTGTATATGTTCTAATCAGTCTTTAAGATTGAAACCAGGATACCAAAAATTATTATTAGAGGGCAAAAAAATGTATTTCTCGTAATTTTTAATGAGGTTTTTTGTATTCAGTCATTAGATGAGTGTGTGATATAAATGGGTACACTTGTGTGTGTAAAGTGCTAACAACTTTTGTTTATTTTGGTGTGTTGTGGTAAGAAGCGAAGGTGACTGAAAATAGGCAAATTAGGTATCTAGGTTTTAACATATATAGCGTAGATATTTGTGGTTATTTCAACTTGTTATTTATGATACGTTTTTATATGCATGTGAACAGCCTTTGAGGATATATATATGATTGAAATAACATAATAGAGGTTTTAGTGTTGCACCTATGGATAGTTCTGCCAACCCCACGTGTTTTGCTATGTAAAAATCTGATTGGAGGAAAAAATTTCCATATGCATTTGTTTATAAACATTATCAATTCCAGAGAATAAGTGGATCATTTTTTTAAAGTGATCTAATGATTTAAGATTGCCACATTTCGACATATTGATCTGTCGATTTAATTTTAAAAGATCTGTTCCCCCACGCTGGATACAAAATAAAAATGCTTATTGAATCGTAATTCATAAATGTAGATAACAAATTTTATTTGTGGATTTCAATTATTATTTTCATTAATTCGATGGTTACCAAAGGCCAAGGTCGAGCACGGGAGTTCTGATGATCAAGTCACATTCATCAGAATTGGAAGTTTTTTTTCTTAAAGCTGAATAAAATAAACAGTTCTCAAAAAAAAAAACTAATCAGACTCAAAGCCCAAAATTAGTGCTGTTAGCTTTTCTATTCACTTAATCAAAATCTGCGGTGAAATTACTAAAACTGATCATGAAAACACTCCGCCAAATCTTTAAGAATCAAATGGAATGCAAAAATGGAGAACACTTATAATTCGTAAAACTAACTACAAACTTATAGGTGAAATAGCTTATTGTAAAAAACTTAAGAATGAAGAAAACCAACCGTGATTATAGAACAGTAAAAATCAATATAATATTAAAAAAAGACTTTCTTTTCAAATTTTTAAATATTGGATAGTTCGAATTTTAAACGATCAAAGAAAACATTCTTTACATAACAATCGACTCGATGCAGTCAAACACAAGTTCAAATTAAGATTGGAACTTAGCCGCGTAAACTCAAGAATTGATGGAATACGTCCAAAATATGAGGATCTAGATCCTGGGTGAATAGCAGGGTCTCCAGAGTACTGCTGTATTTCTGAACCTGATCATGATGCTGAGAAAAAGAACAAAATTTAAACATAAGAAAATACACAAAATTCGTAGGACAAAATAACACGAGTCAATAAAACACTTACAGCTAAAAACACTTGTTGAAGTCGTCCAATTGTCCATTTATACCAGTAGTTCTCGTGTGGGATACCATCTGTGTCGCAGCGAACTAAATGCTCACTGAGAATCATGATGAACCGCTGTAAAACACAAACGAACAAATCGATTAATGAAATAAATGACATCATCATACATCGGTGGGCATAATTTTTGTTCAAAATAATTTTGTTACGATTTTTGATAACGTAACCATTTTGCCTGGTTACTTTGAAGTTGACGAGGGAAGGGAAGGAGTATAGCAACGCCAAATCAGGTTAGGAATAAGAAATCAACTGATCTGAAACCTCCAACCTTTCATCTATATAGCAGAATACCTAACCACTGCGCTACTCAGATTCCGACAAAAATTAAAATATAATTATCACACATTTATTTGTTCTCGTTTTGGCATCACCGAACACAAACTTTTACGACAGAATAGCATAATTGCGAACATTCGAAAGCATGCACCATAACTTCAATTTCAGTTAAAAGTTGAGGTACTGACTATCCGAGTTGACGCTGACATTCATTCCAGTTTTCAGTTCATTTACGAACAATTTCCTGCCTTTTAATCAGACAACAAAACTGTCTAGAAAACTCACAACTCACACACAGAAGAGAATAACTAATTGAAGGAAGAAAAAAAAAAACGCACTCCAGAGTCTGAGCGGACTGGAATATTTAATATGGTACACATTTTATACCTACAGGATAATGAAGTTCGGGAGAATGAAGTTTGAGAGCGGTTATTCTGATTGAGAAATTATGTACCGATAGTTAAAAAAAATAATAACCTCTATTCATCAAAGAATATCGATATATATTGATATATGAACATCGATAGCGATTCCTACCATATTCCCCACTTCAAATCGATATATCATGTATACAGATACACTTTATATCACTAAAATCTTTTTAAACGAACTGCCTAACAGGAGCTGTGTTTTCATGGGCCAACGCAAGCACCTTCTGGATTGCTATTGGTTAAAACACACTGGTTTTTTTTTCTCCCAAATATACGGAACGTGTACCACATTAAAAATTCACGCAGTGGTCCGTATTAAATTATTTTTAAAATATAAAAACCGAAATTCTTTAGACTCACCTGAAAAATGATTAAAAACAAATTCTTCTGGTCTCCCTGGGCTGATTCGAGTTTCTCCTCCATACGCTCAACCATCTCCTCGGTGATCTTTTCTTCGGTTTTAATTTGTGGCGGTTGCTCGTCTTCGCTGTCCGAGCTGACAGTTGACCGGTTAACTTTATCGCGCATTTCACTTAACTCTTTCGTCAGCCGATTAACGTGTTTCGACATTTTATTGATGGTCAAATACAGTATTTCCCAGATGTAAAGTCTGCCAATCAAATACAATTGTCATAAGTTCGATAGAGGAACACCGAAACAGCGACAGTAGACGCAAATACGATTTTCGTCATAGCCTACGATAACTCACTTCGTGAATTCGGGCGACATTTCTTTCGAGAAGATCCAATTTGCGACAGACGAGCAGTCGAGAATTTGATTTTTTAATAGTTTGTCGATTAAGACGACCAACATCTGCTGGTGAGTTTTCCACAACTCGAATATGCTTCGCAATACGCTCAGCTGCGCTTCTTCACTTTCGGCCAGCCACTGCGAATCAAAATTGAAGCGTATAATTAATTTTGTTATTTTGATGAAATAGGAGAAAAAAAATTATCACATCAACGCAATTCACTAACTGAATAACGTTTCAATTATCGAGGAAATTCTCGTCAATGTACTATACAGATAATTATATATTCAAAATAATGTAGTTTCCAAATCTAACAAATAGAACAAAAATACCATGTTTTGCTAATACATTTTTCGTCTGATCATAAGCCAACTTTTTCAAATGCAAGATTTATCATCATTTAATCATCCGACAAAATTAATCGAAAAAACAAATTCTTCAAACGATGACTGGATGAACTAAACTGAAGTCGATGAGATATCGGCATATAACTTTTTTCTTTTAACAGAATTAGCAACGGATTGAATACAACTAAATGGAAGAAAAATATTAGAACTCCGATCGAGAGAAAAGAAGTAATGCATGGTCTGCAGGCAAATCTATCATATACGATTAAAATTGCGAAATTTGGCTGAGCACTTAAAGAACGACCATTTCAAAGATGAAAAAATTCAACACGATTAACGATACACTTCGGTGGTTTAACAACGGGTCTTCAGAGTCCACTTTCCTGGGGAAAACATGAAATACAAACGATATTTGCAAAAACACAGAGGTAAGTTATTGAACCATACTAATGGTAAGGGTACAGAATTAAACTTATAATTCTGAAGGTTAAACCTCATGGAAAACTACGAACTGCATTATTCGAAACAAAAAAAAAAGAGAAAAGAAACGAAGACTGAAAATTTCGTAGCACATAAATTTTGATAGTTTTCAAAATTGAAATGAAAAATCAGTAAAGAAGATGAATGCAATAATATTCTAGCCGAACGAATCATTTCCAAATCATGTGCAACATAACCGTTCGCCCCAGTGTAGCCTTGCTCTTACATGGCCAGTTTTCATACCACTGATCAGCTACTTGCGGTACTATTCTGTTAACAGTTAAAGTCACTACTTCGTTTCAACCATTTAAAATCAATCTAAATTTGGCCGATTGCCACCGATTGCCACGTGAGATTATAATAAGACTATCCGCAGAGTTAAAATTAACTTTTAATGGCTAAAATGGTGTAGTAACCTTCACTGTTAACAGAATAGCACCCCAAGTAACTGCTTAGTAACTAGAAAACTAGCCAAGTGCGAACCAAGCTTAAACCCTCTTTCACTCACGATTCTTACCATATTCCACTAAAAAAAACGAACTTGAATTGACAGACTACTATATCACTAACTCTTAAATCTGACGATAACATACCTTCAATACTTCGTAGTACCGATTAATCGCTACGAACGAATGTGTAAAGGATTTCGCGCCTAAAAACAACAACGTCTGCACGAATACGTCAATCTGCAAAGGGTTAAAACGCGGTTCAACGTCACCACTGGCCTCCATTAGCAACGGATTCGGTATATCTTTGAGAATATTTATGATCTGTTCATTTTGACTCTTTTGTCGAATAGCAGTTGTTAGAGCTTGGGCGAACTGAATCCCTTCAACAGTACCTGTCACCAAAAATCAAAATTAAAATATTTCAGATAGACGACTTACCCAATATAAAAAATGAAGTACACACTTGAATTTTCACCACTATATTTGTTTTGAACTTCTGGCTTCGCTGGAAGCAGAGGAGCGTAACTTTGTGGAACCATGTCACAAATTCGTTGGTGATACGAGAGTCTGGTAAATACAAAAAAGTTAAGATAGCACCATAAATGTACATCATGGTCGGCGCCTTGTAGAGAACTTACCGCATCGTTTTCAAGAGAACCTCTCGAATAAATTTCGGCTGTGGGTGTTCGGGATGAAATTTGACTGACGCTTCCCAGTCCTCCCAAGCGAAGCTGAATTTGAAATTACTCAAGTGGTAGCTGAACCACGATACCAACCTAAAACCATGACACAAAATTAGTGACACTGCAACAATATTAAAGTATATTGGGTAAATTAGATGTTTACCTATCGAAGCATGCGACATTCATGTTTTCAAGGCGGAAGAAAAACATCTCTGTGGCTTGTGCTAGCGCCTGTAAACATTGGATTACTAGTATGTTTCGAAGAATTCGGCATATTTTTGTAATTCAACTCTTTACTAAGTTTACAGGGGTGCTTTCAGAATAAACAACCAAAACAACGATGGTTGTTAGGAAGAAGGTGAAAAACTACCATAAGTTTACTCAGGTCAAAACGAACAATTTAGCTTAATGTTAGGGTAAATAAGTAAAACACAATAAATTATTATCAACCATTTCACGTTTGTTATCAAAATAATACTGCATGAACCAATCAAAATCGTTAGGGAAATTTTTCTCAAACTGGCAAAACAACCAACTCATTCGGAACAACTTGGACAATTCACCCGGGTAACACAGTCATTCTGAATGGTTGGGAGTGTTTTGGATGCTAACCGGGTGTTCTTTCTAAACGCACCCCAGAGAACGAAATTCAAAAAATAAATGGAACTATCAAATCACAAGGATAAGAAAAAGAAAAAATCTTCGATACTTAAAACAAATACGTAAACCGAGTGACGTTTACTTTGGTTTTCGAATACAAGAAATTGATATGAAGTCGTGAACTGTACCTGAGGGATAGTATATGGTTTTAATTTACACAATTCTAACAGCAGAGACCAATAAAAGATTTCGATGTGTTGCGGTGCTGGTAAATTCAGCAACTCGGCGAAGATTACTTCGATTACACAATATTCCAACGGAATATTCAATTTGTACGGAAAGTTCATCAGCTGTTGAGCACTGAAACATGTAATTTATCAATTATATCTTAATTTCTGTACGGTTTTTTTTTTTCTATGGCATAGAGTTTAAGAGAATGGATGAACCGATTTTCATGACTGAGGTGTTACAAGAAAGGTCTCACAATGTAGATGAGCCATCTGAAAATAAAAAGTCCACAACACCCTTCGGCAAAAATTTGACCTCTTACCCCCTCATAAAAAATTTATTTTTTTCCCTCTCATAAACATATTTCCCTTCATAATATTAACAAGTCCACCAAATTTCATACTTTTTTATCACCTACCCAAAAGTTTAAAAATTGAAGGGTAAGAATACAACAGCTCTATACAAGGTACAGTCGAATAAGTAGTTTGAAAATGAAACGAAAGAAAATGAAGAAAACAAAGAGGGAGAGTGGTGAGAGATGGAAGAGAGCCATTTTATGTAAAGGAATTGGTTACTCTGAGCGAGCGCTAAGTGAATTATCTCAAGGAAGGTTTTAAGCTTAAGTGGAAGTCTATAGTCTCCCTAAGTGCAAATTTTAGATTTACCTCCGAGTATATCCCTCCACAAAGTATTAAATATAAAAGAACGAACCCCTATTTAAACGCTTCAAGAAACAGCACCACTTTTGAATCTGTTGTCCCCACTCCTACATCACCGATTTCAAATTTGTTTACCTCATATTCGGGCCCATAAACCATGAGTTTTTTTTTTTTTAAATAACTGAATTAAATGAAAGAATAAATATAATAATTAATTCATCAGAAACCACAACAAACACGAATTTCGTAAATTAAAATGAGATTGAAAATTGTACTGTTCTGTAGCAGAGGGGATATTTTGTCTCAAAAGAGGTGCCACTTTTCCTTTCACATGCTTTCTCTATTATATTTGATACTGTGTATGCCTCGCTTCTTTATTGTTTGTAAACTGAAAAACAAAAAGCGATGAAAGAGAAACAAGGAAACAACAGGTCTATCTATTCTTCTCACCATGGTCTTCTCTCAAGAAGATTGCAAGTCTCATATCAAATTGCTACGCAGAGCCGGAATTCGTGGGTGACAATTAGTTGACATTAAAAACTTTTTTACAGCAAATATCATTAACCAAATTTAAATATACTAACCATTCTTTTCGTTCGTAATGATAAAGTTCAATGATCTGGTGTATGTGTTCCTCGATTAAATAACGTTCGATGGCATGAGCACCAGGTAGGATAGGACCCTGCACCACATGAAACATTGGATTATAAATAAAAATACAAATCCATTCAACTCGCATAATTCAGTAAAATATTCACCTCTGGACAATCAGTGTAATCGAACATGCGGAACACAACCCAAGGCATCGGATATTTGTAACTCGGATGGTGTGGCGGAGGGATGATGGCCGGGATGTTATGTTGAAGAGCTTCACAAAGGGTACTATCGTAAGCCAAGTAAGGTCGTGGTATGTGGTTTTCAGTCCAATTGTCTTGCCGAAGTCGATTGATTTGAGCCCACAAGCAATCCAAATACTGCGAGAAAAAAGGCATTCACGATTACAAAGTCTACGCAAGACTGTCAAATTTCATCGACAATTGCACAACTTACTTCCTCTTGCGGATGGGGAGTATCAGTAGACCAAACTCGTAACATAGCCAAATGTTTTCGCGTCCTTTTATTTAGATAAACCTCGATCGTTGTCAACAACATGTTAAGTTCATGTTCCTTTTTCTCGTACAGCTCACGACCGACCCATGGTAAGCAGGAGAGAACCGCGTAGGCGTACCAGTCTTTACGTACCATTGGTACTTCTTCTTCTTTAACTGCGTCGAGTAAATTATCGAATAATGCAAGTAGCGAATTAGCCGATATGACGTGGCAATTAACTAAATCAGCCAAAAAACGTAAACAATAACGCGCGTGGTTCCAGTTGCACGATTTTAAATGGTCTTTCAAGTTGCGCACCATTTGTTCGACGAACTAAAAGCATTAAAGATCACAGTAAATAGGCTGAAAAGGTGGGAAAATAATCTAAGTGATTGTTTCCTTACTTCGCCGCCGAAGTTGTAATTTTTGGTATTCAACAAACCAACCAAGGTCGAATAAGTCGTGCATTTTTCGGGTAGTTTTACAACACAATCAGTTAATATTCGAAGAACTTTCGCACGATACGTTCCCAGATAATCTTCCAAAACACTCGTTAATCCCTCAAGATTACCAAGGCTAGTATTCTATGCATTTAAGTCGATATTAATTTACAGAAATTAACTGAAAACTGACATCGGAAATGGTGTTCTCGAGGATATTACCTTCTCACCAACTTCAATATCTGTTATTAGTTTTGCTAAACGATCTTCAGCATCTTGATTTTCTGGTACTTTACGTCTTTTCTTTCCCAGCCGTTCTAAAACAGATTCATCAAACGGAAAGTAAGTTTAAGCCTTAATTAAATGAAATAGGAACTAAAAAGAGAAATATCGCATAAACAGAATCGTAAACGTGAATTTATTTACTTCTTCATAAATAATAATAAAATATTAAAAACAAACCATAGCTATCATCGGCATCATCAAGCGGTCTACGTCTGCTATTCATACTGGAATTTAAGAAAAAGGTAAAGCGGATAATCGTGAGAAGTGTGAAAAACGATGCGACACTTAATGAATCGCAATTGGTTCCAACATACTGATCGAAAATCAGTCAACGTTAAAACAATGAACTTTTCACATATTCACTTTTTCAATTTTAACACAAAATTATAATTAATAGGTAATTAGATATAAGACACTTATTCTATTTCCACTACACTACACACATCATAGCTCTGTTTGATAGGACTACACCAACCTACACCGGGAGGGCGATTCCACAAATGTAGGAATGTTATATGACTTTATGTCTAGTTTTACATGAATATTTGTGGAATATCCCTACCGGTGTAGGTTGGTGTAAGTTAGTGTAGTCCAATCAAACACAGCTCATATCATCGACACTTGACACTCCACTCACCAAAAAAAAGCATCAGTTTTCTACTTACAACTTAAATAAATCAACCAAATGTTTCTCGCTTCGAGTGCGAGGACATAAATATATGACAGAGACGACATAACATAATAATGTTTTTGATATCCTACATATGGATCGCTGCCGACGCCTAGTGTTTTACTTTCTAAAAATCTGATTGAAGAACAAATTTGCAACGTGCACTTGTTTGTAAACAGTGGTGTACAAATTACCCCATTCCGCAGAATCTGATTATTCTGATTGATCTATTTCGATTGATGCGGAGTAATTTGTACGCCATTGTACATGTACTCCATGTAGATGTTAAAGAAAGGCAATCCGTGTAAAACAGCAACATGTCGTCTAGTATATATATATATAAACATATGTGAACGTTTGTTTTATTTGACTCGAAAAGCGACACTTGTGACATTATCGACACAGGTTACAAACTGCATTTTTTATTAGCTACAGTGTTATCTCAGTGTTTGTTATATGATTGTTTCTTGTTGTTTTATACTCACACAACACTCCCTCATAAACACTAGTGACACTAATTTCAAACACCATTATTACCTGATCAGGTTAAGTAACTTGTACAACTTTTATCTCTCACATACTGTAAACACTTTTTTACTTTTCCCACTTGAATGCTTTTTGTAATATGTTGGACGGAGTCTATGTAACTCTCATATATCTCGTACACTACCTGGCAACATTGAACTCACAATATGTAACATTTATAATCTTATTCCTGTACACACTGTTACGCTGTAGTGGGGAACTAGTTGTTTCTTTACCCACAACACCAACTGTACTTTTCTACCGCCTTTCAATTGTTTATTAAATGTTGTTAAAGTAAACTCGTTTATTTCTTCACTCGAAAATACGATCCTTAGTTTAATATTATCCTCACAAAAACAATATGAAAAAATATGTTTCTCAATCCCTGAAACAAAACATGATCTCTGGGTAAAGTAAAATGACAAAACTTTTAAAAGAAATCTTCAACTGAGGAATTATTATTATTTTTTTTTTTTTTGCATTTGAAACTGCTGATTTCAACTGCAAAGACCTGAAATTTTGAAACTATCAATATTTATTGTTAACAGCACTTATCAATAACTAACAATGGTCTTTCTAATCGATAACTATCTATATTTATTCTATTCCTAGTTTCCCCATTATATACGATATACAAAGTATATTACCATAAGTGAGCAAGATCCAAACTTTTCAGAATATAGACCCCAAATCAGGGATCTTTTCAAGGTGAGTGATCCAGACTCAGGTATTTTTTTTCTCAGTGATCTATGATTCGAATCACTTTCTGAGAAAGGATCCGAAGTATGGGTTCAAATCTATTTCTCAGGATACATTTTTTTAGATTTTCAACAAAAAAATTTTTTAAATGTGGATAATAAAGAATGTACCTACTTGTGAATTATTAATTTATTTTTTTGAAATTGGTGAAACAAACTTTTGTTTTCAAATCATCCACATGATTTGTGCAAATGATTGAACAGATCCTTTTTTTCATAGATGATTTGTGATCCTAATTTGGATCATTTTTTGGAATGTTATTTATGATCCTGTCTCAAATTACTTCTTCAAAAAATAAAAAGAAACCGTGATCTGAGTCATTGTTTTTGTGATCTTGCTCATTCCTGATAATACTTATTTATCAATGGAATTGTTGATAAGATAAGCTTTGAGGATAATATATGATGGAGACCAGAAATGGCAATGTAGAATTAAATTCTACATCTACACGCACATTCTACTTGTAGAAAATGTAAAGTAGAATAACCAATTTCATGTAGAATATGTGGAAAATAATATACTGATGAGGTAACAAAGTACTGATAACATTGATAAGAGATCAACTTGTTTATATTCTACTTGTTTTCCACATATTCTTCATATTCTACATCACTGTGAGAAGAACGGTGGAATTCTCAACGGATCACCATACACGAACTACGATGATGAAGAACTTAAAACGACGAATTAAAGAAACGATGACTAGAAGCACACATTACGACATATAAAAGAGAAGACTAGATACTTTGAATGTTTCACGAATTTTTATTAAACACCATGATGACATACATGTTAATACATCGACGAGAGATGAGCGACAAGAAGGCACACAAAAAACATATAATCACAGCTGAGTTACAAAACAAAAATATCACAGATAAAACAACAACAACAGAAACAGTGTTGCCACAGCATGTGATGTGCGAGAATAAGTGGCTATCGAATATTATAATTTGCCATTATTCTCACACGCCTCCTCAAATTATATATATTCGATTAAGATTTTTAAAAAGGTAACAATAAAAATAACGTTATTAGTCTAATACTGTCATTTCGATACATAATGACAAAAAGTCAACAAACGATTAAAAATAAACATGTGGTCACAAACAACAACATTAACATACAAACAAAAAATGGTATACATAAACAAAAAGTTACGTTAAATTTATCAGTCTACAAAATTCGGTAAATTTGGGCCTCGGGCAGCCCTTCGTGAACATATCAGCCAATTGTCGCGAAGTTGGCACGTATAAGTATCTAAATTCTACATCTACATGACTGCATACAAAACGGTATTTTACGTCTATATGTTTTGACCTACGGGTATTCCACTTGCCGGAGTGCAACAGAGACAGACAGCTCTGATTATCCTCATAGATTACAGCCCTATCAGCAACTTGGATGCAAAAATCACCTAGTAGATATTTCAGCCATATGGACTCAGTGGTAGCATCGCATATTGCGATCAATTCACTTTCTGTACTAGATAAAGCCACTGTTGGCTGCTTCTTGCTTGACCAGGACACCAGTGAACCGTAGACAAAGGCACAGTATCCGGTAACTGACCGTCTTGTATTAACGCAGTTGCCCCAATCGGCATCGGAATATATTTCCAATATACTGCCGTTACTCTTATCATCATGTAGAAAAATTAATTTTTTGTCCTTGGTGGTTATCAGGTATTTCAGAACTCGCAGAAGATACTTGTAATGCTCATCCGTGGCACAGCTGGAGAATTGGCTGAAGTAAGATATTGCAAAGCAAATATCGGGCCGTGATCCTAACATTAAGTACATTAAACATCCCACGAGCTGTTGATACCGGTTATTCAAAACACTATCACACGCATTGAGGTCCCTGTCCAGTTGGAGTCCGGGGTCAATGGGTGTGAAGGTTGGTGAGCAATTTTCAACACCAAAACGTCTAGCAACAGACTCGATGAGAGCCCTCTGCTCAATCTCCAGTAAGGCCTTCTCCCGATTGTAGCTAATATTCAGACCCAAATATTTTTTGACCTCTCCAAGATCCTTACATTTAAAACGTTTATTTATTTCATTTTTGAAAAAAGCAATTTTTGCCTTATTATTGGAGCTAATGAGGACGTCGTCAACGTAAGTGAGCAAGTAGACAACCGTATTGTCAGTCCTACTTTTATAAACATACAAGCAGTCATCAGCCTTACTCTGCTCAAAACCAAGAGCAACCAGAAACTCGTTAAATAACGTATTCCAAACTTTAGGCGACTGCTTCAGACCATATATAGATTTATTCAACTTCAAAACATTCTTTTTCTTATCTATTTTTGTTTCAATTCCCTCAGGTATTTCAAGGTACACGTCTTCAGACAGAATTCCATTTAAAAAGGCACTGCAAATATCTATTTGCTCTATATAAAATTTCATTTTATTACTGATAGCCAAGAGAGTCCTCACAGTCGAAAGCTTTGCCACCGGCGCGTAAACTTCATTAAAGTTGAAGCCTTTTTTCTGTTGACATCCTCTGGCGACCAGTCTTGCCTTATAGAGTACCTCATTATTCATATCGTATTTTTTATTAAATACCCAACGACATGTGATGGTAGGAGCGTCCCTTGGACGTTTGGTCACCCACCAGGTCCGATTTGAATTCAGGGCACTGATCTCCGAAGAAATAGCCTCCCTCCACATCAGACCATCCGGTGCACCATTCGCCTCCTCAAACGTCAAGGGGATGCCGTCCTCCGCTAGGTAAATATTTCCTGCAGTCCCATCACAATCAGCCGTTGCACCTGACAGACAATCCAAATTTACGTCACCATCAACTTCAATGTTCTCAAGATTCGATTCGGTGACCTCTACAAAAATACCATCATTATTATTATATTTACTAGAATCCTTGGCACCTATTTTACTTTCAAAAAACTCGACATCACGTGACAAACGTACCTCCTTAGTAGTCACATTGAGTAGTCTGTAGCCGCAGGGGGAATAACCGACCATTACAAGTTTCTCGCTTTTATTTTTAAATTTATTTGAGTCATGTTTGAAGGACAGCATATAAGCGTCACATCCAAACGTCCGTAATTTATTATAATCAAACTGTTCATTAAACCATCTTTCATAAGGAACAAAATCTTTATTTGTAGGGCAACGGTTCACAATATATACAGAGCACAATATGGCTTCTGTCCAATATATCTTTTCAAGACCGCTCTCGAACAACAATGTCCTCGCCCTTTCACACAGTGTCCTGTTCATCCTCTCAGCCTTTCCATTTTGCTGAGGGCAGCCGCCAACAGTGGGTTCGACAACAATCCCTTTTTCATTACAATATGATTGAAAAATCGTGTTTAAGTATTCTGTGCCCCGATCGCACCTGAGTCTTTTAACATTGTAGCCGAATTTATTTGCTACCATCTCATGATAAATTTTAAATTTCGAAAGGGCTTCTGTCTTACTCGTCAACAGGTACACACAGCAAAAATTTGAGTAGTCATCGATAAAGGTCATAAAATACTTCACTCCATTATATGACGGAGGATTTATCGGGCCACACAGATCGGTATGTATCAGTTCCAAAGGCCTACTTGTTTTTCGTTCGTGCCTCAGGAACGGTTTCCGTTTCTGTTTGCCCATGACACAAGGCTCACACAGCAATCTGCGGTTAGTGTCAACATTTGGTATCAAACCCCTAGTTGACAATAACCTTACATCGTTTACATTCAAATGAGCAAGTCGACGGTGCCACACAGTCAGTGGACTAGGTTCATCTTCAGACATCAGATTGCACGAGTGATTTGGTATTTTCAAAAAATCAATCGTGTACAAATCCGAGTCAACGCTCACACCCGTGGTCACGATTTTACCACTGCAGCGTTGGATGACCTCAACAGACTCCTCTCGAAACAGAGTGTCGAAACCCGACTTGCTCATGCGCTTAACGGACAGCAGATTCTGTGGCAGCTCCCGAGCATACCTTACATTTTTTAGTTCTATTGCGATGCCATTCAACAATTTTAATTTTACGGTACCGACCGACGTGACAGCAAGCGAGACTCCTTTCTTCGCGACACAGATACTGTAGGGTTTTATCAAATCTAAATAGTCACTGAACAGACTTATATCATTTATCAAGTGAATCGTGCATCCACTATCCACTACGAAAGTGGTACGCAGCATCGAATTTACATTATTTTTAGCATCAACGAAATCATTTATTTTATTATTATTATTATTCTGCAGTGTAAGGCTGTAACCATCTTCAGAGCGATTGTCATTCGAATTAAAATTATCATTGCACATTTGTGCTGAGTTACGATTATTATTATTATTATTATTATTATTGATACCATGGTCGTTAGTACGATTTCCATTATTATTATTAACGTTATTACAATTATCCGTACTATTATTATTTCTATTTTTTGCATAGCAGTTACGTGCTATGTGACCGATTTTGTTACAGAAATGGCATTTTATATTCGAATGCCCATTGTCATTCCCAAAGTTCCGACCATGTCCATTTGAATTATTATTCCCATTATTATTATTATTAGTATTGCTCTGTGCGTTTAAATTCCGGTTATTATTAAAATTATTATTACTTCCGCCACGATTATAACCACGATTGTTTCCCCGATGTTGAGACCTACCACGACCAAAACGATTATTACCATTATTATTATTGTTATTATTACCGAAATTTCGTCCACCATTCGTAGTATTGCCAAAAAATATGTTCTCTTCACCAGTGGCCACCACCGATGAAGGTTTCTGAAGAGTTGAATATTGAGAATTGCTTCTCAACGTCGATTTACTATCCAGGGACAGTTCACGTTGAAAATTGTTCAACCTCATGAACACGCCATCCCAGGTTACGACTTCACCATCCTCTAACACCACTTTGATAGGACGAAACTCCGCTGGCAGCGAACGTAGCAATACCCGTACAAATTGTTTGGTGGTAGTCAGGTCCCCCAACTCGGTCAATCGTCTACAGCGGGCACGAAAATCAAGTAAATACTTTTGTAAGTCAGAACCAGAAACATACCGTTTTGTATACAGCTCAGCTCGCAAATCCATTAGCGTCCTGTCATTTCCGCTATCAATCAGGTTCGTCAGCGCGTTGAACATCTCCTTCGCAGTTGTGTAGGTCTGGATGATTTCGAGGTATTCGTCCGTCACGTTGTTGGCTATAAGGAACATCGCCTTAGCATTCTCCTTCGACCATACATCTCCCCTATTTCGAACAGTTGGCAAAGAATCAAAGATTATGTTACCCAAAGATTCCTTTGCTAACAGCAGCTCCATCCTGAATTTCCATGTCCGACCATTCTGCCCATTGAACGGTTCGATAGTATTCTGCTTTCGAATGTCCATCTCGTGATCAGGCTACGACGATCAGTTGCACCGCGAATCAGCGACTTCAGCAACCTTTCAGATACGTCGACCAACGAATAAAAACGAACGAGATCCCAGGAACATCGAAAATAAATACGAACATCAGGACAATGGCGACCACGTTGACAATCAGGTACCTGGGCCCATAACCTGTGAGAAGAACGGTGGAATTCTCAACTGATCACCATACACGAACTACGATGATGAAGAACTTAAAACGACGAATTAAAGAAACGATGACTAGAAGCACACATTACGACATATAAAAGAGAAGACTAGATACTTTGAATGTTTCACGAATTTTTATTAAACACCATGATGACATACATGTTAATACATCGACGAGAGATGAGCGACAAGAAGGCACACAAAAAACATATAATCACAGCTGAGTTACAAAACAAAAATATCACAGATAAAACAACAACAACAGAAACAGTGTTGCCACAGCATGTGATGTGCGAGAATAAGTGGCTATCGAATATTATAATTTGCCATTATTCTCACAATCACAAATGTACAATATTGAATATTATGCTGATAGAGACCAGCAGAGATAGTGATGTGATGTAGAATTTAATACTACATCGCTGTCTCTGCTGGAGACTGCAAAAAACTGGTTTTGGTGCCACACCTATTGATAGCACTGCTGGTTTCACATTGTGAGAATGATAGCAAATTATATTATACGTTAGCTTATTATTCTCACATATCATTTGTTGTGGTAACACTGTTTTTAGTATTATTTGTAATCTGTGATTTTATGTTTGAAACCCAACTGTGATAATATATTTTGTGTGCCTCTTGTCGCTCATCAAACGTTGATGAAATAACATCTTCACCATCTTGTGTGAAAATAAAAGTTCATGAAAAGTGAATATTTGGTGTTTTAATTATGTGTTCGTAATATGTGTGTCTGATCTTCTTTCGATGTTATTGTTCAATTAAAGTCTTTCGTCGTCATTTTCGTCTGGCCAGACCAGTTGATAATTCCTATTTCTTCACAGGTTATGGGTACAGTTACCTGGATGTCAACGTGGTCGCCATTGTTATAATTTGTCAATGTTGTGATGTCAAATCCTGATCGCTTCTTCCAAGTAGTAATCATGCCTTCTAATTTATTTTTCGTCTTCTAATATGTTCGCTTCTCACTGTTCCTGTGATCTCACTCGAGTTGATTCGTTGGTCGAAGTATCTGATAGTTGCTGAAATTGCTGTTTGCTGCGCAACTGATTGTCGTTACCTGTCATCAAGATGGACGTTAAGAAGCTGAATAATATTGAGCCGTTTAATGGGCGAAATGGCAGAACCTGGAAGTTCCAGATGGAGCTGTTGTTGGCGAAGGAATCGTTGGGTAATATAATAACTGATTCTTTACCGACTGTTCGAAATAGGGGAGATACTTGGTCGAAGGAAAATGCGAAGGCGATGTTCCTGATCGCTAATAATGTGACTGACAAGTACCTGGAGATCATACAAACATACACGATGGCGAAAGAAATGTTTCAAGTGTTGACTAATTTAATTGACAACGGAAATGACCAGACGCTGATGGACTTACGAGGAGAGTTGTATGCTAAATGGTATGTTTTTGGTGCTGATTTGCAGAAGTATCTTCTTGATTTTCGTGCTCGATGTCGTCATTTGACCGAACTGGGAGACTTGACAACTGTGAAGCAGTTTATCCTGGTGTTGCTGAGATTGCTGCCCACTGAATTTTGTCCGATCAAAGTTGTTCTGGAGGATGCAGAAGTTGTCACCTGGGATGGAGTGTTCATGAGGCTGAACAATTTCTACCGTGAACTATCTTCGGATAGCAAGTCGACTGTTAGAGGTAATTCTCTGAATCCTGTGTCACTAAAACCTTCATCAGTACCTGTTGCTGGTGAAGAGAATCTGTTCTTTGGTAACCATAACAATGTCGGTCGTAATTCTGGTAATTTTAATAATCGTTTCAGTCGTGGCCGGACGCAAAATTGAAATAATAATCGTGGTTTTAGTGGAGGAAGATCTCACAGTAATAATAATAGTAATAATTTTCACAATTCGTCTTCTGATGTTGAAAGTCGAAATTTTAATAATAATAATCACAATTTAGGTTCACAAAATAATAATAATTTTAGTAATAGTGGTTGTAATTGTAGTAATGATAGTGGTCAGTCTAAGATCAAATGTCATTTCTGCAACAAAATTTCGCATATAGCTCGTAATTGTTTTATTAAGAATAGGAATAATAATAACTACGAAAATCACAATCACAGTCACAATCATAATCATAATAATAATAATTTTAGTAGATCTGAGGATTGTAATTGTAATTCTAATAGGAATTCTGCACAAATGTGTAACAATAATAATAATGTTAATGACGAATGCTCTGAATTGGGCTTTAGTTTCACAGTTAATAATAATAATAGTAAAATTGATGATTTTGAGAATAATAAAGAAGATAATTAATCCCTCGAACCACATTTGTTGTAGATAGTGGATGCACAATTCATATTATAAATGGTATTAACCTATTCAGTGAGTATATTGAATTAATTCACCCTCATAATATTTGTGTTGCGAAAAAGAGAGTCTCACTTTCCATCACCTCTGTGGGTACGGTGAAATTAAAACTTTTAAATGGAATTGTAATTGAATTAAAGAATGTAAGGTATGCTCGGGAGCTGCCACAAAATCTGCTTTCTGTAAAGCGAATGAGCAAGTCGGGTTTTGATACTCTATTTAGAGAGGAATCAGTTGAGGTCATCCAACACTGAAGTGGGAAAATTGTAACCACTGGGGTTAGCGTGGACTCAGATTTGTACATGATTGATTTTTTTTAAATGTCAAGTCAATCGTGCAATCTGACAGAGGATGAATCAAGCCCGCTGACTGTGTGGCTTAGGCGTCTTGATCATTTGAATGTTAATGATGTTAAGTTGTTGTCAAACAGAGGTTTAATACCAAACGTTGACTCCAACCTCAGATTGTTGTGCAAACCCTGTGTTATGGGGAAACAGAGACAAAAACTGTTCCTGAGGCATGAAAGAAAAACTAAAAAGCCTCTGGAATTGGTGCATACTGATCTCTGTGGTCCGATAAATCCTCCTTCATATAGAGGAGCGAAATATTTTATGACATTTATAGATGATTATTCCAATTTTTGTTGTGTGTACCTACTGACGAGTAAAACGGAAGCGTTCAAAAAATTTAGGGAATATCACGAAATGGTTTCAAATAAATTTGGATATAATGTAAAAAGACTCCGCTGTAATCGTGGCACAGAATACACAAATACAACCTTCCAGTCATATTGTGCTGAGAAGGGAATAATTTTTGAACCTACAGTTGGTGGCTGTCCCCAACAGAATGGGAAAGCTGAGAGGATGAACAGGACACTTTGTGAGAGGGCGAGAACAATGTTATTCGAGAGTTGTCTTGACAAGATCTATTGGTCAGAAGCCATATTGTGCTCTGCCTATATAGTAAATAGATGTCCCACAAATAAGGATTTTGTTCCCTTTGAGAGGTGGTTTGATGAAAAATATGATTATACAAAATTAAAGATGTTTGGATGCGACACATATATGTTGTCATTCAAACATGAATCAAATAAATTTAAAAACAAAAGTGAGAAATTAGTTATGGTAGGGTATTCACCCTGTGGATATAAATTATTAGATATAAATGCAAAAGAAATACGCCTATCACGAGACGTTGAGTTCTTTGAAAACAAAATAGGAAATAATAATAATAAATATACAAAGGATGATGATATTTTTAAGGAAGTCATAGAATCCAACTTAGAGAATATAGAAGTAGATGGGGATCTAAATTTGGATTGTTTGCCACAGGAGGCGACTGAACGTGATGGCATTGCAAATTATATATATGTTGCTGAGGATGGCATCCCTTTGACATTTAAGGAGGTGATAGCTGCACCTCACAGTGTGATGTGGAAAGAAGCTATTTCAGATGAAATTAAAGCTCTGGATTCCAATCAGACTTGGCAGGTGACCAAACGTCTAAAGGGCGCCCCCACCATCACATGTCGCTGGATATTCAATAAAAAATATGATAATAATAATAAAGTCCTGTATAAGGCCAGACTTGTTGCCAGAGGGTGTCAGCAGAAGAAAGGATATAACTTTGATGAAGTTTATGCGCCGGTGGTGAAACTTTCAACTGTTAGGACACTGTTGGCAGTTAGTAATAAATTAAAATTTTATATTGAACAGATAGACATATGTAGTGACTTTCTAAATGGTATTCTGTCAGAAGATGTATATCTTGAGATACCAGAAGGTATAGAAACATAAATAAATAAACACAATAATGTATTAAAGTTAAATAGGTCAATTTATGGTCTGAAGCAGTCGCCTAAGGTGTGGAACAGATTGTTCAACAAATTCCTTGTCTCTCTTGGTTTCGTACAAAGTAAGGCTGATGACTGCTTATATATTTTCACAAATAAAAATAATAACTCTATAGTATATTTACTAACATAGGTCGATGACGTTATAATAAGTTCAAATAATCAAACACTAATCACATATTTTAAAAGGGAAATTAATAAAAGATTTAAATGTAAAGACCTGGGAAAAATTAATAAATACCTAGGATTAAACATTAATCACAATCGTGACGAAAGCATCTTGGAAATTGAGCAGAGAGGTCTCATTGAGACTGTTGCTAAGCGTTTTGGTGTTGAAAATTGTGCACCTACCTACACACCTATTGACCCCAAACTCCAATTGGACAGGGACCTCAATGCGTGTGATAGTGTATTGAATAACGACTACCAGCAGCTCATTGGATGTATGATGTACCTAATACTAGGGTCACAGCCTGATATTTGCTTTGCAATATCATATTTTAGCCAATTTTCCAGTTACTACGGGTTCTTAAATATTTAGTAACCACAAAAGATAAGAAACTAACATTCACAAATGAACATGATAATAATAACAATATTATAGAAACATATTCTGATGCCGATTGTGGTAATTGTGTGACTACAAGACGGCCAATCTATGGATATTGTTTCTTTGTCTATGGCTCGCTGGTGTCCTGGTCCAGCAAAAAGCAGCCAACTGTAGCGCTGTCTAGCATTGAGAGTGAGCTCATTGCCATATGCGACGCCACTACTGAATCCATTTGGTTTAAATATTTGTTAACTGATTTTTGCATTCAAGTTAAAGACAAGGCCACAATTTATGAGGATAATCAGAGTTGCTTGGTGCTCCTGCATTTGGGCAAATGGAATACTCGCAGGTCTGAGCATGTAGATGTAAAGTACCGTTGTGTATGAGATCATGTAAATGTAGACTTTAAATATTTGTACGTACCAACTTCGCGACAGTTGGGTGACGTTTTCACAAAGGGCTGCCCAAGGCCTAAATTTGTCATGTTTTGTGAAATGTTAAAATTTTTGTAATTTTTTTTTTTGTACTTGTTTACCATATATGTCTAAAATATTTTTATGTTGTAATTTCTGTTTTTGTTGACTAATGTCATTTTTGTTTAATGACCAATTTATTGTTTTATTAGTCTAGTAATTTGTTTTCTATTGAAATATTGTATAATTATAATTTGAGGAGGCGTGTGAGAATGATAGCAAATTATATTATACGTTAGCTTATTATTCTCACATATCATTTGTTGTGGTAACACTGTTTTTAGTATTATTTGTAATCTGTGATTGTATGTTTGAAACCCAACTGTGATAATATATTTTGTGTGCCTCTTGTCGCTCATCAAACGTTGATGAAATAACATCTTCACCATCTTGTGTGAAAATAAAAGTTTGTGAAAAGTGAATATTTGGTGTTTTATTTATATGTTCATAATATGTGTGTCTGATCTTCTTTCGATGTTATCGTTCAATTAAAGTCTTTCATCGTCATTTTCGTCTGGCGGGACCAGTTGATAATTCCTATTTCTTCACACACATGCTTTGCTTTCTAAAAATCTGATTGGAAGAAAAAATCGACTCGTGCATTTATTTATAAACACTACCCATTCCTGAGAATCTGATTATTCCTTTGAGGATATTTTTAACATAGGGTTGAGCTTCGACCATATACATAATGGACTGCACATACTGATAAAATTAACATTGGCTTATATAGAGACTCCATGAAGGCATACATTCCATTCAAAAGTTCCCTTTTTTCAGAATTTATCAAATATCATACGTTAATTGATTAAATAATTTGGTGGGATTTGCATTGTCATTTTACAAAATGAAAGTGTTTTTAAAATTAAATAGCGTCATTTATTCCTTTTTAATATTCCTAGGTGAATTCTCTTTAATTCGTGCTGAATCCTATTAATTTAAGGGCAATGAATCAAAGAGAATTTGTAGATGAATTCTCTCTGATTTATCTCTGAATCCTGATTAATTTAACTGCAACAAATCGAAGAGAATTAGTAGGTGAATTCTCCTCAATTCGTCGCTGAATCCTAATTAATTTAAGGCTACAAATCGAAGAGAATTTGTAGATTAATTCTGAGAAAAGTACAGTTTGATAAGGGAAGGAACTTTTGAATGGAATGTACATTTCATTTGGTTGCCTTCAACATTTTATCAGTGTGCTCAGTCCATTTAGTATATGGTCAAAGGGGTTGAGTGTCCAGACTATACACCCCAACCAGTGATGTTAAAGAGCAAATGCTCTTTCAGAAATGCTCGAGCATGCTCGTTGGAATAAATGCTTCGAGCATTTTTGAGAATTTTTTGTTATTTCTTATTTCTTATCAATGATACAAATCCATACAATAAACGTGAATGATTGAGTTAAGTTTAAGGTGAATTTGCTTGTTGGCTATTTAATTTTCCAATACTATCCTCGATATGTCAATAATAATCAATACGATTCAACTTTTTATGAAATAAAAGACAAATTATCGATGATAAGTTTCTATTTTTATACTAATGAGATTGAAATCACATTTCAGTTTCGTATTTTCTTTCACTGTATCTGCATTTGGTCCACAAGAAAACTAGTATCTTGAATTGAAATTTTGTAATTCATGGTAGAATCCATTTGTCCTGCTTCTGCCTTTCAGAAACAATTGAAGTTAACCGGTCCGAAGACTCCGAACGTATGTAAGACAAACACCTTAGAAGAATTCTGAAATCCCTCAAAAATGCTCTTTACTCGCTAAAACCTTCTTCAAATACGATTCTGTCTGAAGCATAAACGTGAGAGAATAGTCGACCAAGTATGTAATTCTACGAATAAGAACGTAAAACTCATCATGAATCGTCAAACGTCATTCATCTTCAATCATGAATTTAGGAAGATGATGCTGCCATGCAAACGAGTGTATTATTGAAGTAACAGAACAGAACAGTTCAACTCAGGACAGTCGATGATTATCGGTTGACTCATACGCTGTTGAGTAATTTCATAAATCATAACCATTCCAAAGTCGAATTTTGTGCTATAGTCTAATCAGCTATGTCTGCGTCCTGTGATTTTAGCATCATAAAATATAAGCACCTTCTGTTGCGATTGCTGTATATTTGACTTCACTTCATCAAAATTTATCTCTCAAGTAAGTTCGATACCTCACACCTCATTGTTCATTTACACATATTACATCACTTTTGGTCTCACGCAAAAAACTTGATAGGTACCTACATAATAAAAAATCTTGAAACCATTTCTCTTTTTCCATTTATTACTATTATTTGAATTGAATTGATTGATTTTTATATTCTTTAATAATTTTTTATTTAGATGTCGGACTTAGGATCAGGAACCAAGTCAGGTTCAGCAGGATCAAGTTTGAATGAGCCATCACAAAAGAAATTTGTCAAATAGCCACCAATTAAATTGGCACGAAAACCAAGAGGTGTTGTTTGGAAATATTTTGTAGAAAAGCAACGTAAAGCTGATGAAGAGAATCCTTTCTCTTTATATTGGATATGCATTTTTTGCAATAACACATACACAAACAAACATGCTACGAGATTGGGGCAACACATCATTAACTGTGGAAAATCATCTGAAGCTGCTAGAATGGTGATAAAAAAGAGTTGGGCAAGCGGATTGCGTAAAGGATTGTTTAAAAACAAGAAAGGTAAAAATAAAATCAACAACTGAATAATTTTAATAGCAATTTATTTTGGAAAATGTAAGCTTATTTTGTGAATTTTGTAGTGAAAGGGCTCAAGTCAACATTGTACTTTTTATTCTACCAGGTTCTTCTGGCTTTCAGTTTTTTTTAGGATTGAAAGGGAAGGCACAAAACAATTTTTGGTGCAAGTTTCACGTTTTTAGCTACTTCTATTGTAAAGAAAATAAGTTTTTTTTTTAAATTTTCCAAAAATCAGATTTTAGACCTGACCCGTTCAGTACCAAAGGGATAAAGTATATCTCTTTTACGTCTTTGATTTAGCCATTCACTCTATTCTTTTTTCCTCTTGTACCCGAATGCTCCTTTTAATGTATCAAATTTTTTTTAATGAAGGGCCAAATGCAGATAATGAAACTGAAGATTCTGACCTGGAAGACGAAGAAGTTGATTTTTCAGACATTCAACCAAAAATTATCAATAATCATTCAAATGATGATAGAGAATCAAGTGTATTCTCAAATCGTTCTTCATCATCTGTGAGTTTAATGTCAGATACTTTTGATTCAGAAAGCGGACTGAGTTCTTCATCTAGGTGTTCTACTCCCAAAAGTTCATCACCATTTCTAGGGCCAGAAAAAAAAGGTATGTGTGGCTCCAGAGTTTTTCAGATGTTTTGATTTTGGAACGACTGCAAATCTAAATTTATATTGGCATTCAACAGGTGGTTTGTTTTGGTTTATGGAATCAATGAGTTCAAATGAGCAGCATGCACTAAATGAATTCTTTGCCAGAGCTGTGTATTCTTCTGGCATACCATTTCAAACACTTGTTGAGAATAAAGAGTGGCAAATATTTTTCAAATGTTTGCGTCCTTCATTCAAACTACCATATTGACAACAATTGGTTGGTGCTCTTTTGGATGATGAGTATGATCATGTAGAGAAAACAGTTGATGAAAAATTGGGAGAGAGTACCGTGTCAAGTTTGCAGTGTGATGGATGGTCAAATTGTCGAAACGAAGCCATCATCAATGTTATTATCACCACACCTGAACCAGTATTTTATAAAACAACCGAAACAAAACTTTCAAGACATTCTGCTGATTATTTTTTTCAAGAAATGGAACGCATCATTCAGAAGATTGGCGAAGACAAATTTGAAGCTGTTATCACAGACAATGCGTCAGCTATGATAAAGTGTACATCAAAAATAAATGAAAAGTACCCTCACATTTCTGCGTATACCTGTGCTTCTCATTTTATAAACCTGCTGGTGCAAGACATACTCAAGCTTAAATGTGTTGAAAAATTAACCAGTAGCTGCCTGAAAATTGTGAAAACCATCACCCGAAGTCAACTTTTGAAAGCTGCATTTATCAATATCCAAGAAAAAGAAAATAAAAACAGTGTACTGACTCTGCTGTTGCCTGTGAAAACAAGATGGACGTCATGGAGAGCATGCATGCACCATTTGCAAAAAACATTATATGCGTTGAAGTTACTTTGTATTAGCGATAATACAAAAAACTTATTTAACCCAGAAATAAGAGGAGTTATATTAAGTGACGCGTATTGGCAGAGACTAGAAATCATATATGATTTGATTGATGTAGCTGTAGCATGGACTGTGAAATTACAAGATGACAAACCATGTATATCATCGGTATTCAAGGCATTTATTGAAATAGAAACTACAATGAAACAAAAATTGAGCAATTCGGAAGTTCAATGTATTTTCACACAATTGGACATTGAACGTATTGAAACAATTCCAGTGACCAGAAAAAAAAAGAGTTTGAAACCCATTCATCTGGTGAGTTATCTTTTAGACCCTAAATATCGAGGAAAATTTTTCACTTCTGATGAAGATCTTGAAGCTATGCAATTCATCGATACAAAAATATGCCAAACATTTTCAGACCCTGATGACGTTTTGAAGACCCTTGCCGAATTAGCTAATTACAAATGTCAAAGTGACTTTTTTGCAAAGTCATTTGTCAATGACTCAGCCAAAGTTACACCAGCTTTAATGTGGTAGAGAGGCACCTGTTCTTCCACCAACCTGAAGCAAGTCTCTGAAAAAATTCTCGCTTTACCAGCAACTACAGCAGCAACAGAACGCTCCTTTAGCATACAGGGCTTCATCCATAATGCCAAAAGGAATCGCCTGAAAGCAGAAGCTGCGGGCAAAGTAACTTTTGTGAACTACAATATTTGCTTGGCCAAACAAAAATGTATTAAGAAAAATAATCTTATGGATTATACTTCTGAAACAGAAGAAGCTGATGATGAGTCCGATAATTTTAATGAGTGTGATTTATCCAATAATGAGTTATTTTGGAGCCATCTAGCAGTAGAAACTTACGAGTTTGAAGATGAAATGAATATAGATCAGTCTCCTGAACAGCAATCACAAGAACAAGACTTTGATATTGATCAAATGATCTTTGTATTGGAAAAAGAAGAGTTCTGAATGGTTCAACTCAAGTTTTTCTCTTTTTTATTTTTTTATTTCGTTTTTGAATAAAGTTCATTTTAAATTTTGAATTTAAAAAATATCAATTAAACTTATATGGTAAATTTAAGAACCTGTTTTTATTAATTGAATACTTTTTTGTTTTACATGAAGTTCATTCCAAATTTGATGATCAAAAGATAAACTTATTTGGTGAATTTTTGTACTTTCTTTATGAACTGAATGCTAATCAATAAGAAATGAACTTGTAGGGTAAATTTTTATACTTTTTTTTTAGTAACTGACAACTTTTTCTTTTGAAGTATAGTTCATTTCAATTTTGAATTTAATGAATAACAAGTGAACTGGTATGGTAAAGTTTTGTACCTTTGTTTAATTAACTGAATGTTTTTCTCTTTTTTTCTAAATGAAATTCATTTACAATTTTGAAGTAGATGAATAAAAAATAAACTTGTATGGTAAATGTTTATACTTTTTTTTATTAATTAAAAACTTCTTTTTTTTTAATATAAAGTTCATTTTCAATTTTGAATTTAATGAATAAAAAGTGAACTGGTATGGTAAACTTTTGTACTTTTGTTTAATTAACTGAGTGTTTTCTCTTGTTTTTTGAAATGAAATTCATTTACAATTTTGAAGTTGATGAATAAAAAATAAACTTGTATGATGAATTTTGTACTTTTTTCCATGGATTGAATGCTTGTTTTTTTCAATGAAGTTAATTTTAAAGTGGATCAATAAAAAGTATTTTTGGTCAATTGTCGACGATTATTAGATTATATTTGACTAACGAAAACAAACCCATGATAATCAGCCAATCACTATGTTTCCTTCAATTGTCTGTCTCTCGCAGCCTACAGGTTAATTTTTGTAGTTTTTTCATTACTTTTTCATTACTTGAATACCTTTATTTAACCAAGTGAACTGAAAATGAGGAAATGCTTCAAAAAATTGAAAGTAGAATTTCAAATTTCATGATCAGTTTCTCAAAGCATTTTTTTCATTTAAAATAAAACATTTTCCTAAAAAACCTTTTGGTTTTTTCAAGAAATAGAAGAATGCTCAAAAATGCTCAAAAATGCTCGCAAATGCTCGAGCATTTTTGAGCATTTGCTCGCCTCGAATAAATGCTCGAGCATTTAACATCACTGACCCCAACCAATTGAAGTCAAAAATCGGTGTAAAAACGAGGTACTTTGTACGTTAGTGTTTATAAACAAATGCACATGACAAGATTTTCCTCCAATCAGATATTTAGTTGAAAGTACACATTTTTGTAGAAGCGCTTTCTGTAGGTAGGACACTGAAACTGCCCATGTGTCATCTCCATCATATATGTATCTCCAAGAATTATTCTGATTTGATTGGTCGATGTCGATTGATATGGGGTAATTGGACAAGAATCAAAATCTCACTTGGGACACTGACTTACGATGTTGTGATCAACATGCATATTAAACACCCTAAATAACATTGTAAAAATAAACACATAAAAAAAACAACAAAAACAAACCTCTGAAATTAGGATTTGAACTTCTTACCTCCACATACAGGAGAATGCCACGCCAAATACAAAAATATTACAATTTAAATTACTATAAAAACAAAAAAATACATAAAATTAACCAATCACAATGTCATAAAGCCAGAGTCTAAAATGAGATTTAGACACTTCTGTAAATCTACGTTGGTGTATCCGTGCTTGGTGTATATGTTAACAGTCGATTCCATTTTAAAACAGCAGCATGTGCATGTCGTCTCCATCATATATTATGTACATATCCTCGAAGAAAATAAGTTTGAGAGATGAAGATAATTCAGTAAAAAGAAAAGGAAAAAAAGAATCAGAAAAACACTTGCTGCAAGAAATTTAATGAAAATAATAACTATAAAAATAACCTGAAATTAATAAAAATAGAAACAATTTTTTCAAAACTTAGCATTCTCAGTTCGAAAAATTATGAATAAAATATAAAACAAAAACAAAAAAAATCGTATCGTCTGACTATAACGCATACGAAGGAAAACATAAAGGAACAGTATAACTAAATAAAGTTGATGATTAAAAAAACTTGAACGCTTAGATCGTATTGAGGTGAAATCAACTAGAATAAGGGGTAAATATGGTATCACGATAATCGAGGCATCCACGTATTTTTGAACGTAATGTGTAAAATGTTTACAAGTACAGCAGAAAAAATGATCCTTTTTAAAAAGAATAATACATATATAAAACGAGACCATTTTAAAAACGCATTCTTCACAGCCGTAGACCCAATGAAGTACAAACTGCGCTAATACGGAATCCACTTTAATTACTCAATCTATGTAATCGAATATTGAAAATAATGCTCGTAAACGTCGATCGTTAAATTGTTCCCTCAGGTCAATATACGGACCCACACAAAAATTATGGGAGTTATTTCGACGAATTGAAGCCACAGGTGGGAATTCGAATTTAAGCCTTCCTCTAGTCAACTTTTTGTAAATAGCATTATCGAATTACGAATCTAAACGTGTAATGGTTTTTTTCTTCCAATTTTTTAAAATGTTTTGATTTTAATTCTAAAATCGTCACTACAAATATTTTCGACAAAAAATACAATAAATGATTGCCTGTCGCTGGTAATTAGTAGGTAAGATTCGCGGGTCGCAAGTAAACCCCAGAACCATAACTGAAGTGAAGAGGGTTGCTCAGAACGACTCCATCACCAAAAAAGTGTACCAGTCCATGCCACCTTCTACACTTTTCTTTGAACTAAGTTTGCACTAAATTCAAAAGAACGCCAATACTTCGCGCAGCGTCCCAAAAGAATACAATTTACGAACAAGTGCAAGAACTCTCGCACTTTCTTTGGCCAAAAGAACAGACCTAATTTTACGAAGAAAAACGAATTTTATTAGTTCAAAATAAGCCAAATTAAACGAGGACGAACGACCGATAAATGTGAAAAATTAGCTACATTTTCACTTGACTTTTTTATAAGTTACAATCCAGCTTCAAAAACAGCGAAATGCACAATCTGAAAGTTAAACCGTGTTAAACTTTCAAGATTCTAGAATCTCGATTGTAAACAAATGAGCTTTTGATTGTTTACTTTCAGCTTTATAACAGCGAGATTGCGGCTTGCAAAAAAGCCGAGTGGAAACCCCGCTAATGAACTGATCCAACAATTTTATCAATTTGCTCGCAGGTATGTATAGACCGAGGGAACAGAAAAAGGATTAAAACTCCTCTTACTCACGAAAAACTGAGAGGTAAAAAATAATTCGAAAGCTTTTCTTATTTCATAAAAAAAGAAGTTGCCATAAAATAAATGCGACGTTAATAAAAATACATAACTCGATAATACAAAATTGACTGCGACGAAATTGGAATAGTTCAGTTACGGACTAGGCAAATCATCCTTCCACACGTTTCGCTGACAGTACGCCAATTTATCGCACAATACAGCCGTTTTCGCGTCCACGCACCAGCGCGACTGGTCGCCGCATGCTTTGCTGGAGGTGGTTAAATGCGCGCCGTACGGACACATACGGATTCGGCTGCAGTAGAACCAGCTCGGAATCTGCGGCGACGCATTCATCTCCAACATGGAAGCCACTCTGGTAACCACCTTCGTGCACTGACTTTGCTCTTTCACGTCGTATACCGCACACAGCTGAATGAGCTTGTAAAGGGACTGGTGCAGACGGACGGGATCCGTAGCCAGGTCCACGAACGAACCGACGACAGCTGCGCAGAACTCGCATCGACTAACCACTTCGCCGGCCGACAGACGGTCCGGCAGTTGGGGGCACAGATGGACCACTTTGCATACGGCGGCGGGTTTGACGTCCTTCTTCAGCAGCCTCGCTATTTCGGGTACGTACTCGCGCACGAAATGCAAACAGTTGGAGCGCAGCTCGGCGTTCGTGAATTTGAGGCAATACTTTTGCAGCTTCCGTTCGATCACCTGTTCGGTAGCGTTCGAGGTGAGCTCGTTCTCGTATAGCTGCACCATCATTTCGCACAGATCGCAATACGGTTCGGCCACATCGTTCGCAGCGGCAACTGCGGCCACCACTTCGTCCGTGACCCCTTCATTTGTTTCAACAACGTGGCCATCGTCGTCATCGTGCTGCTCGACTACCGTTTGGGCATCGCAAAAGTGCAAAAATACGCACGACTCGACGGCGTCGAATTCGGCGACCATCGCGTCGACAAGGTCATCGCGATGGTTGACCTTGAGTTGCAACGCCGTCAAAGTCGAGTTACTGGGTCCGTGCGGCACCAGATTAGCTAATTTATCGATGACGTTGTACCTGGACGAGTCGTCTCCCAACCTCTGGGTCAGATCGGCGATCAGATGCTGGCACTGAGAGCAACACTGGTCGGGCGACGTGAGGGTGGGACACAGATTCAGGGCCGGGCACACCAAATTCGGATCCAACTCTTCGGACAGAATGCTGATAATCAGTTGCGCGTAATCTTCGATGAAGGCATCGCATTTGACTTTTTGCGAGGCGGGCACGACGTGGCAGATTTTTTCGACAATTTCCTCGACCTGTTTCTCCTCTCCCGGATCTTCGAGTTTCTCTTGAACGAGATGCATCACATACTTGCACAGCGGGCATAATTCGAAGCGGTGCAGCTGCGAGCACACGACATTCGCGTCCGTTCTGTTGGTAAGGATTGAAACGAAAACGTCGCCGAACGCATCGACCAACTCGTCGCACTTCTGTTCGCCATTTTTCGCAACCAAAACGCAAACGTGTTCCAACACTTTTCGGACATCGTGTTCGTATGCTGAGTGGTCGATCTCGTGGCGCACAACTCGGACAATCGTTTCACACAGTTCGCCATCGATTGGATTCTCGAGCGACACACGCGTGCCGACGGTTTCAACCGACGTCGACGTTTCGCGGCTGCCAGTCAAAGTCGAACCCTCGCCTGCGATCGTGTTGCGCTTCGGGCACAGATTTATTTGGCTACACAGTCTCGCCGGATCCAATCGTTCGGTCAAGAATTTGTAAAATATGTCGCTGCTGTCGTCGACCATTCGCAAACAATCATCGGCGAACGATCCCGTTTGTCGGCAAATGCCTGTCAGCATTTCGCGGAATTCATCCTCGCTCGTGCTCGCTGTCAAAATGTTTTTCACGTTGACGAGGAATTCTTGGCACAGTTGGCAAGGCAGGTTGCGGTCAGCGGTCGCCAACATAGTGTCCACTTTTTGCCGCATAGCCACGTCGACGTTGCCGAACGCATGCAAATGGTACTGATGCGCACACATACCAGACAGATGGCAAACGGGGAATGGACGCATTTCTCTCAACAGAGTCGCGTAAATTCGGTCGAAATTAGCTGCAACGAGAGTATGACACGCTTTCGAATGGCCGCTTAACTCGTCGCACACACCAGTAAGCTGATTTCGAACCTGACTCTTGGACGCATTCCGAAAGAAGCGTTCGACGGCAGTAAAGGCGACGGTACAATTCGTGCACGAATCAGGAAGCTCTGCTGGTGAACTCGGCAAAAGAGTCAGCAAACTGTCGACACGGGCGTTGTTGCACAGCCCAACCACCGAGCAAATTGCCGTTGGCTTCAGTTTCGAAGCTAATAATTCTATCAATTCGGGCACGTATTCGTTAGCCTGTTTAATACACTTTGTTCGTATTTCTTTGATCAGAATCAGTTTGCAAGAGCACTGCAATACATTTTTCAACGTTTGCTGAGTTTTGTTACTTTCAAGCACATCGCGAGCTTCTTCGACCATGTCTTTACAAATTTGGCAAACCGAGTCAATATCCTCTTCGAACTTCCGCTCGGACCATACGTTTTGAATGCAGTGCGAAATTGTGCTGCATTCTTTGGCCGACGTTACGTTGTTGCACCAATATGACGGTCCCCAAATGCATCTCGCCGAGCCCAGCATTATTTTCTTCGATTCGGGTACGTTAATAAAGTTTGAGGGTAAATGTAAAACAATATTCTCGAAACGAGCGACATCACCTTCAACTTTGAGTTCTGCGTTCGAGCAGAGACGGAGAATATGACAAACGGTGGCAGAGTCTATGTCGGACTTCAACAGATCTAATAATTCGTTGAAATATCGATCTACGTAATGATCCACGAACCTTTCGCACCTCTTACGGAATATTTCAGTAATGCGGCTAAAAAGACAAATGTTTTCCAGTAATTCCTGCGTAATTTCTTTCGTCACGTTACTGCCAAGTGTTTGACGAAATTTTTCAATTTTCAACTTGCAACTTTCACACGGTTCAACTAGGGAGGGCGGTAAATTATGCGTGAGCCATACTGACTGAACACAGTGTTTTACAGCATTGCATTCGATTGCGGTGTCGAAATTTTCACACCACGCAACTTGACCCTGACCACAATGATCAAAATCGATTAAGGATGATTCGGAATCATCCCAATCCGAACCACCAAATGCGGCAGAGACGCAGAAAAATAGTAAAATAATTTTCAAAGAAGCCATCGTATAGATTTACGAACACATATTTACTCGACCATAGATAAATACGCATATATACTGCGCCAGACAATTCGTTAAAAATTCTGTGAAAATCGCACAAGCACACACCGCACAGACACAGACACACTAAAGGTAGAAACGTTGATAACAAGGATGAAGGTACAGTTACAAGTATTTTAGGCGGAGAGTTATGAAGATATGAAAAGTAAACCTAACTTTAACTCAACCGAAGAACTGAACTTTGTAATTGCTATATCGGTTGAATATTTATTTTCTCGATTCTCGCTGATGATACTTGCATTTTTAGTTTGTTCTTATCTGAATTCTAAAAGTTGATCGAAACGAAATCGTATGCTTCGAAGGAATTTGATAATTATAAATTATGCGGAAACGGAATGAAATGAATCAATTACGTATTAATGCTATATGATCATGATATTGATAGATGATTAGTCGATTGAAAGAAAAAATCGACAAGGAAAAATCGATTTTTTAGAATATCATATCACAATTGAAATTGATGAATTGACATTTTAGAATTAGATTTAACAATATAATTTTAATTACGAAAGTATGAAAGTAAAAAACCGGTAGCGAGAGAAATTCACCAGTTGACGACACCGGGATTGATTCGGATTGTAAATTATCCAAAATGGCCCTCAAAAGGGACGTTTAACGTAATCTATTCTATCTTTTAAGTTAAGTTCAAGGATGGTCTAAAAAAGCCCACTCGTCAAGAATAGTATTAGGCTTCGCTTTCAAAGCTGACACCAAGCAGCAACAGCAAGTATTTACCATTGTAATTTGTTACTGTTGAAAGAAAATTACATGGCAAATAGTTGCTGTTGCTATTGGCTATGTAGGCGTAGCCTTAGCTAATAGCTATCAGGTAGGTATTGAAAACACTGACGGCGTTCAAAAATCAAAATTAATGATTATAGTTTCAATTGAAGTTCACAACAACGAGTCATCAGTCAACAACACGTTTTGACAGAACCAAGAAATAAGACTTCTAGTTAAAATTACTCGTATCCGCTTGTATCTAATTGATTATGCTTAAAAGTTAGAGGGCAGGGTAGTTTGCAAAATATGTTTCTGATCTGTTGAAGTTCTATTCCTGAAAATGATTTCAGGGTATAAAACTATGGAAGTTACGCTTGGTGAATACGTATTTGGATAGAGATACATTCACTGATACATTGGTTTGGTATAAATTCGTGGTAGTAGTGAGAACACTTCCTTACTTTTTTTTTCGTATTCCAGTGAAGATTCTCTATTCTTTTTTTGTTTGCATTTCAAAACTAAAAAAAAACAAATTTAAATTCAAAAATTTCTTTACTTGAAAAAAAAAAGAAGAAAAACGATATATATAAACATATCGATGTCTGCAATGAGCACTAATGAGAATTTACGAATTATGAGAAAGAGTCAAGATTTGGTCGATTGTGAGACACTTGAGATAAAATAATGTACACCCTTATAATTTATACACCTCAAATTTCACATCCATTCGCTGAACCATTCTTGATTTATCGCGGGGGCGAGCAATTTATGAAATTAATAATGAAACCTTGGCTATACATGCAAAGTTTATGTTCTTAATAAAAATTCACTACCAGTGAGTTGTGAGTTGTGAGTTGAATGCATTCCTCAAATATCATACTAATCAGTTCAATCAGGCCATTCCTGGGATATTGTCGGGACATACACATCTGTGGTGGATCCAGAAAGTCATTTGAGGAGAAAATGACAAAATTTTTAGGAAACTGAGCTTTTTTTTTTTTTCTTTTTAACCAATTCTTTAGTTTTATCTCAATTTTGAGGTTGTATTTAATTTTTTTTCCTTTATTTTTTTGGCATTTGGAGGGAGAAATTTCCACACTTCCCCTTTGGATCCACCACTGATACACATACATCCAGAATACTGAACCAAGTTGAAAGAAAATGTATAGTACATGTACAGACACTACCTATTTTTACAACACAATTAAAGAGGCCTGGTCTACAACTTGTAAAGTAAATAATTATACAATTTTCATGAACTTTCTGCGCCAAGTCATCTTTGAGGGAAAAAAATACGAGAAAACAGAGTACAACAGAAATTTCGACGAATTAATACTATATTATATTCATTACAGACAAAGTAAGAAACAGGATAACGATTTGTAGACAACGTGCAATTTACGGATATAACGTTCAAATAATTTACGACCATTTTCCGCACCTACAAGCAATCAATTTCTACGGCTTTGTAACAGGGTTTTTTTTTTCTTTACGCCAGACTGCAATAAAAACAAAATTTTTGTTAATCAAAGGAAGAAACCGGTGACTGTTCGCGAGTACAAAATTATAACTGATTAATGAAGTTTACGATAAATGGCCAAATGGAGAGGTTACAAATCCCAGGTGAAACTATAACGTGTATGTACCGTAATTATTTTAATAACACAAGCTGTAACAAAACGTAGATCGATAAAACATTTTACATGCGTTACACATTAATACCGTTCGCGTTATGCAAAACGACTAGATACTGTTTCACTCATTAAGCTAGGTCGAATTTAAAGATACACAATTCATGCTTAAACATACAGGAATACTGTTTTATTTTATTTTCTTTCAATCGTAGGTACCATATTATTATGTTAGAAAATTTACCAATGGAACTTGATGTTCGTCCGTTTTGACTAAACTAAAATACGACAAAAAAAAAAAAAAAACAACGTTAATCACGAATTACTAGACTAACCAAACCTAATTCTAGAAATAACATGAAGGTAATTGCGAAAATAATTTTAGAATACTCGATGTGTTCGTTACTGCATTAAGAGAATCGGAATGTTACCCATCACTTGCTGATCAATTTCAAAAACACGGAGACAGTTTAAACCAAACGAAGGAACAATTGTTATTTAGCAATAAACCTAGACGCCAGAACTGAAAAACATTTCGGGTGTGCGATAAATACAGTTCCCCCAGCCCCTACCGCAGAAGTCTTTTCCCATATTCGTTGGACCCTCTACTGAAACGATGAAAAAGCATTAATTAAATTGGCATAATTTCAACTGCTAAAATTTTGGTGCGTGGAGAGGAGGCATTATCAAACGAGCATCTACCTTAGTCGAAGCAATACAACGTAAATAACCGATAAACAGTTGAAACAAAGAAAAAAGAAACAGAAGAAACATGCAATAACGAATCTAGGTAATTAATAAATTTAGTATTGCGAAATAAATCGACAGAGAAATTAATACCACGGATACGGATAACAGCCATATGAAACGACGAAACACATACAATTAATTACCCGAGTGATGGATTTATGCCCAAATAAAGAAAAAGCTATAAAGATTCAGTGTTTCTGCTTTCAAACGGACGCGAACTCAATTTACAAAACTGCCTGCGCGGTATACGAAAACGCATTCCACTAAATTACATGAACAAAACGACAATTTAGAGGGTGAAGAGATTTCTTGTAGAGTAAATGAAAAATGATTATCATATCTTTACGACTCAAGTTATTCCAAAAGTTGTTATGAGAACTATGGTCCTTGGAAAACGTACTAGAAATGTAACCGAGGGGTTGATACGAAAAAAAAAGGATCAATAATTTTTAAAATTGATACGATGGAATTATATGGAAGTGTTGATCTCGAAAAATACGACGACGTTGCTGGTTTTGTTGCAAATCGAGCGAGAAAAACCGATATTTGTCAACAACTACGATTAGTTTTGCGAAAATACCTCGACTTGCGCGTAAAAATTTGGCTTGCAACAAAGCTGCGGTTCATTTTTGGTAATGGATAAGGTTGCAGACGAAGAAAGTCCTCCCAAACCATAGCAAATTTATGAATCATCAGTTCGCACCAAACGATTCATTTTCTGTTGTACTACTTTCGGTCAAAAATCTAGAAAAACTGAAACTTTACAGCTCGTCAATTATTGTCGAATGAAAAGTCGAGGGTCAAACGAGAAAGAAACAACGCCAGCCAACGATATTTTCTTTCAACACGAGTCTGACCCGATTCCACAAAATTTATCGCTTAAGAATAAGAAAAAATATTTAAAGTTACACGTCGCAAGCAAATTACGTTCGAAGCATTCAGAACTTCGAAGATTCGAGACGCCATCGATATTTTAATTTCCAATTTTTTCATTGTCGCCTACGTACACTATGCGCATGGTGTTGGTGAAGCCGGATCCTTGACGCCAACCAGTAACCACTACGATCGGATCTTTCGGCTTAATGAATCCACGACACGTACCGAACTGAATACCGTACTGGACTCGACAGTCAACGTCCTTCAACCAATCGGACACAGGTGCGGCTGCAAAGTAACAAAAAGTTACGTTTCACACGACTACTAACATAAGTACACAATGCTACAAGCCACAGCACTGATAGCGGTACAAAATCAATGTGAAAAACGAATCTTCGACCCAATTAAAGCGTTAAATCATTCAATTACCGACAGTCTTTCAAACTTTATAGCATCATAGCCTTAACATTTGAATTAGTCGTTGATATTTTCCCATTACTTAATTATATTCTCAGACACGTAAGGAAAAAATTTGAAATACATACACATTTCACGTCTTCGTAGAGGGGCATTAGCAAGCTCTTATTAATTTTGATGATAAAACAAAGACTTGAACGAAAAATTTTCTCATTTTCAAAATAGGGAGGATCCTACTATATAATAAATTAGATGACTAAATATGAAGAAAAGAACATGTCGATATCTTCCGTATTTCGAAATTTCAACTGATTCGTGACATCGAACACTTAAGTTATGGTTCTAGGATAAAGTAAGTCATGCTTTTGCATAATACATAAAACCAAGCGGCAAACATCGTACGCTACGGGCAGAAAGTAGTCATGTGACGTCATTATCACAACCAGGATCAAGCAATGAGAAGAGGGGGTGCAATTATAAAATACTTTCACGACGCAAAAATTAGGTATTTTCATATTCTCTAATTTTTTTGAAGTCATTAGCGAGAATGTCACAGGCGAAGCTGAGGAAGGTATCGGAGGATAAACTCCCACGACCCAGCGAAACTCCTACAGATTGGATAAACTTATCTTTCACAGATGTTACTTTTTTGTAAGATTTATAAAGTTAATAATTACAGGGAAGAAGGCTGTAAATTTTATCCATAGAAAACAAATAACTACCGCTGATCTTCATGGAACGCGATTCCCGTAACTTTTGGATGAGATTTTAATAATAGACAGATGGTACCATATTATTTATTTTTGCTCGATATACTAATAGTCAATAATCAGCTATTTCAAGAGAAAAAATTGAGAATGAATTTTCACATTCGATATTCAATGATTACCCAAAAACGAATACATGAGGCATATTTTTAGAAATAAACGAACTAATAACAATGTTAGAATTTTGAGTAACGTCCGAAGAGCCACACTGTATCATTTATTTGCGTAAGTCATTCTTTTTCAAGCAGAAAAATTCAAATCAAAGTAATATACCTTTCCTAATTAGGGTTCTCCTTCTGTCAAGCAGCAACGAGCTTTTAAATCCCATTGCACCAAAGAATTCTGATCATGGAGCATATCACTGTTTAAATCGTAGATGAAACTGAGTATTAATCAGTCGTTGGAAAGAAAACGAGTCCCGCAGCCACCTCAGGTCATATTAACATAATTATTTCTCTAATCGATTTGTCTTTGGGAGATTTACTAAAAAAAATAATAAATTAACTGAAAACAGTATGCAATTTTTACAGATTCGAGAACTCTTCATGAGATAACGAGGTTTAAAGATTAAATTATTTTTAACCTCTCATTTTGTTACTTGTTTTAACAGTTATCAGAAATTATAAAAAAGAAAAACTTAATTCATTCGACCCAGAATAAAATTTTGGCTTCACTTCCTCTCAAATAATTTGTCCTAAAAAAGGCGTCACAAATGCACAGAACCTATGGAGGCTAAGCGGAGGGACCTAATTCTCTCAAATAGCTGATTTGAATAAATTTTCATTTTAAAATAACTGATGATGTCTTAAGCTGTATCCTTTCTTCTAACGTATTCTGTTTTGTCACATGTCATTCACGCCGAGTAGGATGGATAATTTAGGCGCTCACAACTCGCGCCAACTGATATCTGTGCAAGTAAATTAGACGACGTAAACATATTAATTTACTCATGTCCGCATGAGTGGCGAGACCATTTTGTACAAAGGATAAATTATAATACATCAAATAGGTTGGATATTTTCGCTTAGGACTTCGCACATATGATCACAGAAATAAAACCGAGGGTGAACTAGGCACGATTAATATGAAACTGAGACCACGGTTTGAGCAAATTGTTTGCCAACCGCGTACGGGCAAATATAATATTAAAACGCGTAAAGCTTTCTCTCAGTATTTACTCTTACCTTTGCAATTATCACTCAAGTCGGCATGAGTAGTCTATTAATTAGTCCGAACACTTAACTGCATTCGCACAAACATCAGCCAGTTAATGCAAAAGAATGCGCGAACGTAAGCCAACCTTAAAGTGTACTCGTCGATCATCGATTGCCATTAGCATACACAGACATAACCCCAACGAAATTACCTGAATAGAATAACGGTAGAATGCCTCTGAAAAGGTGGCACTGACGAGCCGTTTGCGCGAATCTGGTAACGGCGATGATGGGGCATCGAGGTCGATACTTGGCGATAAGGTGGGCTGATCTGCCCGACGTTGTGATCACGATGACGGCGGCCGCGTCGCACTTGGAGGCCGCCTCGGCAGCTGCGATGGCAACCGCGTGGGTCGCATCAATTGGCGAATCCACCTGAGCACAAGTCACAAAATATCTGGTCAGTCAATGTTAAAAGCGAGTTTTGCGAGTGAAAAATGAAAATTCCAGACAAAATTCGACGCTGACTCTGAACTAATTCAAAAAGGCTAAAGCCAAGTCGCGCGTCGTCATATACCTTCGTTGAGAGGTCGGTAAATAATTGTTTTTGCCAAATAGCGGCTTCAGCTTCTTTGCATATATTTGCCATGGTCTGCACGCACTGCACTGGATACTCGCCTTTGGCCGTTTCTCCAGACAACATAACGCAATCGGCGCCGTCGAGGATCGCGTTCGCCACATCTGAGGATTCGGCTCGCGTCGATCTCGGCTTCTTCACCATCGACTCTAACATTTGAGTGGCGCAGATCACCGGTTTACCCGCCTGAATGGAAACATGGTAACACGATAGTAATAACTACGAGAAGAATCAACTTAACGAACAACGCCCAGAATATGGAACTTACTCGGTTGCACTTCGCGATAATTGACTTTTGGGCGAGGAACACTTTTTCGGGAGGAATTTCAATACCCAAGTCGCCACGAGCGACCATAATACCTTCGGACGCCTCGATAATCTCGTCGATATTCTTGACGCCTTGATGATTTTCGATTTTCGGAATGATTTGAATGTTTTTGCCTTTTTCACCTGTAATCGTGCAGAAGAGGCGTGTTACTAACGGGTACGAAACCAATTCATTAATTCTACAGGCTCCCATTTAAAAGCGCAAATAGTATAAAAATAACATAAAAATGCTACCAAAAGCGCCAAAAAAAAAGCGCGAATAATATTTTATAGGTCATGACCAAAAGAGCGAATAAAATTTTACAGATGATCACCAAAAGCATAAATATTTTCTCATATATATATCAGTTGTTGGTATAGTTTTTCGGGATGAAAGATGGATAGGTACCTCAAAATTACTGTCATTGGGAATAAGCGCGAAAAAATTGTTTATACACATTCAAACCTTCCATACTACGACCTAGAATGGGCTTTCCTCAATTTTTTTGCCACATTTATCCGAAGATGAGAGATGGAAAGTTCACCGATTATACTGTGCAAACATTATATACAGGAGTGGGCAAAGATAATTTTAATTTATCCAAAAAAACGAATAAGAATAATTTTTTGATAAAAATATCCGTTATTCGAATAATAATTTAAGTTATTCGTTATTCGTTATTTGAATAACCAATTACAGAAAACTGACCATTCGTTATCCAAATAAACAAATAATTTACCGAATGATTTTTGGATTATATTTTGCTTCCTTAATTATGAATTATCGATCATCAATTATTATCAATTATCATCAATTTATCATTGTCATTTCGTCAACGTCAAGTATATGTACATATCTACAATGTACGAAGTAAGTACTGCATACATACTATACATATCAAGTACTGACAAGTAGGATGTAATATGAGAATAATAAGATATAATAAGTAAATCTCCTTCAATTTTGCAATTAGGTCAGATCAAAGAACTTTTTTTATTCATATTAAGGTACACTAGTCTAACATAACGCACAAGCACAACATAGATTAATGTAATGTAGGCTACTCAAAAGTTTCTTCTCTGTAAATTTTTTCAGCTAAAATGAAAAAAACACATTATTTGATAAAATTTGAATAAAAATCATTCATTTTTCAATATTTTATTCTCAACTCGATAGTTATTCAGCTCTAATTCTCTAAAAATGACAGTAATCCACTTCGAAAATATTACACAATAAATTAACACCAATCTTGTAAATGGAAAAAATTAACCATTATTCGATTACAAACACCCAGATAACTTTATTTATCCATCATCCGTTACAACCAAAATAGATAACCTTATCCGTTATTCGAATAACAAAATCATCATCAGTTCCCACTCCTAATTATATATTCGATCAGAGTACTTTTTAACCTCAACTTTGGATATGGCCACATTTGAAGGAATTCAAAGGACTACTGATGGTGCAGAGTCCTTCAACATAAACTTGAAGGATCAGTTCAACTCACAACACTGCACCATTCATGAAGTTACAGACGATTCCCCAAGCTGCAGTCTCACACTTACGTAAACATGAATTATTCAGAATCATACAGAAAATGCCACAGTCAAATAAAAAAGGACTCTATCATTAGGCCATTATGAGAAAAATATGACTCATGTGAACTGAATATTTTGTACTATATGACGAAAGTTGGTATCCGGAGATAAGGGGCTAGTATTTAATTTTTCCTCAAAAAATTTTCTTTCGAGTCTGAGTATATTCATTAATATTTTAACCTTCCAGTTTAAACCCGCTGTTATACGAATTGAAAATATTGGCGCTTTTGTCTTCTATTATTCGCACTTTTGGTTTATTTTATTTTCACAAAATTTTCACTTTTGGCTAGTCATTTTTGATGCGTTTGGGCGTTTAGATGATAGCCCGAATTTTTTAAAAACAAAATAAACCAAAACCCCAAGATTTTTAATTTTAAAATAGTGTGTGAACGTAGAAACATTGCAAAGAAAATTTTTATAGAACAACTCTCGCTGATCCTTCCATCTTTCATTTCTTGAGTTTTGAGGAACACAACACAAAATTGTCTACTCTAAAATAGCTCAAACAATATGTGTGAAAACTGACAGATAACAACTGAACCCTCCTGTCGTCATGAAGCCTGATTCTCTATATTTGATCTATATATATAAAAAAAAAAAATTATTCTTCTACTACGATTCAAACCATTCTCCAAGTTTTTATCATTTGGAAATTTTGACTCTTCAGTTCAAATTCTATACTTTGGTAGGCAAGGAGTTGGGATTTTTTTTTCCTCAGAAAAAGTTTGCGATACATCACTGGTTGTTTTTTGAGAAGCTGAGTTTAAATTTTGGCTGATACCCATTTTTGGATTGAACCACTCAACCTTTTTTAATCCGAAAATTGTTGGTTTGCAAATTTTTCATATTTTATTGAATGAAAACATCGCGTGATAGTCTACTTATCAACAAATATTTCTCGCCCAATAACTGATAAATATATGAGATTATATTTGATGAGAACTTTGATACTGAGCGTTTTCATAGGACCCGTGGTCTGTGATGTCATTATTTTTACTATCATATTTTGCATCATTTAAGTTTATCATTGAGAATGATTCACTATAATGAATTGATGAACATTCTTCAACTCATCGTATTTTTGTGCATTTGAAATTTTTTATTTCAACATGTGTATATGTACCAATGGGAAAGTACAAATTATATTGGGATTGAATGGATGAATGGGCATAGAATGTCGATGAGGAATTTAGACAATTTTAGTAAATTACATTATTTCGGAAAGATGCAAGAAGTAGGTAAATTTATACCAATTTATATCAACTTACTGCTGCAAAACAAAAACTTGACTTTAGTATTTTTGATGCTAAAGCCACTAAAACTGTGAAAACTTTTAAGGAACTCAAATTTATCGAAAGGAATTGGGGAGAACTATTGGTTGTGATGAGCTGAAACTTTGCAGAGACAAAGTATGTTAGTTTAAGATTCTGTGAAAATTTGGCTGAAATCAAAAGCATGATTTTTGAGATATTGCTGAAATTCTGTTCAGATTAGATAAAATGAATTCAACTTAGTTGCGGAATTTCAGAAAAATCTCAAAAACTATAGGAACGATTTCATCCAAATTTTTTCAGAATCTTCAATTAACACTTCGATGTCTCTACAAAATTTTAGCTCTCTACAACCAACACTTCTTACCCAATTCTTCTTGATAACTTCGGTCAAATATGGAATAAATAGGTAGTTAGTTTTGTACTCTTGAAGTCCTGAGAACTGTGGGTAATGTTTTTCTTCGTATGTACCTTGTTATTTTCCAAGGCTAGGGCTTTGAATTCACAACAGAGACATTCATTTATAAATATTTAAATTTTCAAAATGACTCGTTCAAACTTATGTAATATTGTATTTTTTGAATTTAATGAAGTTGATGGAGCAATAAGTATGTATCATTTATCCAAAAATAAGTTAAATTCTGTCGGAACAATTGAAGTTATCCAGAACTCAAAAATCAGAGCCATTAGTTTCAGTTCAAAGCAGAAATTTTTCGGAGACATTAAATAAAATTTTTGTAAAATCCAAGCAGAATCGCTCAAAGCTACAATAGTCAACATTGCCGATTAATGAGAAACGACAAACGACGAAAAAAAAACAAGAAAATAATAAGGTAACAGACCACGAGTCCTAAGAAAATGCTCAGTATTGAAGCTCTCGTTATATTTGCGCTTTTGGTGTCCCCCTTTATTAATTTTATTTGAGCTTTTTTTTGTGTTTTCGATAGCGTTTTTGTTTTTTTGTTTTTTTTTAATGTCATTTGCGCTTTTGGCCAGCACCGATTCTACATCCCTTTAAAAGTTCAACGAGTATAAATGTGTACAAAATAATAAAAAAACGAACTGAATTTAAAAAATAGAAAACGTAGTCTAAAAAAGACAAAAATCAATAACTTTTGTCAAATGGAATTTATACAGAATCATGTGCGGCAAATAGCAAGAGCTATGTGCGGCAACATCTAGAAGCAATGCGAAGAAGGTATAACTATTTCAAATAATACATGCAAATGGTCATTACAAAATAACTGTATGGTCTTCCAAGTTTCACCAGTAAGAGAAGAAAATTGAATTCACAATAAAAACTAACCAACAACTATATGATTTTACACGCATCTACATACGGTAACATTCGAAAGCAACACTGTTTAAAGCGTCAAAAAATTTTTTTTCCGAGATAAGACATAAACGTAATCATTATCAAAATGATGTCTTACAAATTTTAAGTCGAATTTTCAACAATTAAATAAAGAGATCGTTTTGTGTGGAAGCAGAATGGAAGTGATTATTGTAACATACAAAGGTGGTTACTTTTCACTGTAATCTAAAGATACCTTAATTCGAATGACAAAATCACAAACCTAGCAACTTCTTAATTTCGTGCACGGCAGCGGCATCTCGAATGAACGAAGCGAAAATCATATCAACTCCTTGTTCAATTCCGAATTTAATGTCATTAATGTCTTTCTCTGACACGGCTGGCAGATCTACCGGTACACCCGGCAGGTTAACACCTTTACGACTGCCCAACATGCCGCCATTTTCGATGGTACACGTTAAAGAATTGGTACCTGTAAACAGAAATACGATAAAAATCAAATTACATTCAGGACAGAGGCGAGTGCTTTCCCCGTATTCCAGGCTAATGACAATAATGAGAATTTATTGAAATAAATTAACCAAAGAATTAATTTAGTAAGTCAGAAACCACAACAAACGCGAATTTCGTAGATTAAACGTCTCAAAAGTAGTGCCACTTTTCGTTTCACGTGGGTCCTCTGTTATACAGTATGAATTAAATACTTTGAGATGTGAAGTGAAACCTAGCGCACTATAGCACACTCACACAGAAACACATAACCTAACATGGCGGTCGCTGCGCTTCGGTAGTTGCCCGGTATACTTCTTGAAATTGAAAATGTAAGCATTTATAATAAATGCGAACAAAAATTGAATATTTCAAAGCTGATAATATAAAAAATGGTAGACTATCCTTTTTTCAAAGACGTATAGAATTTTGAGAAGAATTTTTGAACACTATTAACACAATAAGTGTGTCTTAAAACTCAACCCTGCAACTTTATCGAGCTCGGTTATAATGGTATGTACTGACAAATGAGCAAGGATATCAAACCACATTGGTTGTAGCGGATTGAAACTGGTAGATGTTTGCCAATTTGTGTTTACAGGATACCTCATCGTTATGTAAGAGTAAAACAAATTACAAGAATGTCTAGAATAGAACGTTTACAAAGCAATAAAACTCATCAGTAAACCAAAGGACCATGTGCTGTTTCAACATTACAAAAACTCAATATAATAATCCAAAAACTACTGGCGAATTTACAATCAACACTCTTTATAAGCTATTTCACCAATTTCTTCAATTTTTCCCAATTGGGCAGCATTTTGGAAGACGTACGGTAAAATCCACGAGTACTAAAACTACGATAAAAATAAATAAAATTTCAAAGCAAAATTTTCTAATATCTAGCAGCAAATAATCGATTTAATGCCTTCTCCTCCTCCCAACATTTAACAATATTTAACAGCGATAAAATAATATGGTACAATCGAGTACTTCATGATATGCAGATAACAGACTAGATTAACATTTTAAATACATTTGACACCGCCTGAACATTTGAAAAATTCAAGAGGATCTCACTAACTACTAATTAAACACACGGAATTGAACAAACATTGCAAGCAATTCACAAAATGCATACTCCGAACTGTCATTGGGTACTTTTAACGAAGGCTAAAAAATTTCGAATACAATTTAATGGATTTCCATACATAAAATCTAAAGGAGAGCTTCGCACTTTTCCATCAACAAGTGAAAAATGAAAGAGTATTCGATACCTCATTAATGAATGCATGAATTTTCCAAGCAGGGGTGACTAATCTGCGCATAATAATAATTACAATAAATATAAACCAACGATGTTCAACCAGTTTGGACAATCTCTACACAAAATGACTGACATTATTCTCATAAAAAATTTGTAGGAAAGGAAAAGAAATGGTAGGCTCTTGAGGGTTCGAGTTAACACATCTATAATAAAAGAAACTACTTACCCACTTCATCGACGATCAACGACATCAAACCGTCATCGATAAATACACGATTTCCTTTCTTGATCACATTAACGATATTCGGGTAATCGACGTATATTTTTTCTGCCGTTCCTTTCTCGTAAAAATCTTTCGACGTAATTAACGTGATTTTTCCTCCTCTTTTCAGCTCCACTTCGGCAGAAGCACCCTGTAACAAAGAGTATTTCTCAAAATTGGCATTTCATTTTGGAGCCATTGTTGGTTTTCACTCGCGGAAGACTTACAAGCAGCCGAATGAAAGAGGGTTGAACATTATACGCTTGGATATACAATTCGACGTCACATTTCAAAGGAGACAAGTATGTATTTCAAAACACTTACTCCAGTCAACAGGCCAGTTCTAATTTCTGGTCCTTTCGTGTCCAAAGCGATGGCCAACGAGTACGGAATGCCAGATTTCTGACTGTAATTCTTTTCGGCTTCACGCAACTTATTGATAACGTTGGTGTAGTATTCGTACGTTCCATGCGAAAAATTCAGTCGAGCAACATTCATACCAGCGTCGATCATTTTTTCCAAATTCGGAACCGGCTCGGACGCGGGCCCTGCACAAATGATTTTTCGCGTGACGTTACCGACAATAATCGCCATCATACATACTAAACAAAAATGGATACTTACCTATAGTGCAGATAATGCCCGATAGTCTCACGAACGAGGTTTTCGAATCTATGTCTAGGGCGCACATGTGATCCAAATGAGAGGTGAAATTTGCCATAGCCTGCGAACACATAAATGAGTATTTTTACTCGACGAGACATAATAACTGAGGAAATTTGACGACAATTCTACCTGCAGAAACTTATTCGGTTTCGTCGACCGACAGCGAACGAATATCAAGTTCGGATGGACTAAGCCTTTAAAGAGAAAACTCATTTCAAATTTACAAAACTGATGACTAAAATTTATATAGGTTCCTCGTGTAAGATCTTACTCAGCGAGAAAAGGAGAAATACCAAAGAGATCAACTTGAGAAACATTTGGATGGGGTCCAAATACTGCAATAGGTGTGCCATTATTTCATTAAAGGGTCTTTATTTTTGGCCACAGTATATTTTAGTGAGACCGTTGAGAAATAGTTTGCTGAAAAATGGTGGCACAATGTTATTATATTTGTGTTGATAATTTCTTGGAGGTGAAAAGTACAGGTGCAAGATGAAAGAAGCAACTCACTCGGTGTTCAAGGAGAAAGAGCGTTTTAAAGAATGAAAACAGGAAATTGAAAAACACAGCAAAGATCGAAGAAAACAATTAATCGATCCTTCGAACGCAAGCAAATGGGACATACATGATAATAGTAACGGCTACATCACGTTGACGTGAGAGTCGGATGCAAAAGTTTGATTTCTGAAGAAGCTGCATGGACAGAGACCAATTTTTCAGAATTTCTCATTTCTGCAGTTAGATTCAACTCTGTACAACGCCACGATGAAGGGATTCCAACAGCGAAATACTGCATGTTTCATGTTTCAACGCCCAAAACTATAATATTTACGCTTTCGAATTACAAAATGCACATGTGTGTCATCTCGTTTGTCATCCACGGAGCGAGTAACCGCGTGGATTAGAAATGAGCACGTGTAGGCCTGCTTGAGCTGATAGAAGAAAATTCACCACTTACCAGCATCTACTTGATGCGATACAATTGCAGTTTTTCGCAACACGATAGCAGTACGAAAAATTAACTAAATTTTCTCATTAAGCAAACACACACAAAAACATGTTCACTGCGTTTCGATCGAAGAATACTCGAGTCACCTCCCCATAGAAAGAACAATGAATTATTTCGGCGAAATATTTCCAAAACTACGACTACTAGAGCAAAGCCGGACTAAGCAAAATACTTTCGAATCAAATAGCATTAATCCAATTGATATACGTGAAACAAAAGCTATATCAGTATAAATGGTCACTTTACAAATTATTAGGACCAGCACAGGTAAACCGGTGGAAACGAAGAACGTATACCATACTCAACTCTACGTTACTTTTAATAATGTTGAAAAACTTACCGTGGATTAAGAACACAATCAACAAACGGAACAAAAGCAGAAATTCGCAATTCAGATTAGCGAAGTATTAGGTTTACTAAGGTTTAGTGCAAAAACGGCGAACAATACTTTATCCTCAACACCGAAGATTATATGACTTGAATCGCTGACCCAATGTGACTTTATGACATTGAAATCAAGTAAACGAAAATTTAAAATTACGTAACAACGACCGGTAGGCGTAGGTGATAAAGTATATTGAATACATACTTGAGGACGAAGAGATAATCGAACGAGAAACCAACCGTCGAAATTGAGAACCTTAAAAAACTGACGAAAGTTGTGACTTGTGAAGCGAATGTGTGATCTTGAAGACAAGGGCGAACAGTGACGAATTTTGTCGCTCTGCGCGTGCGCGCGCATTCACTTGTTAACATAAAAAAATACGTTTTTCAGTCAGAGGATTTTGTTTACCCAAAATCTTTAATCTAGTTTTCTGAATAGTGAATAGTGTAGTGGAGGAGTTTACTTATTATATTGGTTTAACGTCACAAGGACGAATAAATATATCTCGTTGTCACACACCTTAGCTCTCGCCTTGTTGTTAGACAACTGTTTAGCATCGCCTCAGCACAACATCTCCAGTCATGTCGAGTCCTCTGCGCATCGCTAGTGCGTACAGGACTCGTGGGTGTAGCCATAACACTGGGGGCGGTGTTCCTGGGTGGCCATCGGTGGCCACCTCCGAAGATTCCCCTGAAATCTAGAATAAAGATTAGACGTACATGTTGTTATATAAATGTTATTTTATTATACAAACAATAAAGATAACACATATAGTATACAAACATAAAAAAATAGGTATTTACAGAAGCTTAATAAAATAGGAACAATTTTTTATTTTATCTTCTGGCGTTACGACGTAATGTATTGACATGAAAACGATACTTTCGACGAAAGTTCGTTTTGACTGCCAGACACTGCAGTTGAGAGGATGAGACGAGTTATTGGCTGTAGATCACAGATTCTGTAAAGGAATATTTGGGAATTAGCTAGTCGTATAAACATCAATGATGCTAAGTTAAGTAGTGTACTCTGCCACCTATTACCCGTAACCTTTTATAAAGCACATGACAGTAATAGTGGGTGCCAAAAAATCGTAGTTATACCTTTTTTAGGAGTATAATGTCCAATTATGGCGTACCCTAAAGTCAGTAATTTGGTTTGTCAGACCAGTCTATTTTTGTCATAATCAAGGGGTCTATCAGAGGTACGATACTATGTATCGAGTTTTTCTACATTTCTGTCATCTAACTCCAACAGAGCCAAGAACTTCAGAGGTCTTGTAGATGTTTGCTTGCTTGAGAATTCTATTTTTGCGTGATGGATTTGTCCATCACGAGATTTCTCTAAATCAATGATTTTTGCAAGTTTGTAAATGCCAGGTTTGGATGTGTAGTCCAAAACGTGTACTATATCGTTTACTTTCAGTACGAATGGTACCGTGCACCCTGGATTTGAGAGCGCAGTTGGTGGTCTATCTCTTAGGTATAAGAGATATTGTCTCTTCCAAGTTAACCAAAGGTTTGTTAGGTAATCTTGGTCAAGTTTCCAAATGTCCATAAGCTATTTTGCTGTAGGAGTTGGATCTTTATTCGATTCATTAATTGGATTACTTAGGTGGCCTAAGTTAGCTCACATGAAATGTGCGGGTGTTAATGTCAACTGGTCTAGCTCATCCGGAGATGGGCATAGTGGTCTTCTGTTAACCATTGTTTGTATATCTTTCAAGCTCGCTTGAAAGGTATGTTTGTATATTGAGTGGTGACCGTGGACTTTATAAAACACTTGTTTTATAATTCCAATCAGTTGTTCATAAACTCCACCATACCATGGTGCTTTAGCTGGGATGAAGTGCCATTTAATGCCTTTTTCATCTAAGCTAGGTTTTATTTTTCGTTCTTCAGTGAACGTTTTCCAGTATTCTGGTAAGTATGTTGCAATTAAGTGGAATTGCGCTGCGTTATCGGATAGGATAACTTTGGGCGTGCCTTTGTCAGCAAAAAATGTTAAGAACGCAGTCCAGATGTCCTCAGTTGTCAAGTTTGACACTGAGAGTAGGTGTACTGCTCTGGTGGACAGGCACGTGAAGATCAACACCCAATTTTTAATGGGTGGTGTAGTTGGTGTTGCCAACTGTGATTTCGACTTTGGCAAGTATTTGTCAAATACCATAAATGGGGCAAAGATGTCCACACCTGTGTAGGTAAATGGATTCACGAAAAGTACTAGGCAAAAGTCTGGTAGTGCTGAAAAAGTTGGTTGTTTGAATGGTCTTGTTTCAGCTTATTTACATAGTGTGCACGACTTCTTTAGAATTTGGGGTAACACTTTTAGTGACTTTGGCACAAAATAGTGTCTTCTAAAGTCGGCTATGGTAAATTTTGTACCAGAGTGTACGTTTTTTAGATGTGTATGCATCAGAATTAATTTTCTTAAGTGAGACTTAGGATGCATCAGGATTAGTGATAGCATGTCTCTTGCGTAATTGATATGGAGTAGATAATTTACTGTACGTAACATCCCAGATGGATCAATCAGGATATGAAATTTTTTGTACAAGACATACGGAGGGTGATTTCGTTTTTCTAATACTTCGAGTAATTTTCCAAAATATTTCTTTTGGTCAGCTCTGATGAAGCAGAGTAGAGCAAAATGAAAGGTGAAATCTAACGATGCATAAGGTGAAATTAATCTTTTCCTCCTTATTCGTTGTTTACTAAATCGTCGTATGGCTTCTATACATTGTAAAAATGTACGTACAGGTTTAGATAAAATATTGAATTTTGTGATATCTATGTTGAATGGAGTGTTCAATGGTGGATGTATGAAACTTTCAAAAGGTATTTCATCTTTCGGAATATAGCATGATTTGGTGATTGTCAAATCAAGTGGCTGACTTTGGTTCGGTGGATCAGCTATCCACTGTTGAGACAGAACCTCAGGTTCTGGTAGTGTGACTTCACATTGATCTGTGTTTGGACCAATGAAGAAGTGTGGGATAAATCTTTTTGCTGATTTCATCTGCCTTAAATATTTTGCAGGATGACGTTTGTCAAAAACTGATTCATCGTCCATTGTTATTAACACGGACTTTTTAGAAGTTGAGGATAATACCTCTTTCATTGTGTGAAATACAGGCGTATCTATTTTGGTTGGTTCGTCTGGTAGGCTTTCGATTATATTCAAATCGGTTTCTGGCCAAGATTTTTTATCTTGGGATAGCCAATTTGGGGCAGACCACCAGAGTGATTCGGATAGTTCGTGGATAGAGGAACCACGTGAGCCAATATCAGCTGGGTTGTCCGTTGATGGGACATATCGATATTCAACGGGTTTTATACTTTTTATTTCGTCAACTCTATTTTTTACAAATTGTGGGTGGACTTTTCTTTCTAATAGCCATGTGAGAACACATTTGCTATCAGACCATAAGAATGTTGGTGCGTTCTGTAAACAGAGTGGTTTACATAGGGAACGTAGTCCACATGCACCTATGAGTGCTGCTATCAATTCGAGTTTAGGAATTGTGATCAGTCACATAGGTGTTACGCGTAATTTTCCTGTTACAAATCTTACTGCATGGCAATTTGATTTAGTGTTGCTAAATCTGATATATATTGCCATGGAGTAAGCTATTTGTGATGCATCTACAAATACGTGTAATTGAAAGGTATTCAGGTCATAAGTTCCTAGGTAGAATTGTCTAGGAATGCAATAGTTGAGGCTGTTACTGAGATCGGTGATTATCTCAGAAGCTGTTGGTTCGAGATCATCTGGGATTTTTTGGTCCCATTTCAATCCCTTGGACCAGAGTACTTTCATGAACATTCTTGATGGGACGAATGCTGGTGCAAACCAACCTAAAGGGTCATAGAATGATGATAGTACCCTAAGGAATGTGTGTTTCATCCATGGAGACGTAAATGGTTTTGGTTTGGGCATGTAAAGTACATCTTGGTCCATATCCCAATACAGGCCAAGCACTTTGATGATTGGGTTGCTTAATGCGTGTTGTAGGTTGAAATCTTTTCTTAACTTTTTACAATTGGTGCCCCATTGGGCTAGTTCCATAGAGATATCGTTGAATAATTTATTCGATTTTATGTATAATTCTTTTGCTTCTTCGTACGTTGGTACGGAAATGATTAAATTATCAACGTAAAATTGTTCTAAGAACTTGTCATAGAACTCCATGTCGACCAATCGGAAGTGATGTAATAGCAATACTGTGAGTAAGAATGGTGCCGTTATGATTCCAAAAGGAACACAGCAGAATCGAAATGTTATTAGATTGTTATTGGTCATGGGATTGTTAGGATTTTTAATCCATAGGAAACGTGTGACATCTCTGTCATCTGGGTGCAATCCAATTTGATGAAACGCTTTTTTGATATCAGCGATTATTGCGTAAGGGTTCTTACAAAAACTTACAAGCATTGCTATTAGATCAGCTAACAGTACTTTTCCTTTATGCATGCAGTCATTTAAGGACAAGTTAGACTTTTTTGTTTTGGCCGATCCATTAAAAACTACTCTGAGCGGAGTGCTTTTTGTTGGATCGTAGATACCCTTGTGTGGTAAGTAATGTACCACTTCTGCGGGTCTATTGTTTTTGATAGGTTCGATCATTTTTAAGTCGATTAGTGAGATAAAATACTGATCGTATCTTGCAAAAAATTCTGGATTTTTCTGCAATTTAGGCAATTGTCTTTCTAATTGTTTGAATGCTAACTGTCTATTGTTGACTAGGGGTGGTGGGCTATATTTGTATAGCCATTTGATTTGGTATCTATTGTTCACTAATTTTATATTTTTATAAAATAAGTGCAATGCTTCAGTTTCAGCATCGTCCTCAACTAGGTTTTTGGTTTCGATACCTAACGTATCTAATTTCCAGAAGTTATCTATACTTTCTGGGGATGTAAAAAATGATGGTTCGAATGCATCACATTCGGTTGGTTTTCCTAGGAATCCTCCTAACATGTTTCCAAAATCAGTTTTGATTAGGGTTAGGGTTGGTGATAAATGTTTAATGTGCTTTATAAATGACCACACGTAGTTATTACCAACTAATAAATGTATCGTAGATTCTTGGTCCAAACCTGAAAAATTTATATTTGAATATCGTGGGTAACGGTTTTTAAATTCATCAAAATCAAATTTGGAAAGGTTATTCACGATGTGTGGTACTGTATTGGCTTCCATTTGAACCTTAGTTCCATCGCGTTTGAATAGTTCAAATTTTACAATTTGTGTGCGAATTTGTTTTGACATTTGTCCAGCTAGGCCATGAAATTTGATTGTTTCAGCAAACTTAGAAAAATTTTCTCTGAGGTGTTCATAGGCATATGTGTAAAACATATAGCTATGTTTGCTTCCACAATCAAAAAAGCTGTTAATTTTCACTGGTTCTTGTGCATTTGGAGCGAGAATGTACGATGAAAACGTTAAGAAATGAGCGTCGATATCTTTAGTAGTAAAAAATGATAAACACTCACTTAACACTAGAATTCCAGACATGGAACTCAGGTTATCATCCTCTCGGTGTTGCTGCGCAACGAGACTATTGGTGCCTTCTTCTGAAGCTGCAGTCGTCTGTAATTTTGTTGGATGTAGCCAACGTTGTCTGGGGAGAAATGGTTAATTTTGTCTAGCAAGAATTTCGGTAGGGCCCCTTGCAGTAGGTTGATTTTTTGTGGGATGGCGATATCATTTTGTTTATTAACGTAATTATTAAATCCGTTAATAAACCCAGGATAGCCTAGAATGTCACCATCCCACTTTTCTAAATAAAATCTAGATTTGAGATTTGCAAACCCTGCATCAACTTGATCTTTTGGATCATGTTCCCAGCATTTTGAAATATAATTTTCAGATGATGGTTTTTCGATGGTGTTTGAGTCCATCCCTACTGCTAGGGGTGTATCATTTTCTATCGGGTTTTGCGATAGTTCACGACACGTGTCTGATGTTTGCGAATGAATTTAGGATAAGGAGGGTTGGTGGGAACATAGCCTTTTTGGGCTTGGTTCTCCCTCATTCATTATGGGAAATGTTACATTTTCAGTTGAAATTGAATTTTCATTACCTGTTACCATTCCGGGTTGTCCACATTCACCCCTTGCTGGTGTACATTGCTCTGGAACCTGTAGTGGTGCAGGTTGTGGCGAACATTCGCGTTCGGTTGCGCTTTTTGTGTCAGGTAGGTACTGGTGGATGAATTCCGCCGCCTGGATGCCAAGATCCTCATGGACTAGGGCAGAGAGGTCCCGGACTTTTTTCTGCGAGGCGGTCAACGCCTTGCGGGCGTTGGCCTCCTTGCGCAGAGCATCCCTGAGCTCTCTGGCTAGTTCCAGGACCCTGGCATCCCAGCATGCCTGTTCCTCCCAACAACGCTGCTTGTCAGCGTTTTCACGTACCTCTGGTACGGGTATTGGGTTCTCCATTTGGTGCTGCTGATTCTTTGTTTTGATTGTCGATTGCAGCACCAACAATTTGCATTTTACTTGGCGGGCCTTGCGCAAGTCTTGTCTTGCGAGACCTCTCAGCACATACTCTAGATCCTTGAGTGTAGCCTTGATTGCTGGGTGTTCATTCACCAGTACATTTATTTTGTATGCACGTACGTTTCTACCCTCGAGCTTGTTCTTGAGAGTTTGGCTGTAGTCCTCCACATCTTCTAATACAGCGAGGAATTGCTGTCGCTTGTCCTAACTGTCCGTTGTTTCGGAAGTTGCTTACGTGGATGCACGGCTATGTGGCTGCATGTCCATTTGTACGAGTTGGATGGTACGTCCCGGCAATGGTTGAGGGTTTGGAAGTCTGGCTGCTGCCCTGCGCAGCTCCTCTTCTTCATCAACCTCCACAGGCCAGTGTGGTTGTGGGGCTGGGGTTGCATCCTACTGGCGGGATGTTGATGCTTCTGTCGTCTCCTCCTCCTCCATTAACAATGCTTCAGGGTCGAGGAGGACGTCAATATCATCGCTACGCAACACGTTTGTATTATCTTCTGGATTCATGTTCTAAGAACAGGATAAAGGGGAAATTGAAAGAAAAAATAAATTATTTATCTTTTTTTGCTTTTAGGTATTATGCCTATTGATCGAAAAAGGGATACGATCGAATGAGAAACAATTTTTGCATTTGTACTATTAACCTACATTCGAACAAAGGTCAATAACACGGTATATGTATTGGTGTTACGGTGGTTCGTTTTTATAAATGCGCGCCGTATTTTTGTGTAGAGGAAGGACATAACCGGTGTTACAAATTTTTATTATGTGTTATGCACTTTATTTTTTGATATGGAAATAAAGATCGTAAATTGCCTTTTACGTGATTTTATCAATTTTTTAGAAATCGATTTTTCCAAATATTTCGAAGTCTTTTAGACAAATGAAAAATCAGGTGTGACCCATAGGCGAAAAGGTTTTTTTGATTTTTACATAAATGGAAAAAGAAAATATTTTCAAGTCTTATCAAGACATAAACAAATCTGGCGTGACCCATGGGTAAAAAGGTCATTTTCAATTTTTGCGAAAGGATGATTAATTTTCGAATAATTTTTCCTAAGTGTTTAGAAAAAAATGAAAAATCGAGCATGACCCATGGGCAAAAATATCATTTTTGATTTTCGAGAAGCGAATAATGTTTTTCAGTCAGTTTGGTTTCCAGGGTCTTACCCCAAAAAAAATTTTGGCGTGACCCTGGGGCGACAAACCGATTTTGATTTGTAACTAGATTACGCACAAATTACTAAATTTTGCACTAAGATTGATATGCGATCTTAGGCTATTAAAAAATGGCAGACTGGCTATTGAAGTTATAATAAATTATAATAATATACAATAGAAATAAATTATTTGAAGTCCGTATATCTAAGATTTAGTCTCGTAACAATGTGTTACAAATGCATATTTCAAATATGGTGACGTTTTAGAGAATTTGCTAAAGATTAAAATTTTGTAAGTGTACTTACGGTTTTCCTTTTATTAGGTGGCTGCACCTTGCGGAAACTTCGTCACTACATTCCGGGGGGGAATGTTAAATAAAAATAAGTAAATAATTACGGGAAACAATGTTAAATCCAATTAATTAAAATGTGATTTTTTGCGATTAATTACTGGAGCGCACATTGACTCAATCACAATCGGACAAGAAGTGAAGATGCTCGTCTATCTTTTCGTACATCAGGGGTACGTTGTGACAAACACGTTGTCGGGGTGAGAAAGTGCATGCATGGGTTATTGTCTCCACGATTGCTGCTGTTGCAGCGGAATGCACAAAATTATGTTTGTGTGTGTAATTGCGTAAAGGATTACGATCCTTTTTTCGTATGTGTGTGTGTTCACATAAAAAACTCATACAATGTTCAATCATCCAGCGGCTGATGAAAGCCGATTGGATGAACCAAGTCTTTTGTTTTCTTCGCGATAGTCGTATTTTTGAAGAATTTTGATCAAATTATATGCCGTTGGTGTCTTTATTAAGCACTGTTTTTACAAACGTATAAGTGCGAGAGAGATAGGGATATTCCTTTATTTTTTCTCTATCTCTCTCGTTTTGTTCTGTTTTGAAGGACAGAGACACAGATGCGCTAACATTTAGCGATGTTTCTGTATTTCTTACAGTCTAAATATTTTTAGGACGAGTTTAGGAATTCCATGTTTTTAATTTTTTAGAATAATTTACGTAATAAATGGTGCTGGGGGCGGCGGAAAAATAATTGTAAGTTATTTTTCCGTCAGCTATTTACTAGCGGTAATTACGAGAGTCATTTCTAGGCTAATTTGACAATTAGGAAATGTATTACTATACAGGGTATAGGGAATTATTATTGAGTTGAAGTCTAGTCTCAAATAAGTCGAATTGTTCAAGTCTGAATTTAATTGTCAGGCTAATTCTTATTGAGACTGTTAATTACGTACGGCGTATGGGTGAGAGTTGTTTATTAGTGGAAGCGTATTATTTCAGTTCAAGTCAAACTGTAAGTTTGGCCACAAAAAACTAATATTTTCGTTTTTCGCGTGTGGATTCAAAATTAATTTTCGATTTCCGAAATTAGATTTCAATGTTCGAAATGACATTTCGATTTTCCTGAATTAAATTTCGAGTTGCGAAATTAAATTTCGAATTGCGAAATAAAATTTTGTTGAGGTGAGTTCTGATCTTTTCATCCAAGGAAAATGAAGCACGGACATTTATCAATAAAAAAGGTTTATTTACGACTTTAGTACAACAACTGACGAGCGGAGAACATTCTCTGTCGAGCAGTGGCGGAAAGAATATTATACTGGCGATCAGTGTCGCCACATGTGAAAAGAGTAAAAGTAATGTTGTGTTACATGCAGTGTTAGTTGGTATACAGTTACGTGTTTGTGAGGTAGTGAGGGAATCGTATCCCAACACCACCCTGCGATTCAAAACGGACGAACGAACATGTATATAAATTAGTGTCACATATCGCATGTATTTAAAACAAAATATAAACAAGAAATAAGCAAAAGCAGTCAAAATTATTACATGTAGTTGTCATATAAAATTGCTATATATAAAAAATGGTAAAAAAAATAAAAAATTTAGGTATGTCGTTGACTAGTATAGTATTATATAATAAATGTTTATGCGTTCATATATTGTTATATTGTTATATCTTAAATAAATCGTGTAAATGTTAACATGAGGTATATATTGAACCTTATGTTATAGTGTCACATCTTATAAATATTGTGTGATTTTCGATTTAGCATGTATAAAAACGTGTCGGAGAGATCAATATCTCCTCATCGTCAGCTGTAGGGAGATAATATTATTATATATATATATATCCTTATAATTAATTTTGTGTTTTTAATATAAATTTACTATTGTGGGAATCAATGGTATATATTAGGGAATGCTGATGCCAATAAGAGAGGCAGAGCAGCGACGGGGAACCTATTGAAAATTGTGAAATGAGTGGTGAAACGATATATGGACCGCTCGGTTTACGATAGGCGCTAAAAGACCGACGCCCATCTGCAGTCCAAAACCAAAAACAAAAAATTTTGCGGGTTGAGTCAATTAAGACTATTGGCCGAAAGGTTGACTTGTTCGGAGTATCTTCATGACAATATTTTGGTACGTTTTCTGATCAAGTGCCTTCGTTAAAATATCCGCAACTTGATCGGACGACCTAATATCGTTAAACGTAATTAATTTATTTTGGAAAGCTTCCAAAACTGCATAACACTTGATCGCTAAAGACCTGGAGCGTTTCTGGCCTCCCCCAGATGCAATGCGTGATGCGGATATATTATCCTCGTACACCTGCACTGAGTCGGTTACAGAAAAAACGCTCTCAGTGAGTCTCCAGATCACATATATGTCGTCAAGTGCGTCATTCAACGCAATTAGTTCAGCTGCAGTTGACGAGGTTGCAACTAAGTTTTGCCGGTGAACGGCCCAGTTTAACAAGTCTCCATTTGCGAAAATCATATAGCCTGTTGTGGAGCACCCTTTCTCCAAGTTTTCCATATCTATGGGTGAGTCGTCTACGTCGGGTGCATACGACGCATCGACAAATGCCTTAATCTGAGTCTGATCAGAGTGAAATACGAGAGAGAATTCCCTTGTTGTTTTAAGGTACCTAATAATTCGGCGAACATAATTCTTGGTTTCACTATTAGAGGATTTCTGAAAGCGTGATAGGTAATTGACGGCGAAAGCAATGTCCGGGCGGGTCAGTCTCGCTACATATAGCAAATTCCCTATCATGGCCCTATATTCGGTGTCATCTTTACCATTTGTTGGCTTGTTTATTTTAAGGCCTGTTTCCATAGGTGTGGTTGTCGGATTACATTCCGTCATACCAAATTTACGTAAGATTTTATCTATGTACCTATTTTGTGTTAATATTATTTGTTTCCTCGGGATGTCTCGACTTATTTCAAAACCGACGAAAAAAGTTGGATTCATTTCTATTTTTAGTGTAAAGTTTTTATTAAATATATTTATTAGGTCTCGTGTCCACTCGTCGTGGTTGCTAGCCAACAACATGTCATCCACGTAGACTATTAGGAGTGCCATTGCACCATTGTTATTTTGTTTTGTATATAAGCACCTATCTATTTTTGATTGAAGAAATCCAGCTTGAATTTTGTCGAGTTTAATAAGTCGTACCAACTTTTAGAAGACGTCTTCAGTCCATATATTGACTTAATCAGTCTTAGGCAATTGTTTTCACCTAGTTGGCATCCTTTTGGATTAGATATATATATAGGGTATTTTATTTCTGAATTAAGAAAGGCCGTTTTTATGTCAAATTGTATGATATTTAGGTTATATTTATTTGTGATGGATAACGTCCATCTTATGAGCCAATACTGTACCACTGGGGCATATGTTTCAGTTAAGGAATAGTGAGTAAGGTCCTTAAAACCCCTTGCAACCAATCTAGCTTTCGGCCTGTGGATGCCTTGATTGTCGGGTTTTGTGGTGAAGCACCACTTGGTATCTACCAGCCTCACATTCCTTTCTTTGGGAACGACCTCCCACACACCCATATCAGACAATGATTTCAACTCATCGGTGATGGCTCTTTGCCAATCTGTTTTAAATTGATTGTTTTCCACGTCTTCCCATTTTTGAGGGATGTGGTCCTCTATATAATGCCTGTATCTTTGTTTACATACGCTTAGTATTAGGGGGTTTTCTATTATATTATTATGTGTGTTTTTATTTTTATTATTTATGTTATCAATGTTTATTATGTTCCTCATTTCATCGAATCTGACGTCACAAGTTACGTGTGATTTGTCAATTAGCGGGTCTCTTATGCAGTATCCACTACTTGTGTATCCCACAAATACCCCCTTGTCTGCCCTTTGTGTGAGTTTTGGGTGTTCAGAATTTGTTTTTTTCTTTTTGTTTTTAGTGGCCTGTTGTTGGCGAACTTCCATGGGAATATGTCTATAGGCTAGAGACCCGAAAACTCTCATGTTTGATAGATCCGGCTTTATGCCGTAAAGCATTTCAAAAGGGGTTTTGTTTTCTTTGTTTGCCCTTGTTGGGCCCCTATTTATGACATACACCGCCGTCAGAACTGCCAATGACCAAAATTTAAAGTCCAATTCGGAGTCAAACAGCATAGCTCTAGTTCTAGCCATTATTGTTTGGTTCTGTCTTTCAGCCATTGCATTTAGCTCTGGTGAATATGGAACTACAGGCTCGAGACTTACGCCGTTTTCCTCGCAAAATGTCTTCATGTGTGAATCTAAGTATTCTTTAGCATTGTCACATCTCAAAGTGGCAATGGGATAATCCGGAAATTTTGACTTTAGTTTCATATATAATTTTTTGAATTCTTCACACACCATTGATTTTTTTTCTATGGTAGAGACAAAGGTGTATTTTGTGGCGTGGTCTACAAATATTAATACATACTTTTCACCGTATATTCCCGGTGAAAAGGGGCCCATTGTATCCGATGAAATGAGTTCCAGTTTCCTTTCAGGCCTTGTCCTTGTACTATTGTGCCCTAATCTTTTTGAGTTAGCCTTTACACATATCTCGCACAAACTGAATTCATCGTCTCAGAATGTTATTCCGTTAGGAATACCTCTTGAGACTTTGGTTAAGAACCTCAAGTTCTTTCCCGATAAATGTCCCAATCTCCTGTGCCATATCATATTTTTTTCTATTTTTAATTCCCCTTTACTTTCATTCGATTCTTGGTTATTATTTATTGATTCATTATTTATAGCGTTATTATTATCGTTTAGACCTATATCCTCATTTTGTTTCTTCATCCTCCTCGCTAGTTTCCCTATTTTGGGTTCGATTGCTATTTTGTTCGTCATTTTGACTTATTATTATATTATTATTAGTTGTACTCTCTCTATTTTCTTCACTTTCCTCCTGACTTTCCTCGATGATTTCTTCTTCTATTTCATATTCCATCCATTCGTCTTGGGAATTTATGTTAGGCATACATGCCAATTTATTTGATTCATTTTTATAAGGACATATTTTATTTATTTCATCTTCGTTTTCTATTATATTGACTGTGGATTCCGGCACAATCTCGTATTTGACCATGTATACCCCCTTTATTTTTGGGGCTGAGAAGAGTACTTCATTCGTTCCTCTGACATATATGTGTGCCGCCGAGAAATTTTGGTCTATTCCCAATGCCCTATTTTCAGTTATTTTTATTCCTGACATCAGGTCTACGTTTAGTGATGGTACATAGTGTACGTTTTTTAGTCTTATTACTTTTTGATTTCGTTCAGAGTTTTCCACTCTAATGAACATTGTACCAATGTGGGTTGCTATTAAAAGTGTATCTTGGATGGCACATTCCAATTCAATTGGTTTTTCTAGCATTATTGGGTTGGACAGTTTTGACAGGTCTGATATTACGTGGGCAACGGCTCCACCGTCTAGCATTATTATTTTAGTTAAGGGAATATAATTAGAATCTAACTCTTGTTTTGTGTCTTTTGACGTTATTAGATTTATTAATTTATTATTATTATTTGGTTCTTGATTTTTATATCTGATCATCATTGACCATTGAACGTCATTTTCTTTTTTATTTTTATTGTTATTATTATTAGTGTTGTTTCGTCCGTATCTTGTGTTTTGTGCAGGACCATCCAATTTATTTTGGGGTATTGCACCCTCTTTATTTGACGGACATACTTTGGCTATGTGCCCTTTGCCATGGCACTTAAAACAAACTAACGTATTTGAATTTGGCAAAGTATTATGATTCTGATTATTTTCATATTTTTTATTTTCATAATTATTATTATATTGAGGTGTTTCTTTTTGTTGGTTATTATTATATTTTACTTTTCCCTGATCTAAATTTTGATTTCTATTTGTATTATTATACCTGTTGTAACTTCCTCCATATTGGGATCTCTGGTTTTTATGGTTATTTGTGAAGTTTCGAACTTTATTATTATTATTATATTTTGACTTCTTTTCGTCATACAACCTATCCGACCTTTCGATTAACATGGCATGGAGAGTCTCAATTGTTTTCTGGTCCTGACTTAATGTATTAAACTCCAGCCTTGTCATATCGTAGTCCATGTTTAACGAGATTAGAAGCTGTTCTATCTCTTCCTGTCTGTCCAGATTTTTCCCACAATCCCTTATTTTTTGGGCTGCCCTCGAGAAAACATCCAAATAACTTCTCATGTTCCCATCGCTATAAAATTTTAGTCTTTGAAATGTTTGTTTTGCGTTAATATACGTGACCTGAGTACAGCTTTTATATCTCTCGTCAAGTACTTTCAAAATTTGGTTTATTGTTTTGAGATCCTTCACTCTCTCGATTAGTTCGTTGTTAAGTCCCTGGTATATGAGTGCCTTTCCCTTTTCCTGATTTCGGAAATATGTCATTCGGGTTGCTGGGTTGGCATTACTAGACTCAGGGTTTAAAAAATTATTTAAATCTAATCCCAAAAAAAGTACTTCCGTTTCTGTATCATGCATAATTGGGTACAATCCCTCTGCGTAAAGTGTGGAGACCATCATGGTCCTCCAGGCGTCATAATTTCTCCCGTCAAATACCTTCTTTGTGTCAAATCGTGACATCTTGTTCAAATTTTACTTTCGGGGCTTATTATTCCTACCTCAGAAACACGAGAGCTTAATTCTAGGGGGTAACACGGTCTCAACCGCACGATTATGCAAACACGGTCTCAACCGCTCGATCGGGAATGCAAGTCAAAATATTGTGTCATAAATCTTAATAATTAATTAACGTTTTAATTCGATCTCACGCAATCTGCCGCTGACGATGAGTTGATCTCTCCGCCGTTGTTTTCAATTTCTTTTCAGTTCATGGGTTTTCTGATACTTTGTCGCCAAAATGTCTTTTAATTCGAAATAGTTTAAGCTTTTGGTTTTGTTCCGGATCGAAAAATAATTCTGTTGAACACGTTAAAACGTAGATTAGATTTCAATGCAAAAATTATTCAACAGAAATACAAGAGGTTAATGCTGAAAGGAAAAATAATTCGTTATCTATTGTCAATTTAAAATACTCTATACAGATTGTGAACAGGTATAAACTGTCACTCAAAACCAATGATGTTCAATAATTTTCTTTTGTTATTCAGAATGTATCTCTTTCAATAAATATTTCCCTATATCGACCACTTTCGACCAATGAGATAAAGTCTGAAAGGTTACCAATGAATCTTTCAGGTTTCAACTTTCCTCTAATTTTGGTTGAGAGTCAACAGGAAAATATTTCAAACTTTTTACTTTACTTTAATGAATTTTTAAATTTTTATTATTAATTTTGAGGCGAAAATCACTCCGATTACTAATTAATTATTCTAATTTTTTACTTATCTTTATTCGGTTTTCGTAATTTTCCGTTTCTCTACTCCTCTGCTCCGATGTTGACTTTGACTATTGACTCTGCGACTTTCAGACTTTCGACTTTTGGACTTGAACTTCCTTTCCGGAACACAGCATGAATAATTGCCAGCCGTTTTTGACTCTGCAAGCCGGTTTTCCAAACCACAGGATCCTTTCGTACCTGATCTGCTTACACCAAACTCTCGACTTTGACGTTTTACTCGGCGCCCACGATTTTACTGAAGTTTTCATCAATTTTAATTATTACCTTTAATTCATTTGATCTACCGCTTTTTCGTCTATTCCAGGATACTTCCTTCGATCACTAGAAACGAACTTTGCGTACTCAAATTTTTTTAACTGTCCTTCCACTTTGCGTGAAGGTTTTACACAATATGAAATTTTCACTTTTTCATGACACGTAAACTTTTACTTTTTAACTAATTACACGATTAATATGAACATGTTTCGAACTCCGCACTTATTTCCGTTGGTCCGCAGCTCTGGCTACCATTTTGAGGTGAGTTCTGATCTTTTCATCCAACGAAAATGAAGCACGGACATTTATCAATAAAAAAGGTTTATTTACGACTTTAGTACAACGACTGACGAGCGGAGAACATTCTCCGTCGAGCAGTGGCGGAAAGAATATTATACTGGCGATCAGTGTCGCCACATGTGAAAAGAGTAAAAGTAATGTTGTGTTACATGCAGTGTTAGTTGGTATACAGTTACATGTTCGTGAGGTAGTGAGGGAATCGTATCCCAACAAATTTCGATGAAAACAAATTATTAAATTCGAGGTCCAGTGAAAAACACTGTGCTCCTGCTACAATGTAAAGGAGGAGTTTACTTATTATATTGGTTTAACGTCACAAGGACGAATAAATATATCTCGTTGTCACATACCTTAGCTCTCGCCTTGTTGTTAGACAACTGTTTAGCGTCGCCTCAGCCCAGTATCTCCAGTCATGTCGAGTCCTTTGCGCATCGCTAGTGCGCACAGGACTCGTGGACGTAGCCATGACAAAAAGCGACAAAAGCGCGAATATGACGTTTCCAAATTTAAAAATTTTTTTGCAAATTTTTAGTAATAATACTCATCCAAAAGTCCGAAACTACCCAACCAATTGTAATCATGTTATTGTATGTGAAAGTTTTAGAATTTTGGTGCTTATTCGTAAGGTAGTTATTGAGAAAACTGGAAAAAAAAAATAATTGTAAAAAATTTTGTATTCTTGATTTTGAAAAAATTACGAAAGTGATATGACTGTAATTTTCATGAAAGGTAGTCCTTAAACCAAGTCTGATTGGAGTTCAGTGCCTATTGGTTCAGCTGTTTCTGAGAAAACTGGAGAACAAAAAGTTCCTAGAGAAGTGGTTTTTTAAGGTTTTGATTAAACTGCCAAATGGATCATACACTAGAAATTTTCGCAGTAGATTTGTTTTATGTAGTTGCAACTTGCAAATCTGATAGAAGTTTAGTGCCGTCCAGAGTTTTACCACGGTGTTCTTGAAGAACAATTATTTCTTCGTTTCCTCTTACAAAAAATTCACAAAATTTAAAATATATCCTATTTACTTAAAGAACGACATAACGTCAGTACGACAATTACACATATCATCAGCACAATTGAATGTAATCTAATATCTAATAGTGAATTACAGTTTCTTCTTTTTCCCTTTTTTATAACGCCATGTCATTCTTAAAGTGAATATAATTCTTTCGGATTTTATTGTCATAATTAGAAAAATTGACTGAATATATACAAGATTGAAAAACCTCATGGAGACGTTTCCCGCAGAAAGTCTAATGTTTTAGAACACAATGGTGTGTTAGTGGTATGGATCTTCTCCTTTTCACACATAATGCTCTACATATTCTTCTAACAGTCCTTCCTTTTTTATTAGGTGTGATAAAAAATCTATACACAAAGTTTTGACTGCTGCAGATAATAAAAATCAAAACCTTTTGAAAAAAGGTTGTTTACTGAATACAAAAGAAAACATGTGAGTAGTCATGTACATTTTTGTTCTTTTGCAAACTCAGATCCCACAATAGTAGCGAAACGTGTGGGTGGAATCCATTTATCGGATCTCAAGTTTGTTTGAAAAAATTTAATATTGGTTTGTCAGTATGGTTAATAGAGTATACACATAGTTTTATTAAGATTACAAGAAAAAATGAAGTGTTGTCGAATACTCGTAGTATAATTTAAAGAAATTTCACGTCTTGATAAGAATAATGAAGACCAATCGTGGTATTCCCTACAAAATTTGGTTACAATCATGATCCAAGAGAATTGACAATAATCCCCTTTACTTTTTTATCCATTTAGTGACTTCGGAAGTCTAGAAAATTTACAAAAAATATTTTTCTGACCTATTCCTGTTTCAAGGGGTGCTAACACAATATTATACTAGTTCTTACACAAAAGTCTCTATACATCAGTACACATCCAAATATTGTAGACTCAAAAAATTAAATATCACCGGTACAGGCAATTCCTCAACATATATTTGCACTTCAACCAAATAAAGAAATTAATTAACTGAACAAAATTATTCACAAATATAAAATACATAATATTATACTTCTGATGCGAAAATGAGGTCCATATAACAGAATTAAATCATTTAAGATTAAAGAAACACCTCACAGATGAAGTCGCGTTACTATATTGAGAACTACAAATATTTCCATCTTTCGTTTCCCGAGACAGTTTTCTCTGTATTTAATCAAGATAATAAAAAAAAGTTGAACATATGCCTTTAATTCAATGAACTCAGCAATCGTAAAAAAACATTAATTTCAAGGTTTACACAAGATAAATTCTACGCTGGCTGACTTGAACTAACAGCGAATGAAGGAACCGACTGACATAAACACACCAAATGAAGCTCCCATATGAAACATTTGCTTGCCGATAACCCGAAAAAATTCGCGTTTTTCTAATCCATACCTGCAAAGCGGCGAATACGAATAGTGAATTAAATGAGTAGTTGGTGAAACTTTGCAAAAGTAACTTAGCTATTACTTAAACGCTTGGGAACCGCCGTAAAGCCCACCAATTGTTACTCCAACAACCAATCCAACAATTAAACCCGCTCTCATTCTATCCGTACATGCGGGAGTCTTAAGACGAGGATGATCTGGGCGAGTAACTTCAATAGCCGAAACCATTTTACAATGTGAAAACCTATTTCAACAAATAAATTTTTAAAAGAGAGAATATCGATTGCGTCATTCTTATAAACAATGAAAAAACAATTTTGGCGATAAGTTAATAACTGAAGAGAAATTGATGGCAGGAAAACATGATCATTACAACATACTCCATTTGAATAAAATATATCCGGAAGAAGCAATTCGACATACATAGACGCTATAAATACATAGATAGAAAAAGAATCTTAATTTTTACCAACTGCAGCCTTGCAAATGTTGAGGAAAGATGAATTTTTTAGCGAAAAGGAAGAACACAACTCCGTCGAAAGGAAATTCAAAATTTGTGCATTAAATAATATTATGAGAGACAACGAATAACTACAGTTTCTTACTTTATTAACATTTAACTTTTATCACTTCCACGCTCTGACAGAGCTTTCCAAGTCAAGGTTACTACTTACTAGACAGTCCCCTGTCGAAGCTGTCGATCGGCTCATACCTTTGACTATATAGCTTATGGACTGCTAGAACTGATAAGAAATACATAGGGTTAAATGGAAGACCGCTGAAGCCACTGTTAACAGGCGTTCTTTTTACGAAAAACGACCTTTGGTGATAAGTGATAGTGATTTCAAATTTCTACTTTGCCATTGACACATGATAAAATGACATTATTTGTAAGTTTACAGAATAATTAATGACATAAATATGTAATACTTTACTAGAATTTCATTCCACTAATAATTTTGTACCCTCTGATTTTCAATCATGCAGAACTGTACCAAGTGTAATAAATCATGTCGTACCAGAAAAGGTATAATTCAGCATTTAAAAAAGAATGTTTGTGTTGGAGTAAGGAATGATACAATTTTTCACCGGTAAGATTATTTCGTTTTGAAAAAGAGTGACTTGTATGTCTTCGTTAGAAACATAATTATTGATTTGTGGTTATCTTCTTATTTTATTAATAGGTAATACCAATGATCCGTCAAAAATCAAGATTTGTTCATCTGTAATTAATAGGTAATAACTGATGTTTTTAAATTCATAATTTGATAATTAGTTTTTTTCGTTTTAAAAATGTGTATAAATTAAACTCCTGATTTTAATGTTCAACTTCAGGTCTTCATTTGAAAATCACGTTTCTATTTAGTGACCTCTACTTCGAGAATCGGTGGTATAATTTCTTGTTTCTATTCATCAGTGTATTATTTTACAACGTATTCATAAACTGTAAGTATTTACTCATATTAAAAATAAATTTAGGAATACAGGTACTATTAAACACGGATTTTAACCAATAATATTTAACTAAACATCCCTGACATCCATAACAAAGCTGCTGTCGTGTTACTTCTTTTTTGTTTTCTCATCTCTCTTCTCATCTTCTGTTGAAGAAGTCGTTCTTGAAACTCAGTTACGTGAAGTTTTTTTTTACTCTTTCTTTCATTCTTCCATTGTTTGTTGTAGATCATAAATTTTCCTATATCAAAAAAATTATCCTTTTGGTATTATACTTCTTGATCATTTGAATTTATTATTTTATATTCTAGTCATTAAATTCCCCTTGTTGACCTCTAGCTAATTTAAAGTTTACTTCTCTTGTTGACATTATGGTGGCTTCATTCTACTTTTATTAATGTGCAATTTTGTCATTACCTATATTCCACGTTAAATTTATTTTAGTTCCTTGTCCTTATTTATTAAATTGTTATTATATTTAAATTAGTTTTATAATGCAAACATATTAAATTCTCATCTCGACAGGAATTTAAAAAAATCATTCCTTCAATGTAATCTCAAATTTTCTACTAAACAACAAATCAGTATTTTGTGCTGTCAAGATTTTATTTTTAATCCATCTTAGTTTGTTACTAATTTTTTATATTCTAATTTTGTGATCAACTTCTTTTGACATTTGTTATTTTTTGTTTCACTAACATTCATTCATTAATAAATCATTGTTTCAAAAAGTTTTGTACGTTGTAAATTATTATCCCTCATCATTGGCTTATTCAGGATTTTCTTAGAGAGGGGAGGTATTTGATGAAAAATTTCTCTCTTTCCCCTCACTCACAGCAACAAATTGGCGAATTTCATGAATTTTTTTTAGTGGGGAAAGATCACAGGCGAACTATGGTTAACTATCTAAGTGTAACAAAAAATTTGAATTAAACAGTGTAGACCTTCATCTTCTAAGTCAGGGCCGTGTGAAGGATTCATCTTGAAGGAGAGGACAATTCAGAAATTGAAAAAATAATCTCAAGAGCGGAGCTAGCGAAAGAATTTTCTGTGTATTTAGGGATATGAATTTTTGATTAATATCCCAATCGTCATTTGTCATGAAATTAGAAACCATAATGGTCTCACTCCGTAACATTCTGCTTTGAAAAAATCCTAAAGTCGGATTTATCCCCTTAATTCCCTTGGCTTTGCCGCTGCCTCTCATCGAATTACTCTGAAATAGTACAGTAACAAATTTTAAATAAATTATGGGAATTACCAAAAACCTCCGGCAGAATTGGCAGATGGAAAGTTTAATTTCATTATTACAATTCCTTTCAAATTTGAAACTATTATCGAGTGAATGAGGTTTTTTACAGATAACAATTGGGTGTGAAATTAAATTCAATCAAATTTTATTTAATACATTCGATCTTTGTAACTATTACATTCGCACAATGGAAAATGTTGACGAAAGTTGTTAAAATTTCAGTTAAATACAGAAAGACTCATTAACATGGTAAATTTAAGTATTTTTCACTCGTAGAGAGGGTAAGTTACATATGAAAGTTGCCTAAAAACTGAAGTACCAAAGTATTAACAGACCACGACGTTCATTCAAATATTGTTTAAGATGTATACTGAAAAAATCAAGTGTTAACTCCCTTCTTGAAACGGTTTCGGACTTCAGATACCTGACCCTTGACTAACAGTTTGTTGTAATGAAACATACATCGAGATAATAACTGATTAAATCATACTTCTTATTGAAAGGTAAACGAGCTCGCTTTGCGCGTAAGCCCATTTACTTTTTTTTCAAATTTAAGCCAACTAGTCGGAAAAAATAGTGAATTCAAATAAAGAATAGAGTTAATAAAGAGCGCATTTAGGACTCGCTTAAGTTCTTACGGTAGTTCAAGACGTTTTTTTCAGACAACAAATCAGCGAACGATGAAACTATTTACCTAACAGCCGAATTTTTTGGTTTAAGAAAACCTTAGTTCAAACTTTTCAAGAAAAAAGGAACTCTATCCAAAACTTACATTTTCACATTCTGAAGAGTTCGTTGATTAATTTAAATCATTATGCGAACGTTTCACTCATTATTTTCAGACAGTAAATGGGTATAGCATTCTAATATTTCACTAGTATCTGCTTATATTGTTAGGAGTCATGAAAATATAACTTAATACAAATTCAGTTTTCACACAAAGTACCTTTTTTGAAAAGTAACGCCTGCATTGTTTGGCTTCAAGATTTTATCAGTTCTAGCAGTCCATTAGGCTATGTAGTCAAAGGCTCATACAGACCTACCCACAGCGTAATAAATTGCGCAAAAACTTTTATCAAATTTCCCATTTTTCAACTTTCTTTCTTGGAACGTTGGATTGGAGCTTGTTAACTATATGAAGTGAGGTTTTTGGATGCAAAGAAAGTGAACAAGTCAATTTGAAATACTATAATACATTAAAGAAACAAAACTAGACAGTACACCGTGAAGTTTTTTTATGCAATCTCAACATTTTTGTTTCTAATATTTTTTTACGCCAGCGAGGAAGTGAACTAGAGAGCAAGAATGTTTACACATTACAAACTATTCAAGAAATATGTTGGACACAGTCTTTGACTATATACATACTGGACTGCTAATACTGATAAGAATAACACAGAGTTTAATGAACAACCGGTGAAGTTGAGTCAGACACACATATCCCCGTTCAAAATGTTAGTTTACTGGTTTTCTGTTAAAAACTGTTGTTCTGCACTCCACCTGCACCCGCTCACTAACATGTAGCGCAACTACTCTCGATAACGCGTACTAACAATATTCAGGTTGTGCGAACAAACACGACTTTTTTCATTCGTTCACCCGAGAACTTTGAAACTCATTTCCCACTAAAACTTTAATCTTGTAATTGAAGGAGATCGTTCATCTTCCTCAAACTTTTAATTTGTACTTTAAATCATTGCATTACAGTATCTCTAACTAACTTGTTTCTTTTCTTGGATTTCAACCTCACTTCATGGTAGGCAGAGCTGCAATTCCTGAACAGATAGTACAGAGTGATACTTAATCTTTCATTTTGATTTTTTGCTATAGTATCCAAAAAGTTAAAGGAACTATAAGCTTTTTTTCGTTAAAAAGTTTATTTTTTTACAAAGTATATTTTAATTCATGAGTCGTTAACTCAGAGAATTTTTTTTTCGTTTAATTTTTCAAAAAGTTCATCAAAAATTATTCGAGGTTAATTTGAATTGCATTGGCGCCAAAATAGTTCAACGCCATTTTAATCATCTTCCGAAAATACTGGATCATCTTTTTGTGGTAAGGTGAAACAAAAAAGGATTTTTGCCGTGGGATTGCAGATTACTTCGGACCTAGATTGTCTGTTACAGTAAGGTGAATCATCAAAAAAGTTCAATAATCAGGGATTGCTGATACGTCAAACTCAATTATCGTGATCTTTGAACGCCATCATCTGCTAAAAATCATCATCGAAATTTCAAGTGCTGCTGATTCAACGGTTTTGTATGCTGCCAAGACTGAAATTCTCTGAAGACGACCTGAGATTGATCCAAGTACTGACTCATGGAAAAACGCCAATTACTCACGAACTCAACTGGGAAATATTCAATGGAATTCCTCAAATTACGGGTAATGTAATTTTCAATACTTTCAAGTTATATATTTCATTTACTATTGCAGAAAACAATGGGATATATTCAGTGATTTTGTGGGATATTGAGCTAAATTAGTAATATAAAATTTTTTTATTTTAAGAATTTTTTTACCTTCAAATTCCAAAATGCATAATTTCAAGAACTCCCTTTAGTTTGGTAAAAATCAAGTGAAATTTCACAGGACGATTAAGCTTAAAAACAAGTTCGAATAAAGCAGGTTACAAATGATAAGGTTTTGGAAACAGATTGCTAGTTGCACATCAAACTCTGAAGGAACAATTAAAATTAAAAAAAAAGATTATAAAAAATTATTAAATATTTTTGAATACGAAAAAATAACAGACGTAAGAATTAATTTAATTGAATTTCCATTCTGAAAAACATTTTCGGGAGAAATAATTTTAGAAACCTTCTCAGTAAATGTTAGTGGAATAATTCATTATAAAAGAGGTATCGAAGTCGCAAAATTCATAGAAATTTCAAAAAATATTTTCAGTATTCAAGCTTTGGACTCGATAGAATCTTTCAGAATTTTTCTTGAAAATTTTGAGAGAGAAAATCCTCTTTAAAAATACGTAAAATTACGAAAATTAAAAAATATAATATAATATTAACAAGCAAAATACTTTCATGTTTGAACAAATTTCATGTTTTAACAATTTATTGTCACAAAAGAAAAAATCATTTGTCATATTGGACAAGTTTACTTGTGAACTTTCTTGTCACAAAATTCCTTTGTTCAAGATACTAACGCATAAACTTGAAAATTTATTACAATAAAATATTATAGATAGCTTTCAAAAATAATTTTCAATAGATCCTTTGTTATACACATTTACAAAGATTCAAAACTAAACAAGATTTCTTCAAGTTTATTTCTGAAATATATTCTCAATTGGAATATTTTTTTCCTTTTTCATATTTTAAAATACAAACATACACACGAATAATATTACAAAAATTAATAATTTAAATAAAAATAAAATATTTTTTTCTTCAAAAATACAATAAATTTTTTTTACAATTAATTTTTTTTTGAAAATAAATTTTATTATTTCTTTTCAAAATTGAGTTGTCGGAACTAAGTACATTACCAAGTACTCCAGAAAGCATGAATACGGCAAGTGAAAGAACCACTACCCCATCCCCTCAAGGAGGATAAGGATCTGGGAGTACACACCCTCAAGTACATTATGTTATGCCAGCTGATGAAACCATACGTCCGATACAAGGTCCAAGTGGGAAAATATTTGATGGTCAATATTACTTGGACTGGAAACGTATGATCATAGCTTTAATAAGGGGTTCGGGATATTGGGATGTTTTTGGACCACACCCTGAACTCAAAATTTATATTGAAAATATGGATAATTTACAATACAGACTATCTTCAAATTCTGCTAAAGCATACTTTAAAAAACAGGAATACGCAAAAGCATTTATCATGGAACGCATGAAATACAATGTATCGAAACAAATTAAAGAGTGTAAAACAGTAGATCAAACTTTTGAAAAATTAGATATAACTTATGGTTCTAAAACCAAAATAGTTGCAAATATGGCAAAATCAAAATGGACTGCTTTTCGCTTTACACCTGGTGGTAATATAAGATGTTTTTTAAATAAATGGGACGTATTAGTACAATAAGTTCGTGATGCAGGGAAGGAGGTATCTGAAGAAGAGGAATTGGAAAACCTTCAATTGGCATTAGGATACGAACAAACCATTGCAAAAATGCAATTTGATAACCTCCCTGAAAACAGAAAAAATCTAGAAGTATTCAAACAACTATTAAAAGAAGACGGTGATCAAAAAATGAGAGATAAACAAATTAAATTACAATACCAATCGTCTAATAAAAAATTTGATAATAATGGAAATAAATTTAGAAATAATAATACAAATTACAATAATAATAAAGATAATAAATGGAATAGAAATAATAATTATAGACGAAATAATAACACAAATGGATATAATAATGGTAATAATAATAATAATTATAAAAATAATAATCCAAGAAATGAAAATAATAATTATAATAATCAAAATAATTATAACAAAAATTAAAATAATAACAGAAATAATAATCAATTGCCTAGAAAAAATAAAGAAGAAGAAAGATGTTTCATATGTAACCAAACAGGACATTACAAAAATAAATGCCCTGATTATAAACCCGAAAATAAAGAACAAAATAAAGAAAAACCAAAAAATAAAGACAAAAAAGAAGAAGAAAGACCAATAAAATTATCATATATGGTAAAAAAATACAACAATAATGAAGATTGGCTTTTAAAAAAATTAATTAAAGATAATACAGATAATGAAAATTACATACAACTAAAAAAAAAATGCTACTTGTTGTGGGGGCGGAAGTCCATCTCACATCAAATATAGAAAAATTAATTAATGTAACAAAATTCAAAATTCCAGTAAAATTACAATGTGCACTTAAAGACATATATTTATATGCCACACATATGGGAAATATGAGAATATTAGTAGAAAACGAAAACAAAATTCAAACGGCAATTGAATTATTGGAAGTCCATTATGTACCAGATCTGTCATTAGACATTATGTCTGGAATTAAAGTGACATAATCTGGAATATTACATATGGACCAGGGAAAAGAAAAAATACAAACATATTTTATAGAGACAGGAGACATTCTATTTACATCTTATAAAATTGATGGTGTCTTTCAGGTAAATTACGATTACATAAATATACCAAAAAAATGTATGCCCGTCACTCAAAATCAAGATGACGACTAATGGGATTCCTTTTCTGTTGAATTAGAAATAGAAGAAGAGGAAGAAGAACCCATTAATAATAATAATAATTTAGAAGAGAATAATGAAAATAATAATATTAAAACAGAAAATAATAATAATGAGGATAATAGTAATAATAATAAAAAAATAATAATAATATTTCAGATAATTCGTTAGAAATAATCAAAAATAATACAAATAATCATAAAAAAATGATTTGGCATAGACGATTAGGTCATTTAAACGGAAAATATATGAGATATCTACATAAAGTTACAGTTAGAATTCCAAAAACAATTAATTTTAAAGATGATGATTTCATCAATTGCGAAATCTGTAAAAATAGCAAATAGCCAACGTCTAGGTCATAATAATGTTAGAAATAAACCCCAAAGGAGACTAGAAGTTATATCTTCTGATATCATGGGACCATTCACACCCACAATAGCCAACCAAAAATATATATTAATATTCATTGACAACTATAGCAAATACACCTTTGTGATACCAATATCGAATAAAAGTCAAGTATTTACATAATTAAAAAATTTTTTTCACTCAATGAAAAACAAATTCCCCGAAACACCAATACGTTAAATAAGATGCGATAATGCGAAGGAATATACGGATCAAAAATTAGTCAAATTTTGTGAAGAAAATGGAGTACAAATAGAAAATGTAGTTCCTTACTCGCCAGAATTAAATGGAATTGCTGAACGTCAAAATCAAACTTTGATGAAAAGAGTAAGAAGTTTACTAATTGATAGTTATCTAGATATTAAATATTGGGCACATGCAATAGCTACATCTGCATATTTAATAAATAGATCACCAACAAGAGTAAATTCAGAATACAAAACTCCATACGAAATTTTTTTTTGGCAAAAAACCTAATTTGGATAATTTAAAAATTTTTGGATCATTATTTTATAGGCATATTCCACTCGAAGTTCGACAGCAGAGTGCAACCAAATCTAAAAATAAAAATGAACAAAGAATAGACCCAAAATTTGCACCAAGGGGAGAAAAGGGAATACTCATAGGATATACCACTACCGGATATTGCATTAGAGATCCCTTTTCAAATAAATTCAATATATCTTGTGATGCTAAGTTTGACGAAAATAAAAATATATCAAATTTAAAAAATTGTGAACAAGAACTGGTACTCAAACCAGCAAATTTTGTAAAAAATTTAGTTAACAAACACTTTTAATATCACAAAAACTATAGATAATAGGTGGATTGAAGATTGTATACCAACATGCTATAAAGATGTCAAAAATAAAGAATGGATGAAAGCTATTGAGGATGAATTTATTTCACTGGGGGAAATGGACGTGTGGGAAGAAGTAGATTACGACAAATCCTTAAAAACAATAGATACAAGATGGGTTTTTGTAACAAAACCAAACGATGAAGGATACCACCAACCAAAAGCAAGATTAGTTGCTAGGGGCTTCAAAGATAGAACCGAATATGAGTTAGGACAAGTATTTGCCCCTGTTATTCCAATTTGGTTAGTAAGATGGTTCCTATCGATAGTCAATAAATATGATTTAGAAATGGTCCAATATGATGTAAAAACAGCGTATCTAAATTCCCCTGCAATAGTCCCTATATACTTAAAACCCCCGGAAGGTTTATTAATGGAAAGTAATAAATTATTAAGACTTAAAAAATCTATTTATGGCCTAAAAACATCTTCTAAATCATGGTATAACTTAATTAATGAATATATTTTAAAAATGAATTTTGAAAGATCCAAAACGGACAAATGTTTATACTTTAAAAAATCAAATGAAAAAATAATTTTTATGATCACATATGTTGACGACATATTAATAGCATCAAATACCCCCGAATGGATAAAAAATGTAAATGATTCTTTTCAAAAAAGATTTACCATGAAAATAATTGATAACCCGGGATTTTATTTAGGATTCGATATCATCAGAGATAGAAAAGAAAATACAATAACTTTAATACAATCAAGGTATATAGAAAAAATATTGAAAAAATATAATCAAAATGAATCAAATTTCATAAATACCCCAATAGAAACATCTTTGAAAATTGAAGAATATGAAAACTGCACAGATGATACAGAATATCGTTCAATGATTGGAGCCCTGTTATATCTGGCTAGAATAACAAGACCCGATATTTCATTTGCAGTAAATGTTTTCTCGAGATTCCAAACGAAATCAAACTCAAAATTAAAAAATCATGTGAGACAAATATTCAGATATGTAAACACGACAAAAGAATTCTCAATTAAATTCACATCGGATATTAAAGGCATACACTCTTTCGTTGATGCATCTTATGCCCCAGATGTAAAAGATCACGAAATAAAAATATCAAATTTAAATTTAGGGAAATCTATATCAGGATTCTTAATATATTTAAATGGGGACTTAATTAATTGGAATGTAAGAAGACAAACAATAGTAGCTACAAGCTCAACTGCTGCTGAAATAATTGCAGTATTTGATGCTTTGGACAATATACTAGTTACATTCCTTTTACAAAAAGAAATATTTGAAGAAAATGACTCCGTAAGAATATTTGGAGACAATATATCAGCCCTCAGAATAATGTTGGGAGGAGCTCAAAAGCGAGCAAGAGCTTTAATGATAAAATTTTATGCCATTACACAATCGGTTGAAAAGTCCGAGATCTGGACCTTAAAATAAAAATTATTTTCGACAAAAATAAGACAAAATAATGACGTCACAGGTTCAGACAAATTTTTGAGAGACAAAATTCGAATTCGGACATTATATTATCCGAATTCGAACTCGTATTCAGATGAAGACATGAAGACAGAAATAAAATCTAATTCTCTTTCAGGCGATTATAATATATTTTATTTCAGTAACGATTCTTCCAAATTCAGATAGTCTTAGACAATAATTTGGTTCGATCCGACAGACTGGCGCCATGAGACATATATTAAATGAAGACGAATTGAATAGAAGTAAAAACCCATCGACGGATATGAATGCAGCTAACCTTTTTGCTTTATCTCCGGTCTTTCCACGCTTTGCTTGTGGTTTGCAGTCATTTAATATATTTTATTATATTGCATTTTATCAGTCATCCACGTGCGTTTTTAGCCTATTGTATGTCGACGTATATATTTCTGCTTTCTGTAATCTTATTGGCTGTAGACATTTTATATTTCCTCTCGCTTTTTATGTTATCGACATTGTATGTTTGAAGGCAATTAGCAGACAATAAGTGGGGAAATTTCCTTAACAAGAAGAACTGATTTGTGAAGACGAATTCTAATTTTTAACTCACTCTCTCGCTCTTTGCTTTGCACTGACGACACCCGATACTAGGTTTGTCTTTCCAAATGAGTCCTTCTTGTGTAGGCGGATAGTAGCAGGTCCAAGTCACAAGTTGTACGTCTAAGTCCTCACGTTAGGCAATTTAATAAGTGTACCATCTTCGTGATGCAGAATAAGATTCAATCTGATCTACCTTGAGGACAACTAGGATGGTAGTTGGTATTCCAGATAGGTTCAGTTGAAGACAAAGGCAAATTAGGGATGTTCTTTCATCATGAAGGATCAGTAGTGACAACACACAAGTCATTCCTAGTTTCACCAGTTGCACATCGCACTTCAAGGCGATCTTTTAAAAACACCTGCGAGGTGAAGCATCAGTCGACAATACGATCAGATGGAGTTCCTGGCACCTGCTAGGAGGGAAATTTGGTGTGTTGAAGACAACTTTAAGACAAGCTTGGTTCAAGATGACTGTCTTGCTCTGTCATTTAAAGGCCGCGTCGAGCCTTCCTTTTTCGCATAGTGGATTTGATTCCATCAATGTTAGTAATTTTCTCACCTCACCCTCACTTTCAACCAAAAGCTCCGAGACCTAAAGTTTCATATTAGGAGTCTTTTACACAACAAAACCATTACTTATGAAGACACACAATTAGGTGAAGACACAACAGCTTTCTGATGGTTTCCCCTACTTGTTGTCTGCCATAGCTTTTTTTTTAACTTTTTATTTTTTCCGCTACACACTTTGCTTTGTTCCACTTTGTCGACACTATAGTTCTTTTGTAATTATAGTCTTTGACAAAATAATTCTGCTGTTCGTTTTTGTAAGTTTCGAACCTTGTATGGATCGAAACTTTATTAGGCTCTTCTTTCCACACAACTTAGCTTATTGCTGATTCGTCATATTAATTTGCTGAGGTATGAAGACAAAAGTAAGCTGCGTTTTGCCGTGTCTGAAGAAGTCTAATTCAAGTCAAGAAGAATTCAGCCGTAGGACATAGTCAAAGTCAAAAAATAAAATGTCTTGAAAACACATTTCAAGACCCCTCGATTCAGTGTTTCGGCTGCATGATGCCCTAACTTAAGGACATTGTGACGTCATTAGCATTTAAACACCACTATACATTAAAGGTTGACTTTATGACACGTGACAGGAATCGATTTCATATGTCTCATAAAATATTGGCGACTGTGGCAGGAATCGATTTCGGATGCGTCATAAAATATGGCGACTGTGGCAGGAATCGATTTTGGACGCCTCATGGTGGAGGATAAAGAAATCAATATCAAAACTGTTGGTACGAATTCACAATTAGCAGACATGCTAACAAAAAGTCTTGATAAACAAAAATTTAGAAATTTAGTCGACAAAATATTAACAACATCAAATCTTTCACAATAAAATTTCTCGAATTCATAATAAGTATATGGGAAAATCATTTATTTCAAAAGGGGAAGGAATACAAATATTCGAAGTTAATAATATGTCAAGTCACAGATCGCTGAATATAATAATCTCGTTTTTTGTAATATAGTACATGAAAATATAATGTTCGAGAAAAGAAAAAATCACATGTTCAAACAAAATTAATAATATATTGTATTCTTTAGGCCAAAAAATACTTGTTGAAATAAAATTTATTTTCGTGTAGGTATTCATTGTCATCTCTAAAAATTCAGCTTTTGAATGAACAGAGATTTGAATACAAATCATCAACATGATTTCACACGTTTAGTTGATATTAGTTTATCACATTTTGGAACACCCTTATTCAACAAGTACTAAACAAAATTGAACAAAATTTTTCTCGAACTGCATGAAAGATCGAAAAAATATCTGAATCGAAATCCGTTAACGCAATACAATATTTCAATAAATTATTTCGAAAATACATTGAAGTATATGTTGTAATCTAGTCATTATTAATAATTAATTTAATTTTATGTAATTTATTTTATTTGTTTTGTTTAGGAAATGAACATAAATGTGTAATAATATGGTAATTCAAAATTAATTTTCGTTCTCGCGATAAATCATGTTCGCTCGTTTCGTTGGTTTTTGTGGTGGGGGTGGGTGTTGTTCTATACTCCACCTACACTCGCTTACTAACACTTAGCGCAACTACTCTCGATAGCGCGTACTAACAATATTCAGGTTGTGCGAACAAACACGACTTTTTTCATTCGTTCACCCGAGAACGCTGAAACTCATTTCCCACTCAAACTTTGATGTGAGGCGTACAGAACGAGGATCGAAAGAACTTGAGACTTTCTACATTTAAGAGATTTATTTCACGACTGACAAATACATTACAAGTGAAATACAAAATGGCGAAGCAACAGCAATATCGTATCGAAAGTAGTAGGGGGAAAGCACTTTGTGGTGAGAGTGTACGTATGACATATATATATAATGTGATTGTGATAATGATGAAGAAGGAGAGGAGGTGAGATTTCTGTTACAACACCCCCCTGAAATTTTACCGTTTGTATTCTTCATCATGTTCGATGCTGAAAGTAAACGAATTATTATTATTTCAAAAAAAATATTAAGTACAAAATGACATATGCGTAATAAAAAAGAATAAAAATATTAACATCGTATTATTATTATGGTAACTTTAATTTAAAAAAAAATTTTGCTGTGCTGTACTTCGAGAATAAATAAAATAATTAAATAAAATAAATAAATAAATATGGTAACATGCATAGAATATGATATATATATAAATGAAAAATATGGTATATATGTAAAATGTAAAAAAAATATATTAAAAAAACAAAATTGGTAACATGCAAAAATATTAATTTATTATAGGTAACATATCATTTATTCGTTATATCTTTCGAGGAAAAAAAAATCGGAAAATGAATTCGAAAAAGAAAAAAAATATTCACGTATACATATTACATTAAAGAAAAAGAAAGAAAAAATATACGAAGGTATTTCCGATTACGAGTTTACTGAATTCAAAAGAACGTTACGTTTCGTATTTTATCTTAAACGTGTGACATGAAAAAGATTGTAAAATAATATACATTGCATCGCTTATTATCTTTCGTGTATTGCTATTGTATTTGAACTGGCGCTTAAAATGTTTTCGATAAGGCAACCTTCTTTCGATTTATCATAATTGTGGTCATGTAATGGGTTTAATCTTTATTGTGTTTATTGTTCGAGGTTTTCCTTTCATTACATCATGTGGGAATATTTCGTGTATTTCTCTCACGCTTGTTTGGAAATGTATAGGGTTTTTATTATTCGAATTGTAGGGTTTTTTCTTGCTCGATTTTCCTGCTTTTTTCTTTGTTGCAATTTTCGAGAAATCGAGCATTTATCTCTTGCAAGTATTTTCTAGTAAATCATATTGTTAAGTATTAATTTTGCAATAATTGAAGGTTATTTTTTCATCACTTATTTTCATGTTACAACCTATATTTTGGACTTGGGACGACTTATATTTTGAAATAGAAAATTTATGAAACATATTATGACTTTGAAATAAACAAATTTTTATATTATATTATGTATAGATGTTCGTTTTGTTTAATATTTTGACAACTATATTTTCGAATTTCGAACGATCCAGTGATTTTGTCAAAATATCCGCTAACTGATTCTCAGAGCTTACAGTTCTAAAAAGTATTATTTTTTCTTCAAATGCCTCTAAAATTGAATAGCATTTGATCATTAGGGCTCTCGATTTTTTCTGACTACCCCCTGAACATATTTTTTGGGTTGAAATATTATCTTCCATTATATCTATACTCAACTTTTCTCCTAAAAGTTCGTAATTCATATATTGTATTACCTTTATGGTATCAAGGGTATCGAAGACTGCAATTATTTCCGCCGCAGTACTTGATGATGCATGAATGGTTTGCTTACAGCAATTCCATTCCACCAAGTCTCCATACGAAAATAACATGAATCCAGTTATGGATTTTCCTTTTCCTAAATTATTTATATCTATATTGTTTTATCAACTTGGGGTGCATATGAAGCATCAATATAGGCCTGTATACCATCCCCTTTTGATTTATATATTATATCATAATTTTTCGTATTATTAATATATCTGAAAATTCTCTTCACATAATTCTTCATAGTGTTATTGGAATTATTTTGAAAACGGGAGAAAAAATTTACTGGGAACAATATATCTGGTCTTGTAAGTCTCGCTAAATACAGCAGTCCACCTATCATTGACCTATATTCCGTATCATCTATTCCGTTTTCAATTTTATCTATTTTCAGACCTGTTTCCATAGGAGTATTAGTATTTTTTAGCTCCGAAATTCCAAACTTTTTCAACATTTTATCTATATGTTTATATTGTGAAAGTATCATTGTGTTATTTTCGATGTCTCTAGTTATTTCCAAACCCACAAAAAATGTAGGATTATTTATTATAGTGATCGTAAAATCTTTTTGTAGCTCCTCATTTATTTTTGTAATGGACGATTGAGAGTTTGACGCAATTAATATATCATCCACATAAGTCAAAAAATATATTTTTTCATCATTATTAATTATAGTATAAAAACATCTATCGCTTTTTGTTTTAGTAAAGCCCATATCCCTTACTTTTGTATCTAATAGGTCATACCATGATTTGCTGGATGTTTTCAATCCATAAATTGATTTCTTTAATTCTAATACCTGATTGGAGTTACACCTTCAGGTTTTCTTACAAAAATAGGTTTAATAATTGGTGAATTCAAATACGCAGTTTTTACATCATATTGCACCATTATCAATTTTTCTTTATTAACTATAGATAGTAATGATCTTATAGTTCCTACTGATGCTACTGGTCCATGGGTTTCAGCAATATTATATTCTGTTCTGTCCTTAAACCCTCTCGCTACAAGTCTTGCCTTTGGTTTTGGATTTCCAAATTCATCAAATTTAATTGTGAAGATCCATCTAGTGTCTATAAGTTTTTGGCGATCGTAGTCGACTATTTCCCACACTTTCATATCATCGAGAGAATTAAATTTGTCATTTATGGCCCTAATCCAATCTTCCCTAAATGGGTTCAATTCTATCTCTGAAAAAGTTTTTGGAATATTATCCTCTATATATGTTTTATTATATTTCACGTTAATATTCATAACTATGGGGTTAATTATCCCTAAATCATATTCATAGTCTGATGATTTTATCATTAATGGTTTATTATTTATCAATAATGATTTAATATTTTGGGTTTCATCCACTTTAACATCGCATGAAATGTACGATTTTGTGTTATAAGGGTCTTTAAGACAGTATCCCATATTTGTATAGCCCATCATTATACTTTTTTCTGCTCTATGTGCTAATTTCGGGTCGATTTTGTTTTTTGATTTTGCTTTGGCTTTTGTGGCATTTTGCTTTCTAACTTCCACAGGAATATGCCTGTAAGTTAATGCTCCAAAGACTTTAAGATTTTTTAGATTCGGTTTTATCCCATAAAATAATTCATATGGTGTTTTAAATCCCTCATTCGCCTTTGTAGGTGACCTATTAATTAAGTAGGCCGCTGTCACCACAGCATAAGACCAATATTTTATGTCAAGGTTGGCATCAATTAACATGGCCCGTACTCTCCTCATTAAAGTTTGATTTTGTCTCTTGGCAACACCATTCAACTCCGGAGAATATGGCACCACATAATCCATTGTTATGCCAACCTCATTACAATAATTTATTATTTTTATATCAGTATATTCCTTGGCATTATCACACCTAATAGTCCCTATGGGGTATTCTGGAAATTTATTTTTCATGGATACTATGTTTTTGAATTCATTCGTCACCTGGCTTTTGTTAGCTATAGGCATGACAAATGTATACTTTGAGAAGTGATCTATAAAGGTTAAAATATATTTTTGCTTCGCTACAGAGGGTGTAAACAGACCCATAATATCTGAGGACGCTATTTCCAATTTTCAAGTTGGCTTAGTTCTAACGCCATTATGACCCAATCTCGAATTATTAGCAATACAACATATTTGGCAATTCACAAAATCCTCATCCCTAAAATTTATATTATCGGGAATGCCAACCACTAAAGTTTTTAACTTTTGCAGATATCTGGCATTTAAATGTCCAAGTCTCCTATGTATTGTTAATTTTTTATTAATATTATTATTTGTTTGTGATTTTTGGGGTATTTCCTCAATTTCATTATTCTCTTCTCTTATTTCATCTTCATCACCCCCCTTAGGTGATTCATTATTGGTATCATCTTCCTGAATTTCCAATTCTACAGTAAAATCATCCCATTCATCGTCTATATTTTGAGTGACAGGGGCACATATTATATTATTTTCATTATTATCTATATTATTATTAATTTTATTATTATTATTTTCAACATTATAATATATGTAAAAGATTCCATCTTCTTTTTTTGCAGTCATTATTATTTCTGCATTTTCAATAAAATATATATCCGCAATATTCTTCTGTTGATCAATATTGATCGTACCTGTATTCGTGATTTTTATGGCTGAAATAATATCTAGGTTTAGATCCGGCACATAATGAACATCATTTAACTTTATCAATGACTGAATTTTGTTAAAATTTTCGACTTTGATCACCATTCTCCCCGTGTGAGTAGCATATAAAAAGGTATTTTTTCCAGCACATTGCAATTTGACTGGAGTCACAAATTTTTTAACATCGACTAATTTATTCAAGTCAGATGTTAAATGTACCTCCACAGCTCCATCCAAAATTGCTCTGTGATTTTTTATATCGTAATTTTCATTCTTATTATGTTTATTATTATTAATTAATTCGTTCAACAACCATTCATTATTATTTTTGTTGAATTTTTTGACCATGCAAGACTTCTTTACTTGCTGTTCTGAATTCTCTTTTTTATTAGTATTTTGTGAATTTGCATTTGTTTTAGGGGGATAATTCCCTTGATTATTATTAAAATTATCACTATTATTATTTACTTGTGGATTATTATTATTACAATTTTGTGCTATATGCCCAAATTGCCCATATTTGTAACACTTTGGATTACTTTGATTATAATTTCTGCTATTACCTCTATAGTTATTGCCTCTATAATTCGAGTTACCTCTATAATTATTTCCTCTATAATTTCCATTACCATTATTCCCATTATTATTTGAATTACTATTCTGGTTCTGGTTTGATTCATTATTATTACCATTACCATTATTATTAAAATTATTTCGATTACCATTTGTATAACCATTACGACTATTGCCATTTCCTCTATAATTATTTCTACCTCTATAATTATTATATCTACCCCTGTAATTATTCCTATTGTAATTATTATTATTATTTCTATAATTATTATTTATTTGGTTATTATTACCATTTTGCTTTTTCAATGTTTGATCCCTGAATTTCTGGTCAGAGTCTTCCCTTAATATTCTTTTAAAATTATCTAAATTTTTTTTGTTTGAAGGTAAATTTTCATACTGAATTTTTGCAATTGCTTGTTCATAGCATAGGGCTAATTGCAAATTCTCTAATTCCTCTGATTCTGTAACTTCTTTACCGCTATCTCTTACATCGGTTACTAATTCGTCCCATTTTTTTAGGAAACCCTTCATATTTCCACCAGGTTGAAATCTAAACTCCATCCATTTTGCCTTCGCTATATTGGCTGTGACAGAAGTTTTTGTACCGTAAATATTATCCAATTTTTTTAACATTAGTATTGCTGTATTGCAATCCCTTATTTGTTTTGTTATATCATTCGACACTCTTTCTAGTATAAATGCTTTTGCATTGTCTTGCATTTTGCAATAACCTATCATATCTTTTTCGGGACGGAAATTTAAATCATCTATATGATCAATATATAATTGAAGGAATTCGTGTTCTCCGAAAATATCATAATATCCGGGTCCCCTAATAGCCGAAATAATCATCCTTCGCCAGTCCAAGTAATATTTTCCACTAAATACATTTCCCAATGGCGCTTGTACGGGTTTAATTTCATTTTGGGATGCCATATTTTTTTTAATTTTACGAAATCCTAACACAGTTTTTTCTATATTAATAACAGCTATATATTTTTTATTTTCTGTAGATTCTTTTTCAATTTTATTAATTAAATTTTCTTTTTCGCTATTTCCCTCTTTATCTCTTTCGATATTCTCCAGTTTTCTTTTTTGTTTAATTAATTAAAAAATCTATTCATGAATTTTTCTTTTGATTTTTCCGAACTGTAAATTCTGTTTGAAAAATAATTTACTGACGATTCTAAAATTCTAATATATTTTAAGCTACTAATATTTTCTATTCTTCCTGAAATATCCACTACAAAAGGTTCCAATATTATTTCCCCTGTAAAATATGTAACGTAGGGTAAATTATAAGTTTCAATTTTTATATCTATAACTTTCTCACCTTCAAATTTATTAATCAAATCCTTTAATTCTTCTTTTTTAATATTATACTCTCCTAATTTTCCTTCACACAAACTTATTATAGGGGGCATAAAAATTTTACAATTTCCTATATTTCTCTTTCAGACTCAGTTCAAAAATACAATTATACAAACACGAAAAATAACCAGCCTCAATGAATATTACCTTTACAAAAAAAATAACAAATTTTTACTTTACTATTTCTATTGCGCCGACGAATAATTCCAGTTTTTCTCCACTCTGCTGTCTACCGCTGTACTACCTGCCTGAATTTGGTTTGGAGTTGGCCGAAAAGTTGGGTCTTCGATGTGTGGATCTACGATGAGTCCTCAATGACGGGAGCAGGTTTCCTTTGGCTGTTCACTCGATCTGTTTGGTGGTCCTTCCTGGATTTTAGCGTTCGATAACTTCCAGGATCGGCCGTTATTAAGTCGGGAACTTCAGCTTTAAATATTTATTTAATTTTGAATTTTTCAAAAAATTAAAAATAAATTAAATTTTGAGTTTAAACTTCTCGAAAAAACACGTTAATTATTTCGTGTATTATTTCACAGAAAACATAGAAAGATTTTCGCGCAACAGTAAATAAATTCAAAAAAAAAATTATTCCATCGATTTAAATTTCTAAGTCTCTCCTCATAGTTCTACCGCAGCGATGGCTACCATGATGTGAGGCGTACAGAACGAGGATCGAAAGAACTTGAGACTTTCTACATTTAAGAGATTTATTTCACGACTGACAAATACATTACAAGTGAAATACGAAATGGCGAAGCAACAGCAATATCGTATCGAAAGTAGTAGGGGGGGAAAGCACTTTGTGGTGAGAGTGTACGTATGACATATATATATAATGTGATCGTGATAATGATGAAGACGGAGAGGAGGTGATATTTCCGTTACAACAAACTTTAATCTCGTAATGGAGGGAGATCGTTCATCATTGCATTAAAGTATCTCTAACTAACTTGTTCCTTTCCTTGGATTTCAACCTCACTTCACATTTTGTGCTTACCAGTAAACTAACATTTTGAACGGGCATACTGGTGTCTGACTCAACTTCACTGGTTGTTCATTAGACTCTGTGTTATTCTTATCAGTATTAGCAGTCCAGTATGTATATAGTCAAAGGTTCTAGCAGTCTATTAAGCTATATATATTCAAAGGTTATAATTTCTCTATTGTAGATCCATCATCTATTTTGTTTAGGTTCGGAGACGGGATATGAATCACGAAAATAGACTACTTTTCCGTGTCTTTGTTAAATATTGTTGCTTCTTTTTTTTTTTTTCAAATACTTTTTCGCCACACTCCGAAAATCCATCACAAATTTTTACTCTTTCTCTTTTCTCTCCTAATCACAATATTTCATAATTTTGCATTTTCCAAATTACACTCGAAATTTTTTCTCTGTCCATTAGAAGAACATGTATGATAGCTGTTATACCTATAGACCAATAGCTAATATCATATCCTTAAAAAAAAGAATAAATTAATACTTCTTTATTTCAATGCAGAAAAAATAAGCTAAAGTTAGAAAATCCTGATTGATAGTAGATTCCATTGTCCTAATTTAATATTATTGATTACTGCCTAACCAACAGAGAAGCTATTGAGTTCATCCATGTCAGTTATGAACGTTTTAATGATTACACAACCTTCAATAGTGTATTTGCCCTTTATCTCATTGTTTCGTGCTGAAGTAAAAGAATTGGAAGAATCGAAGTTACATGCTCTTTACATACCGCATTTTCAGAAAAATCTTTAATATTTTTTCCTATTTATGGCATAACGAAAAATAATTGACGACCATCAAAATAATAGACGCTGTAAATTCAGTATCCAATTACATTCTCCCATCATATAATTGTGCTCATTTGCAATGATTACTCTTTTAATTTCTACCTGGTATCAATAATATGGAACCTAAGTTCAGAAGTAGCTGTATTTCTACTTCTTTACGTCTAAAAAAAAAGCAATAGAAGATAAATATTACAAGTTCACTATTTTCAAAACAATAGGGAATAAGTATAATTGAGATCAGAAAAAAGTTTAGAGTCAAGTTTAAACGAATCAATTTGTTTTCGCAGTAAAATATAACATCTCAACTACAAATCAAATGTTCAAAGCCAATATAAAAGAAAAACAAAATCACGATTTTATCGGCGAAATAAAACATTTGTGATTCTCACGACGATAACAGCCATTAGTATTAGATTACTGAATCCAAACCCGTACTAGAATGAACTTTCGAAATTTTCATTTTATGCAATGCCGTTTCCAAATCACGCTTCGATATTGGACGCAACGTATCTGAATACTCTTCACTGTCACTATCAGCACTGACATGTCTGAAAATCGAATACCACAAATTCAGAAAATATTCATAAACTTCAGTTCAAAAGAGGCGATAGAACAGAACATTCTATGCTCCTAAGATTGCAGGTAATAACTTTCCATCTCAATAAAGATCATAGATATTTCATTAAGATGAACAACTGTCTAACAGGAACCACTACTCGGTAGAAGAATCTTTATTGAAACTTTTGAATAGGAGTAAATTGGGGTAATTTCAAACGATATAAGAGTATCACTACTTGAAATAATAAGTTGGGCTAAGCTCAAATGAAACTTGTTTTCTGAAAGATAAAAATGAGAAGTACTCGCTAGTTCATAACAAATACACCTATGGACCGATCAGCATTTATATTTTAAGACTAATGGGGAAAAGTACGGAATCATTTGGTATTTGAAAGAAGAGAAACGAGCTCTTGCTAAACTAAATACAGTTCTGGAGATGAACGAGAAAGTATTCTCTTTCAGGTTCGAATTCTGATACGTTTTTCACAAATTATAAGCCAGATGAATAATAGTAGCACATATCCAAACGCTTTGAAATTGGTAATTAAAGCTGGACTTTCGTGAAATTTTGGCTTTTACTCACAAAGTTGGGCATATGCTTCGTTGTGAATAAGAAATTATTCTGATAAAAAGCAGATTAATTCAGGCAAGATGGAAATGGGTACTCGTAATCAACCAGAATTATGAGGTTCTAATCTCATTCAAAACTATTTCCTTCCAGAAGAATGAGTGACAAGATATTTAAATTATGCACACTGAATGGACTTCAGAAGATGATAAGAAAAAAGATCTCATGGTTCCTTGATCGAATTTGCGTCAGTGGAAGAAAAACTGACAAGACGTACCTTGACGAACTACGGATATAATCTCTGATCCGATAAACAGAGGCATTACGGCACATTTCCCTAAGATCACTACCCGAAAATCCACTCGTAATTCTTGCTAATTCCGCAGTGTCTATGTCACTGTCAGTTGGTTCGTTTTTCATAATTAAATCCAGAATTTCTTTCCGCTGATGTTCATCCTGAAAGAGAGAATAATGTGATTACTATGGAAGCTTTAGTCAAGACAAGCGCGTCAGAATTAATCAGAACCTACTGGTAAATTAATGTAGAATTGTGCCGGCATCCTTCGAAGGATTGCTTTATCAAGGTCTGCGGGACGATTAGTAGCACCCATAATGATCACCGTGCAGTTACAATCCGTAATGAGACCATCCCAAAGAGACATAAACTGAGCTTTCATCATGGCAGTTGCTTCATGGTCTTGAGAATTACGACTCCGTAGAAACGAATCTACCCATGCAATCATACAACATAATGGAAGTTTAATGAATTTTTCTCAATACTTAAATTGAATCAACATAAAATTGTACCAAAAATAATTCAATAAGAAGAACTAATACTTTACGAACCAATTTCATCGATAAAAATTATACATGGTTGTAATTTCACTGCCAAGGAGAAAACCGCAGATGCTAATTTCTGGCTTTCACCGTACCATTTGTCCGTCAATATAGAGACGTCTAGATTAATGAAACGCATGTTAGCCTCGCGAGCAGTAGCTTTAGCGATCATTGTTTTCCCGCATCCGGGTGGTCCATGCAATAAAACGCCTAAAATATTTAACGATTATTTCCGGCACAAGAACATAAATGAATGTAACAGAAAAGAAATCTTTGCACCTTTCGGCGCCTGAGTTAATTGTGATTCAGCGAACAGATCTTTTCTATGCACAGGTAAGATAACGGTTTCTCTCAGTTCCTGAATTGTATCCTTCAATCCTGCAATACTGGTCCAACTAACAGGAATATCACTTGGATTGACCAAGTGACTCGCGATGACCAATTCATAATCTGATAGCTGATGTAAACAATTGAATATAAAAAATGAATTCATCAATGCAACACTCTAATACGCTAACGATTACATTAATCTTTCTTTTGACTTGAATATTATAAATTTGAATAAACGTATTAAAAAATAGAACTGTCAAACTTACATCTGGAACGCCATCGATGCCAATTTTGGACAATTGCTCTTGAGCCTATATGAAAAAAATATGTTACAAAAGGATAGTTTCGTTGAAGAAAAGTGATAAGTGGAGTCATACTTTTTTTTTGGCTCGTTTTTTCTGATTCTTAGTCGGATCCAAATGACTGAATAACAATTTTGCGAGGAAAAACGTGCCCACTGACAATGCCGATAGCTTAATAATGCCACTGATTATTTCTATTCGATTAAATGAATTGTGACTCATGTTTGAGAATTGGTTGCATTTTCTGCACACCAAAGCTGAACAAAAACAGTACTGTGATTGACAAAGAAAATTATAAATTCTATTATGAATTTATAAATAAATTTTCCTCAGAAGACTAAGATACATCATAATAATTTGAGCACAAATGATCCTGCCTCGCACCCCTGTTCTAATTATTGCTAAAGTTAAATTTAAATTAACATGTAACAAACGATACTGTATTCTTTATCGAAGTTTAAAAGCGACTTGAAAATTGGGATAAAGTCTAAAGTCACAGAATCAGAAATCGATAGTACATGCTATCGATACATAATCGGTATATGTGAGAATGATAGCAAATTATATTATACATTAGCTTATTATTCTCACATATCATATGTTGTGGTAACACTGTTTTTAGTCTTATTTGTAATCTGTGATTTTATGTTTGAAACCTTGGACTATATACATACTAGACTGCTAATACTGATAAGAATAACACAGAGTCTAATGAACAACCAGTGAAGTTGAGTCAGACACCCGTATCCCCGTTCAAAATGTTAGTTTACTGGTTTGCTGTTTAAAAACATAGTGCTACCTGATCCGCATTTAACCGAATTAATTACAAATTTCTATGTAAAAATTAGAATTGACATATTTGTAAGAGTATTTCGCAAGTAGATAAAAACATTCGTCATACAGCAACAAAAAATATTATTTTTATGCATCAATAAATCAAATTTTAAATTGATTTAACTGAAATTTTTGAACTTCTGAGTTTTATAAAACTACAACATTACCGATTTAATTCGTAATTAAAAACAATAATTGTGGTAAGAAGAGACCTAGTCAAAGGAAAAGACAATAAGTATTAATAAATTTGATAATGAACTAACATTTTGAACAGGGATATGCCTGTTTGTTTTGAACACAGCATTTTATCAGTATTAGCAGTATAGTCAAAGTTTGAAACACAACTGTGATAATATATTTTGTGTGCCTCTTGATCCGATGATCGTAATGGTAATTCTAATAGGAATTCTGCACAAATGTGTAACGATAATAATAATGTTAATGACGGATGCTCTGAATTGGGCTTTAATTTCACAGTTAATAATAATAGTAATAGTAATAAAATTGATGATTTTGAGAGTAATAAAGATGATAGATTAATCCCTCGAACCACATTTGTTGTCGATAGTGGATGCACAATTCATATTATAAATAATATTAACCTGTTCAGTGAGTATATTGAATTAATTCACCCTCATAATATTTGTGTTGCGAAAACGGGAGTCTCGCTTTCCGTCACGTCTGTGGGTACGGTGAAATTGAAATTGTTAAATGGAATTGTAATTGAATTGAAGAATGTAAGGTATGCTCGGGAGCTGCCACAAAATCTGCTTTCTGTGAAACGAATGAGCAAGTCGGGTTTTGATACTCTGTTTAGAGAGGAATCAGTTGAGGTCATCCAACGCTGCAGTGGAAAAATTGTAACCACTGGGGTTAGCGTGGACTCAGATTTGTACACGATTGATTTTTTGAAAATGTCAAGTCAATCATGCAATCTGACGTTGGAGGATGAATCAAGCCCGCTGAGTGTGTGGCATAGGCGCCTTGCTCATTTGAATGTTAATGATGTTAAGTTGTTGTCAAACAGAGGTTTAATACCAAACGTTGACTCCAACTGCAGATTGTTGTGCAAACCCTGTGTTATGGGGAAACAGAGACAAAAACCATTCCTGAGGCATGAAAGGAAAACTAAAAAGCCTCCGGAATTGGTGCATACTGATCTCTGTGGTCCGATAAATCCTCCTTCATATAAAGGAGTGAAATATTTTATGACGTTTATAGATGATTATTCCAATTTTTGTTGTGTGTACCTACTGACGAGTAAAATGGAAGCGTTCACAAAATTTAGGGAATATCACAAAATGGTCTCAAATAAATTTGGATATAATGTAAAAAGACTCCGCTGTGATCGTGGCATAGAATACACAAATACAACCTTCCAGTCATATTGTGCTGAGAAGGGAATAATTTTTGAACCTACAGTTGGTGGATGTCCCCAGCAGAATGGGAAGGCTGAGAGGATGAACAGGACACTTTGTGAAAGGGTGAGAACAATGTTATTCGAGAGTTGTCTTGACAAGATCTATTGGTCAGAAGCCATATTGTGCTCTGTCTCAATAGTGAATAGATGCCCCACAAATAAGGATTTTGTTCCCTTTGAGAGGTGGTTAGATGAAAAATATGACTACACAAAATTAAAGACATTTGGATGCGACGCATATATGTTGTCATTCAAACATGATTCCAATAAATTTAAAAACAAAAGTGAGAAATTAGTTATAGTAGGGTATTCACCCTGTGGATATAGATTATTAGACACAAATACAAAACAAATACGCCTATCACAAGACGTTGAGTTCTTTGAAAATAAAATAGGAAATAATAATAATAAATACACAAAGGATGATGATATTTTTAAGGAAGTCACAGAATCCAACTTAGAGAATATAGAAGTAGATGGAGATCTAAATTTGGATTGTTTACCACAGGAGGCGACTGAATGTGATGGCATTGCAAATTATATATATGTTGCTGAGGATGGCATCCCTTTGACGTTTGAGGAGGCGATAGCTGCACCTGACAATATGATGTGGAAAGAAGCTATTTCAGATGAAATTAAAGCTCTGGATTCCAATCAGACTTGGCAGGTGACCAAATGTCCAAAGGGCGCCCCCACCATCACATGTCGTTGGATATTTAATAAAAAATATGATAATAATAATAAAGTCCTGTATAAGGCCAGACTTGTTGCCAGAGGTTGTCAGCAGAAGAAAGGATATAACTTTGATGAAGTTTATGCGCCAGTGGCGAAACTTTCAACTGTTAGGACACTGTTGGCAGTTAGCAACAAATTAAAATTTTATATTGAACAGATAGACATATGTAGTGCCTTTCTAAATGGTATTCTGTGGGAAGATGTATATCTTGAGATACCAGAAGGTATAGAAACACAAATAAATAAACACAATAATGTATTAAAGTTAAATAGGTCGATTTATGGTCTGAAGCAGTCGCCTAAGGTGTGGAACAGATTGTTCAACGAATTCCTTGTCTCTCTTGGTTTCGTGCAAAGTAAGGCTGATGACTGCTTATATTCCCTCACTACCTCACAAACACGGAACATCACATTGACTAACACTGTATGTAACATACTATTACATTTATTTGTTTTACATGTGGCGACACTGATTGCCAATATAATATTCTTTCCACCACTGCTCGATGGAGAATGTTCTCCGTTTGTCAGTCGTTGTACTAACGTCATTAATAAACATTTTCAAGATGGAAGTCCGTACTTATCTTTTCTGTGTAAAGTGATTAGACCTCACCTCAATATGATAGCAGAGCTGCGGGCAAAAGAAATAAGTGCGGTAAATTGAAATAAGATATGTGATAATTGTGTAATTTATTAATATTTGAAAATTCGTGTTTCACGCAAAGTAAAAGGCTTAGTGCCGAGTGATACCTCCACGCAAAGTGGTAGGAAAATTTAAAATTCTTGAACGAAAAGTTCGATTCAGTGATTAAAGTAACTATCCTGAAAAAGTTAAAAGTTTTAATTCAAGTAAATCAATAAAATAAAAGTGAAATTTAATGAAAACAACGGTAAATTCTTGGGTGCCTGTGAAAATCAAAGTCGAAAGTCTGGAGAAAACAAATCAGATACGAGAGGATTTCATGGTTTGGTAGACCAGTGCACACCATCAAAAACGGTTGGCAATTGTTTATGCTGTGTTCCAGGGAGTGAAACAGTGGAAGAAGATCGAAAATTCAGAAGTTGCAGAGTAAAAAGCGTCGGAGTTTGGTGTCAATTGGGCAAGGTAGCAGAAGTAAAACATCGAAAAAATACGAAAACAGAACTTTAAAATTAAAGATAAGTAAAAAGTTTAAGTTAATTAATAAAGAATTCGTGTGATTTTGCCCAAAATTAACTAGAAAAAATCAAAATTTCAGTAAAATAAAGTTAAATTTCAATATATTTCAGGTAAATTCTCAACCAAATCCCAAGTAAAGTTGAAACTTGAAAGATGATATCGATAGCCTTCAAACTTGGTTGAGAATTGCAGAAAAAGGAAATCTTTGTTCGATGAGATTCATCGAGTCCAACAATAGAAAACCTACATTTTGAACATTGACATTAGTGAAAGATTTTTTCCTGTTCACGTACAATAAAAGATCAATTCAATTGATGAAGACTGATAAATTATTCTCTTTTCAGCAGTAATGTTTTTCATACTTGTTAAATAATTTTTGCACTGTGTATTAATTTGATTTTTAACGTGTTTAATAGAATCATCGGTATTCTGAAAGAAGACTTGAGACTTTGATTAATTTAATTTCGAACATTTTCGACGATAAAAACACAGTAATTAGATCGCTCAAGAAGTAGAAACAACGGCGGAGAGATCATCTCATCGTCAGCAATACATATTTCGTAAGATTTAATCTAGAATATTGACTAATTATTGAATATCATAATATAATATATTTAACTTGCATTCCCGATCGAGCGGCTAAGACCGTGTTGTGCATTATCATGCGGTTGAGACCGTGTTACCCCCTAGAATTAAGTTCTCATGTTTCCGAGGTAGGATCTAAACTCCCGAACACCCAAAATCTAATAATAAAATGTCACAATTTGCCATAAAAAAGGTATTCGATGGGAGGAATTATGATGCCTGGAGGACCACGATGGTCTCAACACTCTATGCAGAGGGATTATATCCGATAATGCATGATGTTGAGACCGAAGTGCTATTTTTGGGACTGGAATTAAACAATTTTTTAAACCCTGAATCTGGCAATGCTAGTTCAGCTAACAGGATGGAATATTTCCGCAATCAGGAAAAAGGCAAGGCTTTAATCTACCAGGGATTGAACAACGAATTAATTGAAAGGGTAAAAGATTTAAAAACCATAAACCAAATTTTAAAAGTTTTAGATGAAAGGTATAAAAACTGCACACAGGTTACATATATTAACGCGAAGCAGGCCTTTCAGAGATTGAAATTTAATAGTGATGGAAATATGAGAAGTTACTTAGACATGTTCTTCAGATCAGCCCAAAAAATAAGGGACTGCGGTAAAAATTTAAACAAACAGGAGGAGATAGAACAACTCCTAATATCACTGAACATGGACTATGACATGACAAGACTGGAGTTCAATACTTTAAGCCAGGATCAAAAAACAATCGAAACACTCCATGCCATGTTAATCGAAAGATCGGATAGGTTATATGACGAGAAGAAGTCAAGATATTATAATAATAAATTTCGTAATTTCAATCAAAATAATAAAAATCAGAGATTCCAATATGGAGGAAATTATAATAGATATAATAACACAAATAGAAATCAAAATTATAATCAAAATGTAGATCAGGGGAAAATGACATATAATAATAATCAAAAGTCAGAAATGCCTCAAAATAATAATAATAATTACAAAAATAGAAAATATAATAATAACCAAATTCAAAATAATTCGCAAAATTCGAACAATTTAGTATGTTTTAAGTGCCATGGCAAAGGGCACATAGCTAAAGTATGTCCATCAAATAAAGAGGGTGCAAAACCCCAAGATAAATTAGATGGTCCTGCACAAAATACGAGATACGGACGAAATAATCAAAATAATAATAATAAAAATAAAAAAGAAAATTATGTTCAGTGGTCAATGATGATAAGGTACAAGGGCCATGAGCCAAACAAAAACACAAATAATAATAAATTAATAAATTTAATAACACCTAGAGACACGAAGCATGAATCAGATCCATATTATGTCCCTCTTACTAAGAGAATAATGTTAGATGGTGGTGCAGTTGCCCACGTTATATCCGATTTGTCAAAATTGTCTAACCCCATAATGCTGGAAAAGCCTATTGAGTTAGAATGTGCCATCCAAGATACATTACTAATTGCCACACACATAGGAACTATGTTTATCAGGGTGGAAAATTCAGAGAGGAATCAAACAGTTATAAGATTAAAGAACGTACATTACGTACCATCCCTGAACGTAGAACTTATGTCAGGGATTAAGATAACAGAAAATAGGGCGCTGGGCATAGATCAGAATTTCTCTGCGGCGCACATATACATCTGGGGAACGGACGAGGTAATTTTTTCGGCCCCGAAAATAAGGGGGTATATATGGTGAAGTACGAAATTGTACCGGAATCCACGGTCAATATTATAGAAAATGAAGATGATTTAAATAAAATATGTCCCTATAATAATGAATAGAATAAATTGGCATGTATTCCCAATATAAATTCCCAGGATGAATGGATGGAATACGAAGTAGAAGAAGAAATTATTGAGGATAGTCAGGAGGAAAATGAAGAGAATGGAGAGAATATCAATAATAATACACAAGAAAACACAAGTAATAATAATGTAAATAATAATGATATAATAAACTATAACGATGAGTATGATAGTAATAACACACAAAATAATGAAATGAATGAATGTAGAAGTGAAATGAATGAGGATGTAGGTACAAATAATAATAATATAACAAATAATAATGATATAATAAACGATGATCAAAAAATCAACGAGAATATAGAAAAATTAAAAATAGATAAAAATATGATATGGCATAGGAGATTGGGACACTTATCAGGAAAAAATTTAAAATTCTTGACAAAGGTCTCAAGAGGTATTCCGAACGGAATTACATTTCGTGATGACAAATTCATTCTGTGTGAGATATGTGTGAAAGCAAACTCTAGGAGATTGGGACACAGTGGAACTCGCACTAGACTGGAACAAAAACTAGAACTCGTTTCATCGGATACAATGGGCCCCTTCTCACCAGGAATATATGTGAAAAGTACGTTTTGATATTAATGGATCATGCCACAAAATATACTTTTATCTCCACTATTGAGAAAAAATCAATGGTTTTCGAGGAGTTTAAGAAATTATACATGAAATTAAAATCGAAATTCCCGGATCACCCAATAGTTACTTTAAGATGTGATAATGCTAGAAAGTATCTTGACTCGAACATGAAGACATTTTGTGAGGACAATGGCGTGAACCTTGAGCCTGTTGTTCCGTATTCACCAGAGTTGAATGTGATGGCCGAAAGGCAGAATCAAACGATCATGGCGAGGACAAGGGCCATGTTGTTTGACTCCAATCTGGATTTTAGTTTCTGGTCGTTGACTGTTCTGACTGCTGTTTATGTTGTAAATGGAGGCCCAACTAGGGCCAATAAAGATCATAAGACCCCTTTTGAAATGTTTTACGGCATAAAGCCGGACTTATCTAACATGAGAGTTTTTGGGTCTCTCGCTCATAGGCATATTCCCATAGAGGTCCGTCAGCAACAGGCCACTAAAAATAAAAGAAAAAAAGCAAATAGTGAACACCCGAAATTAACCCAAAGATCCGATAAAGGAATTTTTGTAGGGTATACCAACAGTGGGTACTGTATAAGGGACCCATTAATAGACAAATCACATGTTACATGTGACGTAAGATTTGATGAAACGAGGAATATAAAACAAATAGACAATAAAAATAATAATAATGAAAAAATACAGGATAATAATAACATAACAGAAACCCCTGTAATCTTAAATTTATTTAAATCAAGATACAAAAATTACATTGAGGACCACATCCCTCAAAAATGGGAGGATGTCAAAAACAACCCTTTTAAGGAAGAATGGCAAAAAGCCATTACTGACGAGCTGAAGTTATTATCTGATATGGGCGTGTGGGAAGTCGTACCAAGGGAGAGAAATGTGAGGTTAGTGAATACAAAGTGGTGTTTCACCACAAAACCCTACAACCAAGGCGTTCACATACCGAAGGCCAGGTTGGTTGCAAGGGGTTTTAAAGACCTTACTCACTATTCTCTAACTGAAACATATGCCCCGGTAATCCAATATTGGCTGATAAGATGGATATTATCTATCACAAACAAATATAACATAAATATAACACAATTTGATAAAAAAACAGCTTTCCTCAATTCACAAATAAAATACCCTATATTTATATCAAACCATAAAGGATGCCAACTAGGCGAAAACATTTGCTAAGATTAATAAAGTCAATATATGGACTGAAAACGTCTTCCAAGAGTTGGTACGACTTGTTGAATTCAACAATAATTCAAGCTGGATTCATTCAATCAAGAATAGATAGATGTTTGTATATAAAACAAGATAATAGTGGTGCAATGGCACTCTTAATAGTCTATGTGGATGACATGTTTTGGCTAGTAACCACGACGAGTGGACACAAGACTTGATAAATATTTTCAATAAAAATTTCACTTTAAAAATAGAATATAATCCAACTTTCTTTGTGGGATTTGAAATAAGTCGGGATATCTCTAGGAAACAAATTATATTAACACAAAATAGATATATTGATAAGATTCTCCGGAAATTTGGAATGACGAAATGTAATCCATCTTCCACACCCATGGAGATGGGACTAAAAATAAATAAGCAAAAAAATCGATTGGATGATACCGAATATAGGGCTATGATTGGGAATTTGCTATATGTGGCAAGACTGACCCGCCCGGATATTGTCTTCGCCGTCAATTATTTGTCACGTTTTCAGGCATCCTCCAATAGTGAAGTCAAAAATTATGTTCGCCGTATTATTAGATACCTTAAAACCACAAGGGACTTCTCTCTGGTCTTCCACTCTGACCAAACTCAAATTAAAGCTTTTGTCGATGCGTCGTATGCACTTGACGTAGACAATTCACCCATTAATATTAATAACCTGGAGAAAGGGTGCTCCACAACCAGCTACATGATATTCTTTAACAGAGACTTGTTAAATTGGGCCGTTCACCGGCAAAACACGGTTGCAACCTCGTCGACTGCAGCCGAACTAATTGCATTGAATGATGCACTAGACGATATATATGTGATCTGGAGACTACTGAGAGTGTTTTCTCTGTAACTGACCCAGTGCAAGTCCACGAGGACAATATATCTGCGTCCCGTATTGCATCTGGGGGAGGCCAGAAATGCTCCAGGTCTCTAGCGATCAAATGTTACGCAGTATTGGAAGCTTTCCAAAAGAAACTTATAAGTTTTAATGATATTAGGTCACCTGATCAAGTTGCTGATATACTTACTAAGGCACTTGATCGGAGAACCTTCCAAAATATCGTTATGAGAATCCTCCGAACAAGTCAACTTTTTGGCCAATAGTCTTAATTGACATAACCCTCAAAATTTTTTGATATTTAGTTTTGGACTGCGGATGGGCGTCGGTCTTTTAGCGCCTATCGTAAACCGAGCGGTCCATATGTTGTTTCACACTTCACATCAGAATATTCAATAGGTTCCCCGTCGCTGCTCTGCCTCTCTTATTGGTATCAGCATTCCCCAATATATACAATTGATTCCCACAATAGCATATTTATACAAAAACCCCACACAATTAATTATAGGGACATATATATAACGATATTATCTCTCTACAGCTGACGATGAGGAGATATTGATTTCTCCGACCTGCCATTTTTTATATATGTATATTTTTTAAAATTAAAATCACACAATACTTATAAGACGTGACACTATAACAGAAGGTTAAATGTATACCTCATGTTAATAATTACACGATATATTTAAGATAAAACATTTGATATATAAATCCACACACATTTTAATTGTACATCATAATACTAGTAAACGACATACCTAATATTTTTTTTACCATTTTTATATATATAGCAATTTTTATATGACATTTATATCAATTTTGACTGCTATTGCTTATTTTTATTTTTTATATGTTTTTTAAATACATACAATGTGTGACACATTTTTTACTTATGTGTTCGTTCGTCCGTTTTGAATTGCAGGGGGGTGTTGGGATACAATTCCCTCACTACCTCACGAACACATAATACTACATTGACTAACACTGCTATTACACTTATTCGTTTTGCATGTGGCAACACTGATCGCTAACATAATATTCTTTCCGCCACTGCTCGACAGAGAATGTTCTCCGTTTGTCAGTCGTTGTACTAACGTCGTTAATAAACATTTTCCAAGATGGAAGTCCGTGCTTATCTTTTCTGTGTAAAGTGATCAGACCTCACCTCAATACATTTAGTTCGAGAAGTTAGTTACAGAGAGAATCTCTCAAAGCTGTTCCATTTTCATCAAATTTGATTTCATTTAAATTATGTGGTATAGCATTTTCATTTTCATTTACAATAAAATCTATTTCATCTGTTTTACTCAAATTGTGCAGCACACAGCAAGCCCTCACAAAATGACATAAAAATTTTGGATCTCTTAGTTTGCAATAGTAGAGCTGCCAGAACTGTTGTTTCAAGATCCCAAATGTGTGCTCAATGTGTATTCTAGCAGAACTGTGTCTGTAATTGAAACCTCTTTTTGTAGCATTTAGGAATCTGTTATCTCGATATGGGACAATAAGTGACTTCAAGCAAGGATATGCTAAATCCCCTAATAAATATTCGCCTTTAGTAGTAAGAGAAATAAGTACCTACATACATATATAATGAAAAATATTCGCCTATTTAGTTACATATAATAGTTTATGATTTTACCCATTATTACTGTTGGAAGAAGATGAGTGAATAGTACTGAATTTCAGAAAACACGAGCATCATAGGCTAACCCTGGATATCCAATGAATACATCAATAAACTTCTTTTCATGGTTACACACAGCTTGGAGTATGATACTTGTTACACCTGTCAAGGCAGGTGTTAATATGTGGGATATTTGAAACAAAACAAAAAAATTTTTGTGAAATAAATGAGAATATACAGACCTTTACGATTAATGTAAGCTGTTTTATCAGTTTTGGAAGGATCAATTTTTATGTGGGTTTTATCAACTATACCTTCAAAAATATTTTTCATATTGGTCATTAATTACTTTTTTGTCTAATAATATTGTGAAGAAATTAGATAAATTATATTAAAACAAACCTATTGGAAGTTTTTATCGAAGTGGCTGACATCTGGTGGATTTTTATCAAACTGAAGTAGAGGTGATGGTGTATGTTATCAACGATGTAAATCTTATGTAAGTTTCATTTTTTCTTTGATTTTTTTAAATTTTGTTTTGAAGGAATAAGTGTTATAGCTTATTTATCTACAAATTGTTAAATATATTGGTGTGGAAGCAGACACATGTCCTTTAAATTTGCAGATACAATATTGAAACTGCAAACCATCAAGAATTTGTTCAAAAATTTGGAGAGGTCTGTTTGTTTGCAATGGATTCTGTGAATGGCTCATTAATAGAATCCGTTATAAACAAACAAACCTATTTTTGATAACATACACCATCATCACTATTTTGTTGACTATAATGCTCCCAGTGGCTATGGAAACTCCTAATAATGCCTTGAATTTTTTTATTATTCAAATAAAAATGTTTTGTGACAGTCTTCTCGGCTGTATTTGGCCATTTTATGTAAGCAGCTGATAAACTACAAATAAAAAATGAGATTCATTTGATAGTTAAATTGAGACTACTAATAGTGATGTCAAATCAGTCAGCAATATCCCAAAAACTAGCAGCCTCGTGGGCAGCAAACTATAAAAAAATTGCCACATTTTTATGGGATGTTATGAAGAAGGAATGTACTGTCAACTTCAAGTAAGTTGCACTTTCACTATATTTTTCACATATAAAAGAAACAACTTGTCTATTTACACAAAAATGCTTTATGAATTCTTTGTCATCATATTTTGACACAAAATTTTCGAAATATTGTTTTATATAATTAATTTTTTTTTAGAGAATGCAGTTCAATAGTTGAGTTTGTGGTATGCCAACTGGGGTAGCAACGCACCAGAAGGGTTGCACCCGGCGGACTACACACATTTTGACAACTCCTCAAACAAGAACCATCCCGACGTCTTGACACATCTCCAAAAGCCCACTTCGTATGTCCCCAGAGACACAAATAAAGGTTCAGCACATGGTTATAAAACAGAACTTCGTGCACCCAGAAAGTGATCCAGGGTGATAGATAAAAGTAACCCCAGGAACGTTGATAATTTGGAATACATAAATAACAGAATTGAAATATCGGAAACCCACCCAGAAAGAACAGGTCACGTGTCTACAATTAGATTTTGCCCCGCCATTTCACCCACGGATAAGAGAATTACCACATCATAATAAACATAGAAATACTAGAAACATACCTGTAATTGTACAAAAGAAACATAGTTACCAGTAGTAATACATGGGTTCGTCCTCATAGGCGGGTATGAATGAAGACGTAACGCGTGAATTATTACAGAAGTGAGAAAAGCATGTTGCGAAATATATATAAGAACAAGGTACGCCAGTACCGCAGTCGAACATAAATTGAGCGAGAGTGATCGGCCGAATGTACCACGAGAACAGACAAGCCGTAATAGTGATAGATAAGGCCGGGCTGAGATAACCGTTCTTCTACTTTCAAATATACATATATATTTGAAAGTGAAGAGCAATTATCAATTTTGGGAAAAAACCTGGTTGCCTACGAATGATCAACAGACGTTGATAATTGCCGGTAACTGGAGCGTATTTTATCCCGATACATCAAGTTGATAAGAAATTTGTCGTCTTCATCTTCTTCGCCTTCCTCAGTTATGTTATTTTCACTATCACTTTCAGACTCATAATCAATTAATTTGGCTAGTAAAAATGACATTTTAAAATGCAAAATGAAATAAAATTTTATATGAAGCAGAAATACGATAATCAGGTGATGTGCCGAAATTAAACAATAAATGTGAGAAATTTATGACCATCAGACTTCAAAAATGACAGATTTTAAAATGGCGGGATTTAAAATCTGATTAGTCAGGTATGTTGAATTAGAGAGTGGGTAATTTAAAATGGAGTAAGTTAGAAAATAAAACTAATGTAACAAAATCACCAGTTACTTTTAGTGAGTGAAAATGCCTTTTCACCTACAATGATATACCTACCTAATAATATCTCAGTGGAAGATATGTTTATTTTGAAAATATAATACCTGTGTGAAGAAATAGGAATTATCAACTGGTCCAGCCAGATGAAAATGACAACAAAAGACTTTAATTGAACGATAACATCGAAAGAAGATCAGACACACATATTACAAACACATAAATAAAACACCAAATATTCACTTTTCACGAACTTTTATTTTCACACAAGATGGTGAAGATGTTAATTCATCAACGTTTGATGAGCGACAAGAGGCACACAAAATATATTATCACAGTTGGGTTTCAAACATAAAATCACAGATTACAAATAATACTAAAAACAGTGTTACCACAACATACGATATGTGAGAATAATAAGCTAACGTATAATATAATTTGCTATCATTCTCACACGCCTCCTCAAATTATAATTATACGAATTGTCAATATAAAACAAATTACTAAATTAACGACATAAAACTATAAATTGGTCATTACACAAAAATGACAAAAGTCAACAACAACAAAAATTACAACGTGAAAAAATATTAACATATATGGTAAACGTATACAAAAAGTTACAACAATTTTAACATCTCACAAAACAAGACAAATTTAGGCCTCGGGCAGCCCTTCGTGAAAACGTCACCCAACTGTCGCGAAGTTGGTACATACAAATATTTAAAGTCTACATTTACATGATCTCATACAAAACGGTACTTTATGTCTACGTGCTTAGACCTGCGAGTATTCCATTTACTCAAATGCAGGAGCGCCAAGCAACTCTGATTATCCTCATAAATCGTGGCCTTGTCTTTAACATGAATGCAAAAATTAGTTAACAAATATTTAAACCAAATGGATTCAGTAGTGGCTTCACATATGGGGATGAGCTCACTCTCAGTGCTAGACAACGCTACAGTTGGCTGCTTTTTGCTGGACCAGGACACCAGCGAGCCATAGACAAAGACACAATATCCAGAGATTGACCGTCTTGTAGTCACACAATTACCCCAATCAGTATCAGAATATGTTTCTATAATCTTGTTGTTATTATTATCATGTTCATTTGTGAATGTTAGTTTCTTATCTTTTGTGGTTACTAAATATTTAAGAACCTGTAGTAAATACCTAAAATGTTCATCAGTAGCATGACTGGAAAATTGGCTAAAATACGATATTGCAAAGCAAATATCAGGCCTTGACCCTAGCATTAGGTACATTAGACATCCCAACAGCTGCTGGTAGTCGTTATTCAACACACTATCACACGCATTGAGATCCCTGTCAAATTGGAGTTTGGGGTCAATAGGTGTGTAGGTAGGTGCACAATTTTCAACACTGAAATGCTTCGCAACAGTCTCAATGAGACCTCTCTGCTCAATTTCCAAGATGCTTTCGTCATGATTGTGATTAATGTTTAATCCTAGGTACTTATTAATTTTTCCCAGATCTTTACATTTAAATCCTTTATTAATTTCCCTTTTAAAATATGTGATTAGTGTTTGATTATTCGAACTTATTATAACGTCATCGACGTATGTGAGTAAATATACTATAGAGTTATTATTTTTATTTGTGAAAATATATAAGCAGTCATCAGTCTTACTTTGCACGAAACCAAGAGAGACAAGGAATTCGTTGAACAATCAGTTCCACACCTTAGGCGACTGCTTCAGACCATAAATCGACCTATTTAACTTTAATACATTATTGTGTTTATTTATTTGTGTTTCTATACCTTCTGGTATCTCAAGATATACATCTTCCCACAGAATACCATTTAGAAAGGCACTACATATGTCTATCTGTTCCATATAAAATTTTAATTTGTTGCTAACTGCCAACAGTGTTCTAACAGTTGAAAGTTTCGCCACTGGCGCATAAACTTCATCAAAGTTATATCCTTTCTTCTGCTGACACCCTCTGGCAACAAGTCTGGCCTTACACAGGACTTTATTATTATTATCATATTTTTTATTGAATATTCAGGGACATGTGATGGTGGGGGCACCCTTTGGACGTTTGGTCACCTGCCAAATCTGATTGGAATCCAGAGCTTTAATTTCATCTGAAATAGCTTCTTTCCACATCATACTGTCAGGTGCAGCTATCGCCTCCTCAAACATCAAAGGGATGCCATCCTCAGCAACATATATATAATTTGCAATGCCATCACATTCAGTCGCCTCTTGTGGCAAACAATCCAAATTTAGATCCCCATCTACTTCTATATTTTCCAAGTTGGATTCTGTGACTTCCTTAAAAATATAATCATCCTTTATGTATTTATTATGATTATTTCCTATTTTATTTTCAAAAAACTCAACATCTCGTCACAAACTTACTTCTTTTGTATTTGTGTCTAATAATCTATATCCACAGGGTGAGTACCCTACCATAACCAATTTCTCACTTTTATTTTTAAATTTATTAGAATCGTGTTTGAATGACAACATATATGCGTCGCATCCAAATGTTTTTAATTTTGTGTAGTCATATTCTTCATTAAACCACCTCTCAAAGGGGACAAAGTCCTTATTTGTCGGACATCTATTCACTATATAGACAGAGCACAATATGGCTTCTGACCAATAGATCTTGTCAAGACAACTCTCGAATAACATTGTTCTCACCCTCTCACAAAGTGTCCTGTTCATCCTCTCAGCCTTCCCATTCTGCTGGGGACAGCCACCAACTGTAGGTTCAAAAATTATTCCCTTCTCAGCACAATATGACTGGAAGGTTGTATTTGTGTATTCTATGCCATGATCACAGCGGAGTCTTTTTACATTATATCCAAATTTATTTGAGACCATTTTGTGATATTCCCTAAATTTTGTGAACGCTTCCATTTTACTCGTCAGTAGGTACACACAACAAAAATTGGAATAATCATCTATAAACGTCATAAAATATTTCACTCCTTTATATGAAGGAGGATTTATCGGACCACAGAGATCAGTATGCACCAATTCCGGAGGCTTTTTAGTTTTCCTTTCATGCCTCAGGAATGGTTTTTGTCTCTGTTTCCCCATAACACAGGGTTCGCACAACAATCTGAGGTTGGAGTCAACGTTCGGTATTAAACCTCTGTTTGACAACAACTTAACATCATTAAAATTCAAATCAGCAAGATGCCTATGCCACACAGTCAGCGGGCTTGATTCATCCTCCAACGTCAGATTGCACGATTGACTTGACATTTTCAAAAAATCAATCGTGTACAAATCTGAGTCCACGCTAACCCCAGTGGTTACAATTTTTCCACTGCAGCGTTGGATGACCTCAACTGATTCCTCTCTAAATAGAGTATCAAAACCCGACTTGCTCATTCCTTTTACCGAAAGCAGATTTTGTGGCAGCTCCCGAGCATACCTTACATTCTTCAATTCAATTACAATTCCATTTAACAATTTCAATTTCACCGTACCCACAGACGTGACGGAAAGCAAGACTCCTTTTTTCGCAACACAAATATTATGAGGTTGAATTAATTCAATATACTTACTGAATAGATTAATATCATTTATAATATGAATTGTGCATCCACTATCGACAACAAATGTGGTTTGAGGGATTAAATTATCTTCTTTATTATTCTCAAAATCATTAATTTTACTATTATTATTATTAACTGTGAAACTAAAGCCCAATTCAGAGCATTCGTCATTAACATTATTATTATTGTCACACATTTGTGCAGAATTCCCATTAGAATTACCATTACGATCATCAGATCTACTAAAATTATTATTATTGTGATTGTGACTGTGATTGTGATTTTCGTAGTTATTATTATTCCTATTCTTAACAAAACAATTACGAGCTATATGCCCAATTTTGTTGCAGAAATGACACTTGATCTTAGACTGACCACTATTATTACTACAATTACGACCACTATTACTAAAATTATTATTTTGTGAACCTAAATTGTGATTATTATTATTAAAATTTCGACCTTCGATATCAGAAGATGAATTGTGAAAATTATTACTATTATTATTGTGAGATCTTCCTCGACTAAAACCACAATTATTGTTTCGATTTTACGACCGGCCACGATTGAAACGATTATTAAAATTACCAGAATTACAACCAACATTGTTATGGTTACCAAAGAACAGATTCTCTTCACCAGCAACAGGTACTGACGAAGGTTTTAGTGACACAGGATTCAGAGAATTACCTCTAACAGTCGACTTGCTATCCGAAGATAGTTCACGCTGGAAATTGTTCAGCCTCATGAACACTCCATCCCAGGTGACAACTTCTGCATCCTCCAGAACAACTTTGATCGGACGAAATTCGGCGAGCAGCGATCTCAGCAACACCAGGATAAACTGCTTCACGGTTGTCAAGTCTCCCAGTTCGGTCAAACGACGACATCGAGCACAAAATTCAAAAAGATATTTCTGCAAATCAGCACCAAAAACATACCATTTAGCATACAACTCTCCTCGTAAGTCCATCAGCGTCTGGTCATTTCCGTTGTCAATTAAATTAGTCAACACTTGAAACATTTCTTTCGCCGTCGTGTACGTTTGTATGATCTCCAGGTACTCGTCAGTCACATTATTAGCGATCAGGAACATGGCCTTCGCATTTTCCTTCGACCAAGTATCTCCCCTATTACGAACAGTCGGTAAAGAATCAGTTATTATATTACCCAACGATTCCTTCGCCAACAACAGCTCCATCCGGAACTTCCAGGTTCTGCCATTTCGCTCATTAAATGGCTCAATATTATTCAGCTTCCTAACGTCCATCTCGATGACAGGTAACGACGATCAGTTGCACCACAAACAGCAATTTCAGCAACTATCAGATACGCCAACCAACGAATCAACTCGAACAAGATCACAGGAACAGCAAGAAGCGAACATATTACAAGACGAAAAATAAATTAGAAGTCATGGTTACTACTTGGAAGAAGCGATCAGGATTCGACAGCACAATATTGACAAATTATAACAATGGCGACCACGTTGACATCCAAGTAACTGGGCCCATAACCTGTGAAGAAATAGGAATTATCAACTGGTCCAGCCAGATGAAAATGACAACAAAAGACTTTAATTGAACGATAACATCGAAAGAAGATCAGACACACATATTACAAACACATAAATAAAACACCAAATATTCACTTTTCACGAACTTTTATTTTCACACAAGATGGTGAAGATGTTAATTCATCAACGTTTGATGAGCGACAAGAGGCACACAAAATATATTATCACAGTTGGGTTTCAAACATAAAATCACAGATTACAAATAATACTAAAAACAGTGTTACCACAACATATGATATGTGAGAATAATAAGCTAACGTATAATATAATTTGCTATCATTCTCACAACCTGAATTGATGGTTTTAAAATTCTTCTCGAATCATTTAAAACTAGATTTATATCTGTCATGATTTATCATCATTAAGAAAAAAAATCATTTTATGAAATTTAATATAAATAAATTGAGACATAAATGCAGCCAATAACAGATATATGTAACTTTAAGAAAAAAATAATAATTAGTCTTTCTGAACAAAAACAACTTCTTTCAACAACTTATGATTTAAAAACAGCTGTTTTATAATAATTTTAGAATACTTAGTGATTTTAATTTGCGAATCAAAATGAATAACTTTTTAAAATTAATGTTCTTTTACATTTTTTCTAAATTTTTACACAGTAGTTAATTTTTGTCTGTTAAAATTTTCTTTTGCTCTTCAAATGCTTATTTTTGCTTTTGAGTATCTCAAATTTTTTTGCATCGTTTTCTTCTTTCAGCTTGTTGAATTTCACCAATTCATCGACTACTTTCTTATTTTTTGAACGTATTAAGACAGGAAAAGAAAGAATCTCTCTAGATGTCTCTAGAACTGCATCATTGTTTTCACTTAGGATTGAACTGGAAGTCACTATAGAGTCTCCCTGGATAATTGTATTTTCTGTTTTTAAACCAAATGAATAATTCAAAACTGAGTTGACAAAATCAATGAAAGATTACAAATATAAACGCAGTTGCTCATAAATACCTAAGTTTTCATTTTGTTGGTCTTTTAAATTAAGAATGAGATCATTTTTTATCACTCCTTACTTTGTGCTCAGTAAGAATGGAGGAAAAATTGCAGCATCTTTCTTGAGTACATCGTATCTATTGTAGATTTAAAAAAAAAAGTATGTTTGTAATGTAATATGGGATGTTCAATTATAAAAATTTATCAGTTTTTTAACAAGGAAAGAAATGTTAATTTTACTTTTCAAATTTACATTTTACAAATCCACTCCCCATTTTTTTTCAACTTTGCAATTTATTTTTGTACCCTCTTGTGATCGTTTTCCATCGATTTTCAATTTGTTATGGTGTGAAATGTACTTTGGATTCGTTGAATAACTCCTTAGAAATCACACACCACATTCTCTTTTTTGTTTTAAACTTGGCTACCCATCCTACTTTCCTTTTATGTTCGTTGTATTTATTTATCATGAACTTTGTTTTGGCTTAGTTCCAAGATATTTCTTTTTTGTTCTCTAAAATAATCAATAATCACATGTTCATTTTAATTGTTAGCATTCTCAGTTTAGAATGAACTGCATTTATTTCAATACTTTAAACTCACCAATATCTGCAATCAGGTCCTCTTCTATTCAATATCTACCATCTTCCTAATTTTACAAAAGTGTAGTAGTAGAGAGACTTGAATAAAGATAATAAGCTATATTTTATTTATTTACTCAGTAGCGACCATTATGATCTCCATCCAAAATGGTGGGATATTCCTTCGACCATATACTAGATGGACTGCACATACTAATAAAATGTTGAAGGCAATCAAATAAAATGTACATTCCATTCAAAAGCTCCTTCTCTTATCAAACTGTACTTTTCACAAAAATCATCTACGAATTCTTGTCGATTCGTCACCCTAAAACCAACCGTTAATGAGGAGAGTCAGAGCCATGTTAATTTATGCTAATTTAGATATTAAATATTGGTCCTATGCAGTAGTCACATTAGCATATTTGATTAATAGGTCACCTACAAAGGCTAATTCAGGGTACAAAACTCCCTACAAAATGTTCTATGGAACAAAACCAAATTTAAAAAACTTGAAAGTTTTTGGATCATTCACATATAGACACATACACTTAGAAGTTAGAAAACAAAATGCTACAAGCTAAATCTATAAATAAAAATAAAATAGATCCTAAATTAGCTCATAGATCTGAAAAAAATATAATGATGGGATACACAAATACAGGTTATTGTTTAAGGGACCCATTCGACACTAAATCGTATATAGCATGTGATGTGAGAATGGATGAATCCCAAAATATTAAATCATTGGAAATAACTGAAAAGCCCTTAATACTGAAACCCGCAGATTATATACATGATTTAAGAATAATAAACCCATTAATAATGAATATAAAAATATAAAATATAATAAAACATATATAGAGAACTGTGTCCCACAAAATTTTAATGAAATAAATAATAACCCATTCAGAGAAGAATGGATAAAAGCAATTAATGATGAATTTAACTCATTAGATGATATGACGATATGGGAGATTGTAGATTATAATTGCCAAAAATTGATAGATACACGATGGATTTTCACAACAAAATATGATGAATTTGGTAACCCAAACCAAAAGTAAGATTGGTGGCAAGGGGATTTAAAGACAGGACTGAATATAATATAACACAAACTCATGGCCCTGTAGCCTCAATATCCACAATCAGATGGTTGCTATCCCCAATAAATAAAAATAATTTAATACTTGTCTAATATGACGTTAAAACTGCCTACCTAAATTCATCTATTATTAAGCCAATATTTTTAAGGAGACCTGATGGGATAAATATTTCATCAAATCAAACTTTGAATTGAAGAAATCAATATATGGACTCAAAACTTTTAGTAAATCATGGTACAATTTATTAGACCATAAAATTAAAGAAATGGGATTTATTAGAGTGAAAACAGATAGATGTTTATATTTAATGAAAAATAAGGACAAAATAATATATTTTCTTACATATGTAGATGATATATTAATCGCCTCAAACAAACAAATCTCAATAACCAAAATTAATGAGGAATTACAGAAAACATTTACTTTAATAATAATAAATAACCCCAGATTTTTTGTAGGACTAGAAATTAATAGGACAATTGAAAATAAAACTATTACACTCACACAATACAAACACATTGATAAAATGCTTAAAAAACATGGAATGTTTGAGACAAAAATATCAAATACCCCAATGGAAACAGGTCTCAAAATTGATAAAATTGAAAATGGAAAAGATGGTACAGAATATAGGTCTATGATAGGAGGATTATTATATTTGGTAAGACTAACTAGACCCGATATTCTATTTCCAGTCATTTCTTTTCCCACTTCCAAAATTTGTCAAATGAAACACTGAAAAATTACGTGAGAAGAATATTTAAATATGTTAATTCAACAAAAAATTATTCTCTGGAATATAAATCTGAAGGTGATGAAATACAGGCCTATATAGATGCCTGCTACGCCCCACAGGTTGATGATACACGAATTAAAATTAATAATTTACAAAAAGGAAAGTAAATTTTGGGACATATGATATTTGCAAATGGAGATTTGGTGGACTAGAATTGTTCCAAACAAACAATCCATATCTCATCAAGTACAGCAGCTGCAATTATTGCAGTTTTTGATACTCTTGATATAATTAAGGTTTTACAAAACTTAAATTTTGAGATATTTGATGAAAATTTAGTAGATATCATGGAGGACAATATTTCAACTCAAAAAATATGTTCTAGGGGTAGTCAAAAAAGATCGAGAGACCTAATGATTAAATGCTACTCGATTTTGGAAGCTATAGAACAAAAAATAATAAATTTTAGATCTGTCAGTTCTAAGAATCAATTAGCAGATATTTTCACAAAATCACTTGATCGGACAAAACTCGAAAATATAGTCATAAAAATACTTGAAAACACAAATATTTATACATAATAATAAAAATCATTTATTTCAAAATTCCCATACAATATAATAAGTCGTACCAAAGTCCAGAATAAAGTCAAAACAAGTCCAAAATGTGAAAGGAAAATACCATTATACTATTGAAAATAAAAACTTGCGCCTCTATTAATTCTAGAAAATACTTGCAGAAATAATTCCTCGCACTTTTCAAATATCTAACAAAGAAAACCGCATAAAAATCGGACAAGTTTGAACCCTTAAAATCTCATAATAGAAAATACTCTCATCTCTGAACTGATTGTGAAAAAATATACGAGAATTCTCACACGCAACAAAAAGAAAAAATTCCCCGAGCCGAATACATACAAGATAAAATTCATGCTTCTCAATATCTAATTATAAACCACAAACATGATTGTAGATTAGAAACTCTTGCCTTTTTATCTCTTATCCAATTTACACGATGGCGCTTGACACACAATACCTCAATACAAAATTCATTGATCTATACAATGGATACTACACTCCCGATAATCGCTAGTCCATGCAATCTTATCGATAACTGCTAACATACAAATTTTATCGCATGCATTCCAATTCTTGTATTCTTTTTATTTTTTTTATTTTTCTTTTTACTAGATATCTACCATAAGAAATGTTTTTTTTTTTTTATGAATCATACATAACCATTTTATTATTTTTATTTTTTCTTTTTGCACATTATCATATATTAATTAAATTTTTTTTATACTATTATGTAATCATATATGCATTTATTAATCTTCTATTTATTTTTTATGAAAGAAGCACAGCAACAGTTACCAAAATGTTTTTTAATGTAATAATTTTTTTGTAATATGAAATAATTTTTGTTTACTTTAGCATTCAATGATGAATCATTCATTTCATTAAAATTTCAGGGGGGTGTTGTAATGGAAATTCTACCTCACTCACTCATCATCATCATCAATACAATAATTATATTTATATCATACATTCCACTTCTCTCACGAACTCTTATCTGTAATCAAGATCTGTAAGAATGTGACAATCATGTCTCACGTTTTTTGTTTGTGCAGTCTGAAAATTCTGTAAACTATGATTTTAGTATTGTGATAATATGTTTGTGATTTGATATTCTTTATTCCATCTTCAACCTTGGTGTTGAATCAATATACTCTCAAGTCAAGTGACTCTGAATTAATTTTGGTGTTCATTTATTTTGTGTTTTAATACTTTTTCAATCATCAATCGTTTGCTCATTCATTCGCCTTACAGTTTAATGGTGGTCTGCGTATTTTCTGGTGATTTGATGGAGAGTTAACATCTAAATCTCACAAGATCAATGCTAGCGCTGCGCTTCACGATTATATATTTTATTCTGAGAATATGTTTTAGTCTGTGAGAAAATACGAACTGCCAACGGATCGAACTACACGAAAAGCAACGACAAAACCTACACTGATGAAAAGATTGAACGACGACAAGAAACACACATTACGAACACATAAATAAAAAGACTAAATATTCACTATTTCACGAATTTTATTCCACATAATGTTAGCGGACATGTTGATGGTACAAAGGTTGACGAGCGACGAGAAGGCATACAAAACATATAATCACAGTTGAGTTACAAACACAAATATCACAGATTAATAATAACAACAAAAACAGTGTTGCCACAACATGTGATGTGCGAGAATAATAAGTCAACGTATAAAATAATTTGCTATTATTCCCACACGCCTCCTCAAATTATATTTATACGATAAAGTCAAAAATACTATCAAACAAATTTTCTAAATTTATAAAGTCATTAAAACAAAAAATGACAAAGGTCAACAATAACACAACAAATTTACAACAGACAAAAAATATCAACACAAATGGTAAACATATACAAAAAGTTACATTAATTTTAACAGTTTACAAAACATATCAAATTTGGGCTTCGGGCAGCCCTTCGTGAAAACGTCCCCCAACTGTCGCGAAGTCGGTACGTACGAATACTTAAAATCTCTATCTACGTGATTGCACACAAAACGGTACTTTACGTCTATATGTTTGGATCTGCGAGTATTCCACTTTCCAGAGTGCAGAAGAGCCAGACAACTCTGGTTATCTTCATAAATCACAGCTCTGTTATTAATCTGAATGCAAAAGTCACCTAACAGATACTTCAACCAGATCGACTCAGTGGTAGCATCGCATATTGCAATCAACTCACTCTCAGTGCTAGATAGTGCAACAGTTGGTTGCTTTTTGCTAGACCAGGACACCAGTGACCCATAAACAAAGACACAGTAACCGGAGACAGACCGTCTTGTGGTGATACAGTTACCCCAATCGGCATCAGAAAAAGTTTCTAAAATATTGCCGTTATTATCATGTTCATTAGAAAATATTAATTTTTTATCTTTTGTGGTAACTAAATATTTAAGTACTCTCAATAAGTATTTATAATGTTCGTCAGTGGCATAACTGGAGAATTGGCTAAAATACGATATTGCAAAGCAAATATCGGGCCGTGATCCTAGCATCAGATACATTAGGCATCCCACGAGCTGTTGATAGTTGTTGTTGAGTACGCTATCACACGCATTGAGATCCCTGTCCAATTGGAGTTTGGGGTCAATGGGTGTGTAGGTCGGTGCGCAGTTATCAACGCCAAAACGCCTAGCAACAGACTCAATGAGACCCCTCTGCTCAATTTCCAGTATGCCATCTTCACGATTGTGATTTATATTCAAACCTAAATATTTCTTGACCTTTCCCAGATCCTTACACTTAAACCTTTTATTTATTTTATTTTTGAAAATTGTGATTTGTGTTTTGTCATTTGAGCTAATCAGGACATCGTCAACATATGTGAGTAAAAAGACTACAGTCCCATCACTTTTATTTTTATATATATATAAGCAGTCATCCGCCGTGCTCTGCACAAAGCCAAGAGCAACAAGGAACTCGTTGAACAATTTGTTCCATACCTTGGGCGACTGCTTTAGACCATAGATTGACCTATTCAATTTCAAAACATTATTATGTCTATCGATTTTAGTTTCTATCCCTTCGGGTATCTCAAGATACACATCTTCCGAAAGAACTCCATTCAGGAAGGCACTACATATATCAATTTGTTCTATGTGAAATTTTAATTTATTGCTAACAGCCAAGAGGGTCCTGACAGTCGAAAGTTTCGCCACTGGCGCATACACTTCATTAAAATTGAAGCCCTTCTTCTGTTGGCATCCTCTGGCAACTAATCTAGCCTTATATAACACATCATTATTAATATCATATTTTTTATTAAAAATCCACCGACACGTGATGGTGGGAGCTTCCTTTGGACGTTTGGTCACCCGCCAAGTCTGATTGGAATTCAGAGCACTTATTTCCGAAGAAATAGCATCCCTCCACATCAGACTGTCCGGTGCAGCATTCGCCTCCTCAAACGTCAAAGGGACACCATCCTCAGCAAGATATATATTACTCGCTACTTCATCACGTTCAGTCGTTTCCTGTGGAAGGCAATCTAAATTCAAGTCACCATCAACTTCAATATTTTCTAAGTTTGACTCCGTGACTTCTGTGAAAATATCATCATCTTTAGTATATTTATTTATATTATTATTATCTATTTTATTTTCGAAGAACTCAACATCTCGTGACAGACGTATCTCCCTAGCATCTATATCCAACAATCTATAACCACATGGAGAATATCCCACCATTATCAACTTTTCACTTTTATTTTTAAACTTATTAGAGTCATGTTTGAATGACAACATATATGCGTTGCATCCAAACGTTTTTAATTTCCTATAATCAAATTGTTCATTACACCACCTTTCATAGGGAACAAAATCCTTGTTTGTGGGGCATCTGTTCACGATATAGGCGGAGCACAATATGGCTTCCGACCAAAATATCTTATCAAGACCACTCTCGAATATCAGCGTCCTTGCCCTTTCACATAGCGTCCTGTTCATTCTTTCAGCTTTTCCATTTTGCTGTGGACAGCCACCAACCGTAGGTTCAACCACAATTCCTTTCTCAGTACAATATGACTGGAAGGTAGTGTTCAAGTACTCTGTGCCGCGATCACAACGAAGTCTCTTTACGTTATAACCAAATTTATTCGAAACCATCTCGTGATATTCTTTAAATTTTGAAAAGGCTTCCGTCTTACTTGTCAGGAGGTACACACAACAAAAATTTGAATAGTCATCTATAAACGTCATAAAATATTTCGCTCCTTTATATGCAGGAGGATTTATAGGACCACAGAGATCAGTATGTACCAATTCCAGAGGCTTACTAGTTTTTCGTTCATGCCTCAAGAATGGTTTTCGACTCTGTTTCCCCATCACGCAAGGCTCACACAGCAATCTGCGGTTGGAGTCAACGTTCGGTATTAAACCTCTGTTTGACAACAACTTAACATCGTTCACGTTCAAATGAGCAAGTCGCCTATGCCACACAGTCAGTGGGCTCGACTCATCCCCCAATGTCAGATTACACGATTGACTAGTCATTTTAAAAAAATCAATGGTGTAAAGATCTGAATTTACGCTAACACCAGTGGTCACTATTTTTCCACTGCAGCGTTGGATGATATCGACAGATTCCTCTTTGAACAGGGTATCAAAACCCGACCTGCTCATCCGTTTCACCGATAGCAGATTCTGCGGAAGTTCCCGAGCATATCTAACATTTTTTAATTCAATTACTATTCCATTTAATAATTTCAATTTTACTGTACCGACAGATGTAACGGACAGAGAAACTCCTTTCTTCGCAACACAGATACTATGTGGTTTAATCAAATCAATGTAGTCACTGAATAAGTCCATATCGTTAATTATGTGAATTGTGCATCCACTGTCTACTACGAACGTGGTTCGAGGCATCAAATTTACGTCTCCCTTTGCATTACAGAACTCATCAATTTTATTATTATTACTATTATTTAATGTGAAACTATAACCCACATTTGAACAATCATCATTATCATTAAAATTTTCATTGCACATCTGTGCAGAACTTCTATTATTATTATTATTATTGGAAACATGGTCATTAGAACGATTTCCGTTATTATTAATACTGTTACAAGAGTCATTATTATTGTTATTTCGATTTTTAGCATAGCAATTTCGTGCTATATGTCCAATCTTATTACAAAAATGACATTTAATATTTGAATGTCCATTGTCAACACCAGAACCACGACCATTTCCATTAAAACTATTATTATTATTACTTTGTGAGTTAAAATTATGATTATTATTACTGTTTCGACCTTCATTATTAGAAGATGAGTTATAAAAATTATTATTATTATGATTATTATTTCTGCCTCGATTGAAACCACGATTATTATTTCGATTTTGGGACCTACCACGATTAAAACGATTACTACTATTATTATTATTACCATTACCTGAATTTCGTCCGATACTGTAATGATTACCGAAAAACACATTCTCCTCACCAGTGACAACCACTGATGAAGGTTTTTGGGATGCAGAATTCAGAGAGTTACCTCTCACTGTCGACTTACTATCAGATGATAGCTCACGCTGGAAGTTGTTTAGCTTCATAAACACAGCATCCCAGGTGACGACTTCTGCATCCTCTATCACCACTTTGATCGGACGAAACTCCGCAGGCAACGATCGCAGCAATACCAATACAAATTGCCTTGTGGTTGTCAGGTCTCCCAATTCGGTTAATCGTCTACAACGGGCACGATAATCAAGCAGATACTTCTGCAAATCAGAACCAGAAACATACCGTTTTGTGTACAATTCACCTCGTAAATCCATGAGTGTTTGGTCGTTTCCGTTGTCAATCAGGTTCGTGAGCACGTTGAACATCTCCTTCGCCGTAGTGTACGTCTGAAGCATCTCCAAATATTCATCTGTCACGTTGTTGGCTATCAGGAACATCGCCTTCGCGTTCTCCTTGGACCAGGCATCTCCCCTATTACGAACAGTAGGCAAAGAATCAACAATTATATTACTTAATGACTCCTTTGCCAGCAGCAGCTCCATTCTAAACTTCCATGTTCGACCATTCTGCCCATTGAACGGCTCAATCGAATTCTTCTTTCTCGCGTCCATCTCGCTTACAGGTTACGACGATCAGTTGCACCGCAAAACAGCAATTTCAGCAACTATCAGATACGCCGACCAACGATTCAACACGAACGAGATCACAGGAACATCGAGAAGCAAACATATCAAACAATGAAAAATGAATTAAGAAGCATGGTACTACTTGGGAGTGGCGAGCAGAATTCGACAGCACAACTTTGAAGACTCAGAACAATGGCGACCACGTTGACATCCAGGTAACTGGGCCCATAACCTGTGAGAAAATACGAACTGCCAACGGATCGAACTACACGAAAAGCAACGACAAAACCTACACTGATGAAAAGATTGAACGACGACAAGAAACACACATTACGAACACATAAATAAAAAGACTAAATATTCACTATTTCACGAATTTTATTCCACATAATGTTAGCGGACATGTTGATGGTACAAAGGTTGACGAGCGACGAGAAGGCATACAAAACATATAATCACAGTTGAGTTACAAACACAAATATCACAGATTAATAATAACAACAAAAACAGTGTTGCCACAACATGTGATGTGCGAGAATAATAAGTCAACGTATAAAATAATTTGCTATTATTCCCACATAGTCGTTGAATTATATTTTTCTGCAACTGTCATCTTGTGTTCATTTTTTCAGTCCTCGTACACAAGCCTCACATCAAAATTTCAGGAGGGTGTTAGTACAGAAATCTCATCTCAACTCATCATCATCATCATCATCATCATCATTACAAATATATATATGTCATACATTCTACTTCTCTCACAAACTCTTATCTATACTTACGATCAACGCTAGCGCTGCGCTTCACCATTATATATTTTATTCTGAGAATGTATTTTAGTCATTCAATAATATATTTCTGCAACTGTTGTCTGATGTTCATCTTTTTCAGTCCTCGTACACTCACCTCACATCAGTTTTTTCATTATTTCACTTGAAATCTACTATTTGAAGTGAGGTTGACTTCTGAAGACAGAATTGACAAGATAGTTTGAAATATTATAATACATTAAAAGCATAAAATATATACAAGTCTGAAATTAAGTTTGAGAAAGATGAGTGATCTCCCTCCATCCCACTAAAAGAGTTCGAGTGGGAAAACCATGTCAGTGTTTACATAGCCCAAAAGATAAATGTTATATGTGTTACCTAACCTGAATGTGTTAATGAGTGTATACGAATGTAGAGGTACTAAGTGTTAGGAGTGAAGAGTAGTGTAGTGAGAGTGGAGAACAACACTATTGCTTGACAGATTGAAGGGCTAAAGGAGAAAGTCTGTTATGGTACATAATTTTATGGGAACAGCCATTACAATTGAGGTTTAGAATGAAATTACCAGAGAATCATTATTTTTAGAAAGCTAAAATTTTACTGAAACATTAACATAATATGTTTTGTAAATATTCTGTGAAAATTTTGCTTGGATCGTACCATTGGTACTTGAGATAAAGCTAAAATTCTAAATATGTTATATGATTCAAACTGTGGATACAAAATGGAGTATTGTCATACTTGTATCTGTATGGTTCTAACTGGAATAGTCTCAAAGCTCAACTCACTATCAGAATTAACCTCAAGGGTGTATATAACTCCATATTGAAGATGGTCCACACATTCTCGGTGGAAATCATCCCGTTTGTAAAGTTTCAATTTCAACGACGCGACTACTTAAGACTACTTACCAGAAACTATTAAATTAAAAATAATAACATATATTTTGCCTTCAAAGAATTTTTGATTTAAGAATTTTATTTGAGTAATTAAAATAGAAGGAATATTTCATTACGGATGGTTGCTGACAGGAATTTGAGGTATTTGATCGGCACAAAAAACTTTTTCAAAAGTCGGTTACTCAATGTATTAGAATTGTTGAATGGAGGCGGTAATAATATTAGACTTCACACAAGTGCATGCATGCTTGTGACCAGACGCCATCAAATTACTGATCATGAAACAGTGGTGTTTGTGATTTGATTCAGTGAGTTCTTCCACGTGATTAAAAAATTCAGGCTGGTAGGTGACCATTAACCAGAAGCAAGATTTTGTTTTCTTGTAAAAAAAGATTAGACAGGTTACTTCTCTTTTTACAAGCAATACTACCAATTTGACTCAGCTTTGGTTCAAATATTTTTAATGCCTCTAATTGACTACCCAAAAACAACAGATTTTACCAATTCTATAATTCTCTTACTCCGAGGCAACCAAGACTGGATAATACTTATAAAATAGCAAACATAAGTCAACAGGACATAGGTCATTGGAAAGCACTATATTCGAGTAAATTTTCTCGAAGAAAAATCAATCAAAAACAAAATTACTGAAAAAAAGTTGCGAGTTCCGCAGGGGCTATACTCATAAAGAATTGATGTGTAAACATATTAGTGTGATTGTGAGCAAGTATTGCGAATGCACACAATCACGCACCTACATATCATATAATATACACAAATGAGAGTTACAATTTTAAGACTTACGTTACAAGTTACACAAATCTGACAATCGGAATTTTTGTTTAGCCGCTACCGTAGACCGAGCACTAAGATGTTTACACATTAAAAAAAAAGAGTTACTAAGAAAATTCTATTTATTTCCTTCAGAAAAACATCAATTAACGAACACTGATTTGCAGACAACATAATTATAACAGGGCACTATAAAAATGCCTCTCAGATATTCGCATAGAAAATATTATATTTTAGAAACAACCTCGGTCAATTTTTTCAAAATTTTCTGGGGAGACTTAACAATGAATGGCATTACTACAATTCTAAGACCCTGAGCACGACATGAGCTTTGAACTTTGAACATCACCAGGTAATAACGCTCAACATCAAAATTATTTGATAGTGAGCGTAAGCTTTAACGTTCAAGTCATGTCCAAAGCTTAAGTAAATCCGTATTAAACTCTTGTTCAAGTTAGATTTCTAAAAACAAATAAGTGTCCAGATACGAAAATGTTACGACGTATATGTAAAAATATTTTTCTTAAATGAAGAAAAAATGTTTTTGGACTGAGGCCATTTTCTTGACTAGCAATTAACTTCTCATTCATGCGGAAGAAATAGAAGAATGCCTGTTCACATCATTAAGAATGGTCATGAATAATTCTTTATAGGGTTATTATCGATTATCAGCTTTCACGTTCCATCTCACGAACGAGATAATCAAGCTGTCCATTTCTGACACCGAGTATCCATATGTACTCCAAGGCATTTGACGCTGCAATAACGCGTCCCACAACAAACGCAGGTGTAATTACTAAAGTAGCCACAAACTGCGCAAAAATGACGCTGCGGAAAGGGAGATGGAGGTGCTTCAACTGACGTATAATTTGGTGGATCTGGTCGATTATGTTTGTCTTCTTCGACTAACTGAGAAAAAGACTTGCGGTACCTATCAGCCATAGTAGGATAATTGCAATTTAAACATAAAATTTGCATTGGATCGAACAAATATGAACAATAAAATAATGCTACCGTTGTTTGTAATAATCGAGTCCTTTTCCTTTCTTTTTACGACTTCCTCTCGTTTCAAATGAGTCGCTGAATTTGGGAACCTTTTTACTCATTACTGAAACAGACGAACAATATTAGCAACCCCAAAAGTTTCTACACTGACTTCTATGTTACATTTTAGCAGAACAATACCTAGATCTGCATGGGGATCATCATGATAGTTATCGATTTCTAGAGCTTCAAGAGCTTTTCTAAGGCGGCGACTTCTAGCAGCATCATCCAAAATTCTTTTCTTGCCGGCGTCTTTGATACGAACTGATTCCCGATTCATTTTTTTGGCAAAGCGACGGACAGATTCTAAAAATTATACTAAGCTTCACAGTTACAAAATGAGAATAACTTTATACATTAAAGAATTTTTATTTTGAACTCGGATTAACTACAATTTATATTTTAGAATTTACATAATTATTTACTTTTTAAATTTACAAAACTAATGTTTTGATAAAAAAATGAAAAAAGGAAAACAAAAAAATGTGCCGGTTTGCGTGACGGGCCTCTGTGGTTTACCAGGGTTTACTGATGTGAGGCGTACAGAACGAGGATCGAAAGAACTTGAGACTTTCTACTTTAATGACATTTTATTAGCGACTAAATTATGTTTCACAAACGAAATATGAAATGGCGAAGCAACAGCGTTATCGGATCGAGAATAGTAGCGGAAGCACTTCGTGATGAGAGTGTACATATGACATATATATATATAATGTGTTCGTGGTGATGATGATGAAGAAAGAGAGAAGGTGGGATTTCCGTTACAACACCCCCCTGAAATTTTACCGTTCGAGTTCTTCATCTTGTTCAATACTGAAAGTAAAACGAATTATTATTTCTAAAAAAAATATTTTAAGTACAAAAAATGATATATGCATGATAAAAATAAAAAATAAAAATATTGACATCGTATTATTCGAACATTATTGTCGTAACTTTGGTTCCTAAAATAATTTTGTTCTGCTGTGCTTCGAGAGTAAAAAAAAATAATTGATTAAAATAAATAAATAAATAAATAAATAATATGGTAACATGTATGGAATATTCAATATTAATATATTATAAAAAATGGTAGTGTGCAAAAAATTATTAATGTACAAAAATTGGTAACATGCAAAAATATCCAAGTATTATGAGTAACGAATGATTCATTCATCGTATATTTCTAGTAGAGAAAAAAAATAAAATTAGAAAAAAGAAAAAAAAATTCACGAACATATTATTACATTAAAGAAAAAAAATTGACAAAGGTATTTGCGATTACGAGTTCGTTGAATTTAAAAGAACGTTACGATTCGTATCTTATCTAAATCGTATGACATGTAAAAGATTGTAGAATAATATACGTTTGCATCGCTTATTATCTTTCGTGCATTGCCATTATATTTGAACTGGCATCTAACATGTTTTATGATAAGGCAACCTTTTTTCGATTTATCCTAATTGCGGTCATGTAATGGGTTTTAATCTTTATTGTGTTCATTGTTAGTGGATTTTCTTTCATCATATTGTGTGGGAATATTTCGTGTATTTCTCTCACGCTTGTTTGAAAATGTATAGGGTTTTTATTGTTCGAATTGTAGGGTTTATTCTTGCTCGATTTTAATGCTGTTTTCTTTGTTGCAATGTTTGAGAAATCAAGTATCTATCTCTTGCAAGAATTTTCTAGTAAAATGGTTTTGTTAAGTATTATTTTTGCAATAATTGAAGGTTAATTTTTCAGCAATTATTTTCATGTTACGACTTATATTTGGACTTGGGACGACTTGTACTTTGAAGTGAAAATTTTGAACATATTATTACTTTGAAATAAACAAATTATTATTATATTATGTGTATATGTTAGTGTCATTCAATATTTTGACAATTATATTTTCGAATTTTGAACTATCCAAAGATTTGGTCAAAATGTCAGCCAATTGATTCTCAGAGCTTACAGTTCTAAAAAATATCATTTTTTCTTCTAATGACTCTAATATCGAGTAGCATTTAATCATTAGGGCCCTCGATTTTTTCTAGCTACCTCCTGAACATACTTTTTGTGTCAAAATATTGTCCTCCATTACATCCACCATTAATTTGTCTCCAAAAATTTCATAATTCATATATTGTATTACTTTTATGGTATTAAGGGTGTCGAAAACTGCAATTATCTCTGCTGCAGTACTCGATGATGCGTGAATAGTTTGCTTAGAGCAATTCCACTCCACCAAGTCTCCATAAGCAAATAACATAAATCCAGTTATTGACTTTCCCTTTTTTAAATTATTTATATCTATGTTTGTTTCATCAACTTGGGGTGCATATGAGGCATCAACATAAGCTTGTATACCATCCCCTTCCGATTTATATATTATACTATAATTTTTTGTTATATTAACATATTTAAAAATTCTTTTTACGTAATTGTGGAATACCTTGTCGTGAGAGATATTCTCACCAGAAGGAAATTCTACAGAATTTAAGCGTGTTCAGCCACTTCATACGAATGTATGGGCAAGCCAAAACCAAACCGAACACTGGCGATTTTAGTGCCAGTTCTGTGAGTTTTTATACAGGTTTTGGCGCGTGCACACAAACACAGGTATGTAGTAAAATACGTACGTTGTTTAAGTACGGCCAGGTCGCATCATCCCCTACTATCGTAGGTGGCGGCTGGCTGGTTCGTGTACGAATCGTGACATTGATTGATGGATGACGTCACGATTCGTACTCGTACATTATCTGCAAGTATTCGCAGGTAATTACGATCGAACGTAATTCTGTGTGTTCGTTTAACGTCGCAAGGACAATAAGTTGCCTGTCCTATGGGGCGGCGACTGTCGTCGAGGGGTCCGAGCCCCTACACCTCATACCGATGAGTCCCCACAGCTACTCCCCCCAGTTTTTGCGCCACAAAAACGACCAAAAATGCGCAAGGCCTGGGGGACGTGCGGGTTTACTTACGTCTTTGATCGGCCTCCCATTTCGCCAGAGCACTGCCCACCGCGGCCCCAACGCACTCGTAGGATTCCCTACGGGCGTTTGCTCGGGCCAGGTAGTTAGTCCGGCTGGTTTCACCCCTATGCCTCGGTTTCGCGTTTTTCGCGTGGGCGTAGGGATGTCGACGGGAGTGAGGGGGCAGCGGACGTTTGAATACTGGCTTTCTGTGCATCGGGGAGTTTGTGTTCCCCGATGTCCAGGTGGCCATCTTCGCCCGTTCATTCGCAGCCCTCTCTGCCGTGAATAGGAAGCCCATCGCTTCCTTCTTCTCCTCGGGTTTCGGCTCCGGCTTCGGGGGTTCCGGAGTCGGAGTTGTCTCCTTCGGGGATCGAGGAGGTGAGATGACCGGCGGTAGCGGAGTGGTCATTTCCGCCAGTACATCAGCAACCGGAGGAGCTGTGTCCATTAACAGCTCCTCCTCTATCCTATCCAGCTCCGTTATTGCTTTTGTCATCTGCTGAGTTTTTGATTTCTCAGCAGATGTCTTGGCGAAGTGGAAACTGGCGGACATCGGGATAGGTATTCGTGACATGGAATAGAATGGGTTAATTATTAGGAGAAGGCACCAAAAATAGCTCAAGAAACGACCAAGTAAATCGGTGGTTCTGAAACTGATGATTTTACCTCATTTTTCGATTTACCTTTACAGTTATTTTTCTTTATTTTCGGATCTTCTTATCTACACGTAGAGGGGATAGCGCTTAAAATTCTCGGCCGTATACAAGTTTTCCGGTTAAGTTCTGATCGGTTTAAGCAGAGTTATGCCTGAAATAAACTCAGTGAATATAATTTTTGAATTTTCAGTACAAAGGAATCTCCGTTTGTGACGTCACGTCGTAGAGATTATCTTTGCGGTTAACGGTACTCGCACGTTGCAATGTTTTGTTTCCGTATTGCACGTGGATTTGTTTATTCCTGTCTTCTTCTTTTTGTTGGCATTCCTCGTTTGCTTATCTCCGGAGTTTCTTTGTCTCACGGAGTTCCGATATTCCCCGTATGTTTTTAGCGGGTTTTGACTTTTACTACGGATATTACTTTTCGGGAGTAAATTTTTTTATTTTCGTCGCATTAACCTCTCGGACGTGCGGGAAGGATGTGAATTTTTGCGTTTTTTAGTACCTGGAGGTCTACCTCTTTTACGTGGGTGTAAGGGGACCTCTGGATCATATGTTTTAGTGGTCACATCATCCGAAAATTTCACTGTTTTCTTGAGTTTTTCTTTATGTGAGGTGTTTTTCTCACTTTTTTCGACGAATTCTTCCGTTTTTGTTTCGGAATTTGTCTGTATATTTTCGGGGTTCTCCTTTTGTACCCTCTTTATTCTTTTATCGTCACTTACCAAGTACGCAGGCTTCAATCTGTCGATTGAAATTGTTCTTGGTTCGCCTGCGATGAGTATCACAAAGTTTTTCTCATCTCGTGATACTACTTTGTAAGGACCGGCGTATGGTTTCTCCAGCGCAGATCTCATTTTTTCGTCTCTAACAAATACGTGTGACGTATTGGCCAAGTGTTTCGAGACGTAAATCTTGGGCTGGCCATGACGAGCTGCCTGATTTAGGAAATTGTTGGCATCATTTCTTATATTTTGTACCATTATTTCGGGGCTAACTTCTTTCGATTTTGTGAAGAAGTCCCCTGGAAGGCGTAGCTCTTCGCCGAACGCTAATTGCGCTGCAGAGTGACCTGTATCAGTTTGTAGGGCGGATCGAAGGCCTAAGAGGATGGTAGGGAGTACTTCTACCCATCTCTTTGTATCATGAGACATGATGGAGGCTTTGAGAGCTCTATGCCATCTCTCTATTTTGCCATTGGCTTGAGGATGGTAAGCTGTGGTATGACTATGTTGAACACCAAGCTTATTTGCCAGCTCTTTAAAGAGCGAGCTCTCGAATTGGCGACCTTGGTCTGTGACTATGACTTCCGGTACGCCATACCTCGCAATCCAGGTATCGTATAACCTTGCAGCTACTGTTGGAGCTGACATCTCGTGAAGAGGGATTGCTTCCGGCCATCGTGTTGCCCTGTCTATTATCGTCAACAGGTATCTGTGTCCTTGGGATGGTGGCAATGGGCCTACCAGATCCATGTGAACCGTTTTAAACCGCTGTGTTTGCTTGAATGATTTGAGGGGCGAGCGAGTGTGTCTTCCTACTTTGGATTCTTGACAGTTCAGGCAACTGCGAGCCCATTTGTTGCAGTCAGACTTCATTCGTGGCCATACAAATCTTTCTGAAATTAGTTTAGCACTACATTTTGGCCCAGCATGTGACAGGTTATGTACACTGTTGAAAGCCAACCTGCGATATTTTACCGGTAGAAATGGCCTGTTCTTACCTGTACTGATGTCACATGTTAATAAAACATCAGTACCGGGAATTTTTCGCTGTCTCAATTTGAGGGTAGTATCATCGTTCGATAACAGCCCCTGCAATTCTGCATCCTTAAGCTGTGCTTTAGCTATTTCAGCATAAGGCAATTGGACAGGAACCGAGATAGCTTCGATTCTACTCAAGGCATCAGCTGGAGTGTTAAGTTCTCCACTTATATACTGAATGTCGGTAGTCAGTTGGCCAATATAGTCCAACTGTCGTGCTCTTCTCGGAGATGCCGGTTCTGCTTTTTGTGTGAAGGCATATGTTAGGGGTTTATGGTCAGTATACACAGAAAAACATCTACCCTCTAACTGGTGCCTGAAATGCTTCAACGCAGCAAAAATTCCGAGCAATTCCCTATCGTATGTGCTGTAGTTCTTTTCTGTTTTTGAGAGCTTCCTCGAGAAGAAAGCTAGCGGTAATTTGATGTTGTTAGTGTCCAGTTGGTACAATGTTGCACCAATAGCAAAGTCTGATGCATCGGTACTTACGCATAACGGCAGACTTTCGTCTGGATGAGCCAACAGAGTTGCATTTGCCAGTGTTTCTTTGATATTTTCAAAGGCCTGTTCGGCTTCTTCGTTCCATTCGAGTGGAGTTTTATCTTTCTTTTTACTTGTCTTTATTAGTGCAAACAGCTTACTTTGTTCGGCTGCTGCATTCTTCATGCAACGTCTGTAGAAATTCACCATCCCCAAGAAACGCCTAAGTTCTGCGACATTTGAGGGCTTCGGGAAGTTCAATATTGGCTCTACCTTGGTCTTCAAGGGGGAAATGCCTTCGGTTGAGACTTTGTAGCCGAGGAAGTCAATTTCGGTCTGTGCATATAAGCTTTTGCCTACGTTGATAGTGAGTCCGGCTGCGTGTATACGCTGTACCATGGCTCTCACATTCTCCTCGTGCTGATGCTCACCGCCTTCTGAGCAAATGCAGATGTCATCCAGGTATGCATATGCAAACGGCAATTCCCTAAACAGTCCGTTGATAAATCGTTGGAAAGTTTGTGCTGAGTTGCGTAGTCCAAACGGCATTCGAAGGTATTCGAATAATCCAAAGGGGGTTATAACCGCTGTCTTTGGAACGTCCTGGTCGGCCATAGGAATTTGGTGGAATGCCCAGTTGATGTCTATTTTTGTGAACATTGTTTTACCCTTCATATTCGCGTTGAAGTCCATTATGTTGGGGACTGGGTAGCGATCAGGAACTGTTATGGCGTTTAAGGCCCTGTAGTCGCCGACAATTCGCCACTCTCCACTTGCTTTCTTTGTCATGTGGATAGGAGAGCTCCATGAGCTTTTTGAGGGGCGACATACGCCCTCCTCAACGATGCGATGGAAGTACTCTCGTGCCGCTTTGAGTTTGTCGGGTAATAACCGTCGTGCTCTAGCATGGCAAGGCTGTCCTTTGGTTTCTATGTAGTGAACCGTGTCGTGTTTGTACGTAGGATGCCTGCGAATTGAGGGTTGAGTGACTCCAGGATAGTCTGACAGGATCCGTAGGAGTTGTCCGTCGACTTTAGTACAGCTGGATATGTTTGTGTCCAGTCTGTATGCTAGCGTTTTGCCTTCCACACTTTTATTTTCACTATTGATCAGTTTACCGTGTTTGAGGTCGATGATCAGGCCATAGTGTGCAAGAAAATCTGCACCCAGGATCGGGTTTGGAACGTCTGCAACCGTGAAGGACCACGTCATATTTTTGCTGAGTCCGATGTCTACTTTGCTTGTTTCAAGTCCGTATGCTGGAAGGTTTTGACCGTTCACAGTACGGAGATAGTATTTCGGAGGAAGTACTTTTTGGGTTCTGTTTACTGGCAATATGCTCAGGTCTGCTCCCGAGTCAATTAAGTAACGTCTCCTGTTTGTCCTGTCCTTGATGAACAGGCGGCGTGAGTATTTTTCCGAGGGGTCTTCGGCCGCACAGATGGCCCCTCGTTCTAGTTTGACGCTTCCTTGTTAAAGGTTTTACCCCACCATCTGCACCTGTTGTTGCATTTGGTGGCCTCAGCGCCAAACCTATTATGAAAGAAGCAACTCTTATCATCCCAATTTCGAGACTGGGTTTTGGGAGATGATGTTCTAGGGGGAGTTGAACTCTGACCTCTGTTTCCGGAACTAGATCTGCGGTCTCTTGACCGGGACTGACGTCCTCTGCTGCTATTGCTATTGTTGTTGCCTCTGCTTTTCGATCTTTGTCGCCAGCTGCTGTTGGGTTTCGTCGAGCTTTGGCTTTTGTTCCTCTTTACTTCTTCGGTCAACTGAGCTATTTGTGCTCGAAGTTGAGCGAGTTCCCCAGTCTCTGCAGATACTGCGCTGACCACCGGCTTTGACCTTGTGTATTCGAGCGCATTGTCTGCGGATTTCGCAAGGAAGTCCAGATCCGCGGATGTATTGATTACCGTGGAACCAACGGCGGCTAGGCACTGCACAACACTTTGTGGAAGTTGCTTGCAGAACTGATTGCCTATGACAGAAGGGGCTACGATATTGTCCGCCTTCTGTCTTAACTTCGCCATGAAGATTGAGGGTTTGTCATCCCCCATCTTCATACCGCCCATCACATCGTCTATTATTTCATTTTTTGTTTTTCCAAATACTTTCTTTATTTTTCTGACGAACCAGGCATACTTGTCCTCTTCTGTCGAAGGGCATTCCATGACGTCCGGAATGTGGCGGATTATCTGTGGGGGCATGCCTCCACAGATGTGTGTATACTGCTGGTTCAGTGTTATGTTCTCTGTTCTGAACCTGCCTTCCAATAGAGTCAACCATAATTCTACCTCATTCGGCAGAAATTCCGGGATATCTATCCTTCGTCTATAGAGATTGGGGTTCTGTCCTGGTTGCATTTGCAAGAGTTGCAAGATTTGGGCCAGAACTTCGGGTGTCAGCTGTGGCTGACTACTGCCTCCCTGTGATGGTTGTGGGTTTTCAGTTGGTGGTGGAACCATTGCTATGTCTTTTTGTTGACAAGCGTATTCCACAGTACTTCTGCCTTCCTTGCTGGTTGAAAACACTGGCTCCTGTGTTTGTAGGACAGGTGTTTTCGGGTCGGAACTTTGGCTTAAAGTCCGACCACTTCTCAACGTTTTAACTGCAAGATCTTCTTTATTTATTGCAGTTCCCAGTCGTGCTAATTCTGGGTGTTGAGGGCCTTCTTCTTTGTTTGCTAAATTCAATGAGTGTCGAGTCGAAGTCGGGGGAGTTGGGGGATGAGTCCAACCTTCTTCCTCCAGGTCTACTGTCTTGTTTCTCTTTATTTATTTATTTTAAAGAGAGGGGTATAAATTCCCACTTCAGCAGACTCTTACTTCGACGACCAAAAGGTGTCTTAGTCTGGGTAAAAAAATATTTTTAATTTGCCGAGCAAGCGAGAATCTCGCCAGCGCTACTGCGCCAAGTTGAAATAGCGCCGAAGCGCCTAAGACTCCTCATGACGTGGCCGAAATCACGTCGGGGTCACCACTGTGGAATACCTTGTCGTGAGAGATATTCTCACCAGAAGGAAATTCTACAGAATTTAAGCGTGTTCAGCCACTTCATACGAAAGTATGGGCAAGCCAAAACCAAACCGAACACTGGCGATTTTAGAGCCGGTTCTGTGAGTTTTTATACCGGTTTTGGCTGGTGCACACAAACACACGTACGTAATAAAATACGTACGTTGTTTAAGTACGGCCAGGTCGCATCATCCCCTACTATCGTAGGTGGCGGCTGGCCGGTTCGTGTACGAATCGTGACATTGATTGATGGATGACGTCACGATTCGTACTCGTACATTATCTGCAAGTATTCGCAGGTAATTACGATCGAACGTAATTCTGTGTGTTCGTTTAACGTCGCAAGGACAATAAGTTGCCTGCCCTATGGGGCGGCGACTGTCGTCGAGGGGTCCGAGCCCCTACACCTCATACCGATGAGTCCCCACAGGTGTATTAGTATTTTTTAATTCTGAAATTCCAAATTTCTTTAGCATTTTGTCTATATGTTTATATTGTGAGAGAATTATGGTATTATTTTCTATATTTCTTACTATTTCTAGACCTAAAAAAAATCTTGGATTATTAATTATGGTGATTGTGAAGTCTTTCTGCAATTCTTCATTTATTTTAGTAATGGATAATTGCGAATTCGATGCAATTAATATGTCATCCACATATGTTAAAAAATAGATTTTTTCATCATTATTTATTATTGTATAAAGACACCTATCACTTTTAGTTCTAGCAAAACCCATATCCCTTACTTTTGTGTCTAATAGGTCATACCACGACTTGCTGGATGTCTTCAATCCATAAATCAAATTTTTCAATTCAAGTTCCTGATTGGTATTTATATTTATTCCCTCAGGTTTCCTTACAAAAATGGGTTTTATAATCGGTGAATTTAAATATGCGGTCTTTACGTCATATTGTATCATTATTAATTTTTCCTTATTAACTATAGATAATAATAATCTTATTGTTCCTATTAATGCTACTGGGCCATGGGTTTCGGCAATACCATATTCGGTTCGATCTTTAAAACCTCTTGCCACAAGTTTTGCTTTTGGTTTCGCGTTTCCAAACTCATCAAATTTTACTGTGAAAATCCATCTCGTATCTATAAGTTTTTGGCGATTGTAATCCACTATTTCCCACACTTTCAGGTCATCAAGAGAATTAAATTCGTCGTTTATGGCCTTAATCCAGTCTTCCCTAAAAGGGTTTGTATTTATTTCAGAAAATGTTTTCGGAATGTTATCCTCTATATATATTTTATTGTATTTTATATGATTATTCATAATAATTGGGTTAATTCCCAAATCGTATTCATAATCCGCTGATTTTATTGTCAGGGGTTTATTATTTATTAATAAGGATTTTATATTTTGTGTTTCGTCCATTTTTACATCACATGAAATGTATGATTTTATATTATAGGGGTCTTTAAGACAGTATCCTGTATTTGTATAGCCCATCAATATATTTTTTTCGGCCCTGTATGCTAATTTTGGGTCAATTTTATTTTTTAATTTTGCCTTTGCTTTCGTAGCATTCTGTTTTTTAACTTCCATAGGTATATGTCTATAAGTTAATGCTCCGAAAACTTTAGGATTTTTTAAATTCGGTTTTATTCCATAGAATAATTCATAGGGGGTTTTATATCCTTCATTTGCTTTTGTGGGGGATCTATTAATTAAATAAGCTGATGTAACCACAGCATAGGACCAATATTTTATATCCAGATTGGCATCAATCAACATGGCTCGTACTCTCCTCATTAAAGTTTGATTTTGCCTTTCAGCAATACCATTTAATTCTGGGGAATACAGCACCACATAATCCATTGTTATGCCAACCTCATTACAATAATTTATTATTTTGGCATCAGTATATTCTTTTGCATTATCGCATCTTATAGTGCCTATAGGATATTCAGGGAATTTATTTCTCATGGATGTTATAATGTTTTTGAATTCATTTGTCACCTGGCTTTTATTAGCAATAGGCATGACAAAAGTGTACTTCGAAAAATGATCTATAAATGTTAAAATATATTTTTGATTTGCCACAGAGGGCGTAAACAGACCCATAATGTCTGAGGACGATATCTCTAATTTCCTAGTTGGTTTAGTCCTAATTCCAGTATGACCTAATCTTGAATTATTGGCAATACAACATATCTGACAATTTACAAAATCCTCATCTCTGAAGTTCAGGTTTTTGGGAATGCCAACTGCCAAAGTTTTTAATTTTTGCAGATATCTGGCATTTAAATGCCCAAGCCTCCTATGTATTAGTAATTTTTCATCAATATTATTGTTTATTTGTGGTTTATTAATATTATTATTATTTTCATTATTTTCTATTATTATTTCTTCATTTTCACCCCCCTGAGGTGATTCAGTATTAGTATCATCTTCCTGAATTTCTAGTTCTACTGTAAAATCATCCCATTCATCATCTATATTTTGAGTGACGGGGGCACATATTATATTTTGTTCATCATTATTAATATCATTATTTATTTTTTTATTATTATTTTCAACATTGTAATATATATAGAAAATTCCTTCCACTTTCTTTGCAGTCATTATTATTTCTGCATTTTCAATAAAGTAAATGTTCGCAATATCTTTTTGCTGATCGATGTTAATTATTCCTGTATTTGTTATTTTAATAGCTGAAATAATATCTAAATTTAGATCCGGCACATAATGGACATCATTTAATTCTATTAATGACTAAATTTTATTGAGATTTTCAACTTTAATCACCATTCTACCTGTATGCGTGGCATATAAAAACGTATTTTTCCCAGCACATTTCAATTTGATTGGGGTTACAAATTTTTTAACATCTACTAATTTATCAAAATCAGATGTTAGATGTACCTCTGCAGCCCCATCCAAAATTGCTTTGTGGTTTAATATTATATAGTTTTCATTATCATGATTTTTATTATTATTAATTAATTCATTTAATAACCATTCATTATTACTTTGATTAAATTTTTTAATCATGCAGGACATTTTTACCTGCTGTTCTGTACTATCTTTTTTATTAGAATTTGTTTGACTTGTATTCGTTTTTGGGGGATAATTTCCCTGATTATTATTCGTATTATCATTATTAATATTGGATTGTGTGTTATTATTACCACAATTTTGTGCTATATGCCCAAATTGCCCACATTTGTAACATTTCGTACTATTTTGGCTATAATTCCTACCATTTCCTCTGTAATTATTACTTCTATAATTCAAGTTGCCCCGATAATTATTTCCTCTGTAATTTCCATTGTTATTATTTCCATTATTATTCACATTATGGTTTTGGTTTTGATTTATTTCATTACCATTCCCATTACTATTGTTTCCACCATTATTACCATTATTATTATTTCGATTTCCATTTCTATAACCATTATAACCATTATTATTTCCTCTGTAGTTATTCCTACCTCTATAATTATTATTTCTTCCTCTATAATTATATCTATTATTATTTCCATTATTTCTATAATTATTGTTTGATTGATTATTATTATTATTCTGCTTTTTTAAGGTCTGATCCCTCAATTTTTGGTCAGATTCCTCTCTCAATATTCTCTTAAAATTATCTATATTTTTTTCTTTTGGGGGTAAATTTTCAAATTGCATTTTTGCAATTGCCTGCTCGTAGCATAAAGCTAATTGCAAATTCTCTAATTCCTCTATTTCAGTAACTTCTTTACCACTATCTCTTACGTCAGTTACTAACTCATCCCATTTTTTCAAAAAACCTTTCATGTTTCCACCAGGCTGAAATCTAAACTCCATTCACTTTGCTTTTGCCATATTAGCTGTGACTGAAGTTTTAGTGCCATAAATATTATCCAATTTTTTTAACATTAAAATTGCTGTATTACAGTCCCTTATTTGTTTTGTAATTTCATTTGATACTCTTTCTAATACAAATGCTTTAGCATTGTCTTGCATTTTGCAATAACTCACCATATCTTTATCGGGTCGGAAATTTAGATCATCTATATGATTAATATACGATTGTAAAAATTCATGCTCCCCGAAAATATCGTAATATCCAGCTTCCCTAATGGCTGAAATAATCATCCTGCGCCAATCTAAATAATATTTGCCATTAAACACTTTTCCCAATGGCGCTTGTATAGGTTTAATTTTGTTTGGGGATGCCATATTTTCTTTAATTTTACAAAAACCTAACACACTATTTTCTCTATTAATAACAGCTATATATTTCTTATTTTCTATTGAACCTTTTTCAATTTCCTTTATTAAATTTTCTTCTATTTTATTTGTTTTTTTTTAGTTCCTTTTTACTATTCCCTTTTATATTCGTTTCGTTAAAATCCAGTTTTATATTATTTAATTAATTAAAGAATCTGTTCATAAATTTCTCTTTCGATTTATCAGAACTATAAATTCTGCTCGAAAAATAATTTACAGAAGATTCCAAAATTTTAATATATTTCAAACTGCTAATATCTTCAATTCTTCCTGATATGTCTATTACAAACGATTCCAATATTATCTCGCCTGTGAAGTATTTAACGTAGGGTAAATTATAAGTTTCTATCTTTATATCAACAACTTTTTCACCTTCAAACTTTTTTATTAATTCCTTTAATTCTTCCTTCTCAATATTGTACACTCCAATTTTTCCTTCAAACAAATTTATTGTAGGGGACATAAATAACTTCAAAAAGTTTTTAATCTTCTAGCCTCAGTTCAAACACAATTGCACAAACACGAAAAATAATTAACTTCAACAAATATTACCTTTACAAAAAATTTACCTTACAATTTCTGCTGTGCTGATGAATGATTATTTATGTTTTCGATGCTTCGCTGGCTACCGCTGTACTTCCTGCTTGAATTTTGTTCTGAGTTGGCCGAAAAATTTTTGGTCTTCGATTTGTGGATCTACGATGAGTCCTCGATGACGGGAGCAGGTTTCCTTTGGCTGTTCACATGATCTCTTTGGCAGTCCTTTCTGGATTTAGTGTTCGATGACTTCCAGGATTGGCCATTATTAAGTCTGGAACTTCGACTTCTAATTTTCGATTTAATTTTGAATTTTTCAAAATTTAAAATAAATTAAAATTTGAATTTAAACTTCTCGAAAAACACGGTAAATACTTCGTGTATTATTCAACAGAAAACATAAAAAATTTTCGCACAACAGCAAATTAATTCAAAAAATTATTATTTCATCAATTTAAATTTCTAAGTCTCTCCTCAAAGTTCTACCGCAGCGATGACTACCATGATGTGAGGCGTACAGAACGAGGATCGAAAGAACTTGAGACTTTCTACTTTAATGACATTTTATTAGCGACTAAATTATGTTTCACAAACGAAATATGAAATGGCGAAGCAACAGCGTTATCGGATCGAGAATAGTAGGGGAAGCACTTCGTGATGAGAGTGTACATATGACATATATATATAATGTGTTCGTGGTGATGATGATGACGAAAGAGAGAAGGTGGGATTTCCGTTACAACATTTACCATTGTTTGAGAAATATATCGATAGAAGTTTTTGATTTATCGAGATGTATTGCTATCGATTTTAATTCTCACTTCCGTGTGTGTATGTGTGTGTGTTATCAGTATGTGCAGTCCATTATGTATATAGTCGAAGGTGTGAGATACTGATATGAGATATCGCTATCGCATGGATATTCTATTCTTTAATCTTCAAACAAACCGCTAAACGAAACGCGAAGGAAATTAGGAAATGACAAATTTGAAATTTGATCTAATTAAAATAATTATGTTTCAAGAAATCAGGGTCCCCTTCGTTTTACTTGTTTGAACAATTTCTGGTAAATATATTAATTTCGTAAATGAAAATTTCTTGAATTAAATGAACTAATTTACATTAGTATCTCAGGTTTCTTACTTGAGTGTGGTTATCTTGTGATCGGTAAGTGTTGTTTAGTACTGCTATTGCGATACTGAAATTGACCGGTATTGTCGGGAACGTATGGCCAAATCATGAGTATAATTCCAAGAATCGCCGTTAAAAGTTTCTTTTTCCAAAAATTTATCGCCCCTAACATTTTACGTAAGTTAATTTTCGTAAAAACTGCATTCTCATATAAAGTTGCCGCAGTGATAATCTGTCTTCTTTCAGAATGCAAAGAGTACAGGCGTTCAGTCGCTCCATTCTTAAAGGAAGTATATGCGCGTCGAAAAAAGCTGGGATATCATGAAGCTCTGCCAAATCATCGAAACACTTATTTAGAATGGTAAGGTCGCTCGATGTCGGGGAAATTTTCTGTTTTTACATCCGTTTTCACAAGATTTTTTTTTATTTTTTCAATCAGGAACTATTCCACCGAGCTGTATGCCTTTAGTAAACGATTAGGTGAGGAATTTGAAGATTCTCTACTGCGAAGGGCACTGACGGAGCGTTCCTTCATCGTAAAATTGGAGGAGGATTCGAAAAAAGTTGGAATAATTACGACCTCGGAAGATCAGACCGATGCAGTGGACAACGTTCAAATGATCCCACAAGGTGAAGAAATTCTAGAGAAAGTTGTCGTTTCTTATTTGAGGCATTTTTTGCCTAGACTTCCAGAAGAAGGAATCCAGTTAGTATTAAACGTGTATTTCCGATGGTGCGAAATATGGCTTTTAGCTTAATCAACATTCATCTGGGTGTTAGTCATTTTTCTTATATATTTGAGTCTCAGTGTCAAAACTTTATGTTACCGCGTCTAAAAGCTGTTTAATGCTGAAGGCAGGGGGATTCAGTTGTTGATCTTCCCATATGAATTTTTCTAGAACACCTTGGAGAATTATCTATCTTACGGGCTTCATTTTGGTTCTCTTAGATTACTAAACAGTCTTGGCATTCTTAGACTGACAATGTCCAGACTCAGTAATTCGAACTTCATTATTAATTTTATTCCCCGTATTATTATTTAAAAATGAAAAAAATAATGCCTTGATTATATAAACCAAAAATTGGTATTATTATCTATTTTTGAAATGATGTTCAGTGGTTGCTTGCCTTTGAGAATTTCTTGAATCGTGACTCTTATCGCTCGTTAAGCTGAAAGCCCGAATTGTATACATTGAAACGTTGTAGACGAGACTATTATACAACATGCTGAAATTTCAGATCTATTAAAACGCATCTTCTCAGCGAATCGACAATGGCACACGTTGCATCTCATATAGGACTTACCGAAATAATTTTGTGCCATGTAAGTAACGCGAGTACCGTTTGCTAATGCCCAATTAAACAGTTCTGATTCATAAAAAGTTTTTTCTGCGGTAGGACTACCCCGTCGAAGATGCAACCCATGATCGAGTTTTCAAAGCTCTGATTGCAGCACTGCACGACTCATCCGGGTCAGACCGGACCGCCTTATTTGTGAGAGACTTCGTCGTTACGCAGCTGGCAGAATCGAATGTCAACGACTTCTGGACGATGGAAAATCCGGTAGAGTTGCTGAACACAATTTGTAGCAATGAAGGTGTTAGTCAGCCAGAACCACGATTGGTTGGACAGTGCGGAGTTAATACACTGTTACCTTTGTATCGTGTCGCATTTTACGTTGATAAGAAAATGATCGGCCTAGGTAAGATGCTTCCTTTTCAGTTTATTCGTTGAAATTTTGCTTCTTGTGTTTTGTTGTCTTGTGCGTACTACTATTCTGAAGACTTCAGAAAGTGGCTCATTTTTATTCTATGGTCTGTGTTTGATTTTCCAAAAATGTTAGCGAGTTAGACAGTAAATAAGATTATTTGAATGAAACAGATTGCAATTTTCGATTAATTTCGGTATTTCTGCATCTTATTTACCTCCTTTATGAAACCCCTTTATCAGATCGTACTAGCAGGCTATCTGATGTTATTCTTTTTTCGTCAGCGTCACATTTCTGGGCTTGTGATTTTTTTTCCCTGCTTGGATTTCGTTTGGGTCTTCTTAGCCCATCTTTCAGTTATCAAATGACATTTTAGGATCATCCGCTTAAATTAAATGACCTTATTTCTGTTACTTCCAGTTATCGAGTATAGTTTTAGCAACTGTCCTTCGGGGTCGAAGACAATTCCTCCATTCTTCTAGCTGTTTCAGACTTGGTCTAGCGGTATTTTTATCTACGCTTGTTTGTTCTTCCATTCAGAATTGTATATATTTTTAAGACTTAATTCTCATTCCATTTTTTCTGCATTCAATTTAATTTTCACTCTTTGTAATATTCATAACGTTGTTCATCTACTTCATGGAGAAAGCCTTTTATTCTTTCAATTACGACGTCTAGATTATCAAGCGTTGAACCATTTTCCAAGTTCCAATGAATGATAGATCTAAATTCTATCAAAGAAACTAATGAATAACGCGCAGCTTTTTTCATGATAGTAGAAGCTACTGACTGTTCGTTTCAGATTTGAAAAATTTTGTTTTTTGTAAAAATATCTTAATTATGAATTTCTGTTCAGCACATTTTTGGAAAGTTTGACTTTGTGAAAATGTAATGTGGAATACAGGGTAACAATTTAATTTAATAGTTTTTATAGCTGGCTGTTATTTTTTATTTTAATTTCAAACGCACCGGATCTTGTCAAAATTTGGCTGTATTTTTCTTTTACGTATTTCTGTATGTTTAAAAAAGGGACCGGTAGTTTTAAAGTAAGGTTCTTGATTCTTAATGCAAATAGAAATAAATGAATGTTCGCAGGGCCAGGTGAAAGTATAGATATTGCCAAAGAAATGGCAGCCTCAGACGCATTATGGAGACTATTCGGAACGGCTGAGCATCAACTGAATATTCGTTTCGATCAGGTGGTTGACCTTAATGCTGTTAATATTCCGAATGTAAGCGCTAACGACTGGTGCGAAAAGAAGGTCCAGCAACGATTAAAAATGAAAGTGTAGTACAGCTTTTTGTATTGTTTTTTAATTATTAAAATTATGTTTCATTTTAATTTGATGCATGAAAACATTGATGTTTTTTGAAAGTAAAACGTGATTTTTTTAAATTTTTTTTAGTAGGTACGAAAAATGAGCATTGAGGCAAGGGAAATCTTTTTGTGTGTTGGGAGGAGTTTGGTTTAAAGCGAAGTGAAGTTTAGAGAAACTGATGGCTGTGGATCAGTTATTTCGTTAGATAAATTAGGATTTGGGACAAACGCCGGGTTGAGCTTATGAGTTCCGAATTTGGTCTGAAATCAGAATTTCGAAATTTTATTGAAATTGGAAATTTTGTACTTGGTGGCTCGGGGCGGTTGAAATTGGAAAGTATTCCTACATAATGGGAGCTATGCAACTTGTACCGCACCAGTGTTTAGAAAGTAGTTTGTTTCATCTCACTGAACCTCTTATTAGAGGAATGCAGGCATAAAATATGAAAGTTTCGAAAATTTTAAAGATTACCTGAAAACTGAAATGTGCCTAAATCATTTAACTTATGCGGGTCGTGCTTTTTTCAATTTTTAGTTACGGTCTCATGTTCATACAACATTTTTTGTTTGTCTGTTTCGGTATCTAACTTCTCTTAAAATGTGTCTCATTTGATGAACAGCCTGTACTGAAATTAGTAATAGCAGTTTTCTTTCACTTTTTCTTGAATTAATAAATTTTGAAAATGAATTTTGTATTTTTTATATCGTATAGGCCTATGTGTGTAACCCAACCCGGCGAAGCAAATTTTCTTTTTTGGTCGAAAAAGTATCGAAGCTAAAGGTCTTGTTTTTTATCCACTTGTTTTTTGTAATTCTTTCTATGCCCTCAGACACGAAGATTTATTTTAAAAATTTGTGAATCATAAATGTTTTTTCTTTGCTCAAATTGTTCACAAGAAGAGTTTCACGTACTGCAGTGCAGCAAAGATTTGGGGGAGATGTCTCATATTAGTTTTCAAGCATAAACGCAACCCACATTACTGTGTGAGATCGAAGTGTGCTCTTCAATCTTTCATACTAAAAACGTTTTTGACGTGTAACTTGTTGTTTTTAATACATCATAAAGTCAATTCCTATTAAGAAAAATTTACGAACGTGGAACATTATCACCAAAACAGTAAAACTACTTTCACTTGAACTAGGTATAGTCAAAGAATTTGATGAAGAAAATATTAGGAGTGTATGAATACTAAATAGTATAGTCAGCACGTACTGTAAACATCATCAAAGAGGGGAAAAATTTTAATTTTTAGTGTATGGGTATAGGAGGTGTGACTTCGGGCTTATCTGATCAAGAGTGTAAGGCTAAGGCCTAAGGGTGGTATTTAGCTCATTTCAATGTATAATACATGTACAGTGAAACCTCCTGTAATGGATATCTCTCAATAACGGTCACCTCCCCTCACGGACAAAATGTGTTTGATCTCGGAAAAAACATGTAAATTAAGGCATTAGACGCTTCTCAATAGCGGACCCTCCCCTAATGGACAACGGACAGGGTAAAATTGTCCGATGTGCCAAATTTAACCTCTGAAAAGCAGACAGTTAAGCTTATATTAGAGATTTATTCTCTTCAAAATGCTGACTTGGTGCAAAATTTCAGTACAATACACAAAGGATTATTGTTAAATCCCAAAAGCAACTTTTAATGACCCAGTTTTTTGTATAACTACTATACCTACCTATACTTGACTATTGTACCCTTTCATAAAATTACATACATCCAATTTTTTTTTTTTTTATTTTTTTTTTTTTAATTTTACATTTTTTTTCTTAATAACGGAGACCTCCCAATAATGGACAAAATATTTGGTCCTGCTTGTGTCCATTATTGGGAGGTTCCACTGTACCTAATATAGCAAAATTTGACTTCAAAAAAATCAGATTTTTTGTTTGAGAGACCCCAGAAGGCACAAATCTAATATTTAAAAATTTAAAATTTAGCACATCGATTGAATTAAGTGTTAAAGTTAAGACATATAATTATAATTTTTTTGGTGTATTCTATAAGAGTTTCTTTACCTATAATGGTATGATTTCTGTTTGCTTTTGAAGGTTACATTATAGGTATATGTTGGATGTTGCTATACTCTTATCAGTTTTTAAATTATCCAAATGTACCTAAAGGATGATTTATACTCATTGGTTTATTCTCGTTGAAAGTTGACTGAAGAGAAGCATGACCAGTAAAACGTATTTTTTACCAAGGGGTGTATGCATAACTAAATCATGGTAGGACCCCCCGGCCCCACCGCCCCAAAAAATATTAATACAGTACGTAGATGAATAACTTTAAAATTTAAATTTTGCTTTAAATTTTCTATTGTTGGAAATGCATATGCAGCATGCGTAAGCTGTTTTTTCCACCATGAAGGGAAGCTCTGAGTTATGTTTTTACTGTTTCTTTTCATTTATTCCATAAAATAAAAAATTTCTATTGTTCACAGATTAGAGTTCGGGATAAGAGAATAATGAATGTGATTTTAAGCCCTGCTCTAATGAAAAATAAAGGAAGAAAGGAAATAAGAAAGATGATATCAAGTTAAGTTAGCAGTGGCCATATGTCACTAATTATGCACTTATATATACATATGTAGTTGTATTCAACATCTGAAGACAAGAAAGTATTATGTTGGGACACACCTTTTTCTCTCACTGTGTAACAACGAATGACGGCAACTACCTCAGCCCAGTCACTTGTCTGTCTACATTTTTTCAACAGACAATGTCCTTTACACCCATCAGGTGCACCGGACTTGTAGGCTACACCCACAGTACTGGGCTGGAGTCCATAAGCAGTATTCCAAAACTGGTAATTTTTCCCTAATGATTTGTAAGGAAATAAGTACATACACTCAAATATAATTTTTTCTTTATTGAAATGAAAATATTAAAAATTATATACAACAAATAAATTATAAATTACAAACGCAAATCTTATAAAAAAATATAAAATTTTTATAAGGAGAGAAAATTTTTTATTAAATAAAATTAGTAATAAAAAAGTGGGAACAACATGAAAATTTTCTTCAAAGATAGCTTAATTCTAATGGGGAATTCTTCATTAGAGTAGGATTTTAGTTGTATCTATAATTTGGCAGGCCTATGACTGTCAAATATAGAGTCATGTTCTTGAGTGATCATTTTTGACAATATGTTAGAAATTTTGAATAATTCTCTTAAGGTTGAGAAAACTGGAATAATTTTTTTTTCTCATGTTAGATCTGGTAGACTGAATTGTGTGTAAATCAGTCTTTGGCCATGTTTATTTACTATCTGACTATAAGTATGTTGGACTATTACTTAAATTTAGAGGTTTGCAATTGTTGTGCACTGCTCTTGCTCCAATTAATGCTATTAATGGTTCCATTCTTGGAATTGTTACATTTTTCATAGGACCAATTCTTGATTTTCCTATGACAAATCTGACTGTTGTTTTATTAGCTTCAGTGTCACTGAAATATAAGAGCGCAACAGCAGAAAATTCTGCTTTGGACGCATCAACAAATATATTTAGTTGACGCTTATTCAGGTTATAGGTGCCAGAGAAAATTTGCCTAGGAAGGAAATAACCTGTGCATTTTGACAAATCTTTTACCAACTATGTTGCTATTGGTTGTAGCAATAGAGGTAGAGACTCGTCTCATTTATAGTTCTCTTTCCAGAGTCTTTTGATAAAGGCTATATATGGGATAGAAGCTATAAAAGTTTGTATTTTTCCTATTATACTTTTTCATTTATTTATTTGCTGAGCTATTTCAAGAATGTCTTTATAGCCTAGTTCACATCAAGCCATTTTACTAGCTTGGTTTCAGCCTAGTAAAGTAGCGCAACTAGAAATACCAACATTGTTGCGCCTTTTAATATCCTAGGACTGATCACATGAGGCAAGTGAAAACAATTTATATGTTAAATTTCAACTCCTGTAACTCTGTTTTTGAAATTTATAATACAAATTATATTAAAACTGAATTAAAAACATTTTTCAAAATGAATAAGTGGTCAAGTAATGAGACGATTAAATTTCTTGAAAAACTGCAATTTCATGAAGTGATTTTGTAAATCCAATCCACATTACACAAATTGAGATAAGCGAGACCAAGCGCTAAACAAACTAGTATTGGAGCTACAGAATGAAGGTTTGTTAAAAAATATAATAAATTTCACCCCTTTACTTATAATTCTTTCTTGAAATTATAATATACCTTTCACTTAAAATTTCAAAAATAGGCATCAGTATTACTCTCAAAAACCTGAAGAAAAAAATTAAATCGATCCGCCAAACTTTTGCTACTGAATTAGCTAAAGTGAAAAAATTGGAGGACACTGGGTCTGGAGCAGACCAGATATACATACCAAAATTAGTGTGGTACAGCAGTGCACAGTTCCTAGCTGATCATATCAACAGGAGAGAGATTACGGATAATTTGGTAAATTTGTATTTTCATACACATTAACCTACTTCAGACTAATGGCTTTTAATGTACTTTTTGCTTTTCTTACATTTTTCAATACTTACTGTCATCTACCAAAATATGTACATAAGATGGGCACTCAAATTGAAATGCTAGTACAGAATATAATTGCTTCACCATTAGGCTTTAATTTATAATAATAAATATCAATGAATATTATTCATATTTTAAATTCAATTTGCTTGAAACAAATTTTATTGATATAGAAATTTTAAAATAAACAATAAATAAATAAATAAATAAGCAGAGGAATGCATGACAATAATAAATCAACCTATTTTTGATTATCAAATAATAGATTATACACCCTCTTCAGTGTCATTATCCACTGCTGTTTCATCAATATCTACACTATCCCACTGCCATGGAACTGATCCCTCATTCATGAAATAATTTGCAAGTAAATCTCGAATTTGTTCATTTGATTTTTTATAATTATTACTGCTCTGCCTACGTATTTCTGTTAATTGTAAAGCTTCACTTCTCCAAAGACCTGGAATTATATCTCCTGTATTATAATCTCCAATATAAATAGTACCAGGAGGGGTATACTTATCTGACATAGTCATTCTCAACCAATTATGTAAAGCACATGCTGCATACACAATCTTATCGGCAGTTTCTACTTTTGTTTTAATAGGTTTTTGAAAAACTCTAAATTTCCAAGATAAAATTCCAAATGCGTTTTCAACCACCCTCCTAGCTCTCGAAAGACGATAATTAAAAATTCTTTGCTGTGGAGTCAAATGTTTCCTTCTATATGGTTTCATAAGATAATTACATAAGGGGAAAGCTTCATTGCCTAATATTACATGATCAGGAGGAAAATTTAAAGAATTGTTTTCTAAAGCTGCACGAAAGGATGATGATCTAAAAATAGCTCCATCGCCAGCACCACCTGTTGCTCCAATATTGACATAGCGAAAACAATATTCAGCATCAATTAGGGCGAACAGCACAATACTATAAAATTTTTTGTAATTAAAAAATTCAGATCCTCTATGTGGTGACTGCTTTATGGTGATATTCTTGCCATCAATTGCTCCGCAACATTTAGGAAAGTTCCATTTTCTTTGAAACAAATACGCCACTTCTTTCCACTCAATTTCGCTGGAAGGCACCTGAAATTAAATAAAAACCAAAAAAAGAAAAGATGAAATTGTAATACTTTCACAATTATAATATTCTCGTTATTCTTATTATATTACAGGTTGCTGATAACAATTTGACTGGGTATGAGACAAATGATAGCATATTAAACAACACAGGCATGGAACTATTGGAAAGTGATGCGGATGATCCATCTTCAAACTCTAATTTAGAAAATGAAATTACCAAGACAAATAAAAATGCATAAAGAAAACTGAAGAGAAGAATTACGTCTATTGATAGATGTATTGAAAGCATGGAAAAAATGGTCTCTAAACTCGATGATTTAAAAAATTCTAATTGTAAGGAGGACAGTACTGATTCATTCTGTAAAATGATCAATGCTGATATGAGGGAACTGAATAATCAAAACAGATTATTATTTCATCAAGAGGTTCTGGCCCTAATAGCAAAGTATAAATTTAATGAAATGGTGGAAAATGGAGAAGTTATTACGGTAAGTGAATAATTGTTTAGATTAAGACTTGTATTATATTAATTTAATAATGCATAATATATAACTAAAAAAGCAAAATGTTTTTACTCACTTGCATAAATTGTTTTAAACCAGTAGAAATAGCTTGTAATACATTTGGTAGGAAGACAGATATTGAATTACGAGGAATATGAAACAAATTTGATAATGTATGAAAGCTATCACCAGTTGCTAAATAGTATAACGTTATTTCCAATTTCAATTTGGCAGGCACCGCCAAATGCATGATCATATTTTTTCTCTGAATAGAAAGAGAGACAATACTGAGAAGCTCTTCAAATTTCTCATTTGTCATTCTCAGTGAAAAACGGTACGAATGTGGATCTTCTGATTTTAATTCAGGCAATAAGGTAGTAGAAGCACCAAACTGTGAACATCTTAAAATCCATCTATGAGTCTAGAGACTTTTTTTTTTAATTTTCTTAGACGAATTTTCTCACATATCATTTCTCTAATGAAGTCGATGCATAAATCAATAACTTCATCAGACATAATTAGTTTCTAGAAAGAGAAAAACGTTTTATTGAATCTACTCATAACTTCTTGAATAAATGTTATTTAATATCAAATAATGATCTTACCTGTAACAATTACTTCTAGAAATGGTGCGTACAGCTTTTCAATAATTATTTATATTCGCAATTGCAATGATAAATAAAATAACAGCATTTTGCAGGATTTTTTTAATCAAAACTTACTTAATACAGTTATTTATTCATTACAAGTTTCATCTAACGAATATTTTTTCCTCAAAAATTTGGTCAATCAGTATAAATTTTATCAGTGATTTTCTAAATTTGTATAGATATTTCACGCAAGTAGCCTGAAAAGTTGAATCAGTTTAACTTCACGCAACTAGAAGCTAGGCAATTTTACTAGCTCATTTTCACTTGCCTCAAGCAGTCACACCTGGCAACTTTATTAGCGGCTTGTAAACTTGCGTGTTCTAAGCTAGTAAAATGGCCTGGTGTGAACTACGCTTATGTTACTGGAGGAAATACATATATATAAACTTTTGAGGCGATGGTGTTTTTTGGGGTCTAGGGACCATAATTGGAAAAACTATAGTGTAATTTTTCCAAAATTGTGACATAGCACCTTCTGCAATAGTTATTCTATGAAATCTTTCTAAAAAATCAATATGTGGCGAAAAAATTCATGATTAAATTATTTTCTTATTATAGTAACAATAACTTCAAAAATTAACAAAAATGCCTGATAATTCCGTACAGCAGAGGCGCATTTCACTAATCTATACAAATATACAAAGAAGAAAGCTTGGAAAAGAGTATGTCTGGGCTAATATATATATAACTATATACTTATTGCGCTATTCGAATAAACTTCTTAATAATTTGAAACAATTGAGCAGTTTGATTTTTAAATTTTTTAATCGTTCTTCTGGAACTTAAGCCAACCAGCCGGAAAAAATACTGAATTCAAATAAATGAATAGAGTCAATAAAGAGCTCATTTAGGACTCACTCAAGTTCTTACGGTAGTTCAAGAAGTTTTTTTTGGATAACAAATCAGCGAACAATGAAACTATTTCCCTAACAGCCAAATTTTTCAGTTTAAGAAAACCTTACTTCAAACTTTTCAAGAAAATAGGAACTCTATCCAAAACTTACATTTTCACATTCTGAAGAGTTCGTCGATTAATTTAAATCATTATTCGAACGCTTCACTCATTAATTTCAGACAATAAATTGGTATAGCGTTCTAATATTTTACTATTATCTGCTTATATATCTTGGCTATAAAAAAAAGTAAGAATTACGGAACGAAATAATTAGGTCAAAATATAAAATTTACGATATTCTATCTAAATAGCAAAATCAGTTGTCAAACAACCGAAGGTTACAGAAGTTGTTTCAGCAAATGAACAGCAGAGTGTTTCAATTCTGACGTATTGTTAGGAGTCACAAAAATATAACTCAATACAAATTAGTTCTGTTTGGTAGGATTATACTAACTTACACCAACCTACACTGGTAGGGATATTCCATAAATATTCAAGTAAAACTTGGCATAAAGTCATATAATATTCCTACATTTGTGGAATTGCCCTCCCGGTGTAGGTTGGTGTTAGTTGGTGTAGTCTTATCAAACAGAGCTATTCAGTTTTCACACAAAGCACCTTTTTCCAAAAGTAACGCCTGCATTGTTTTCCTTAAATATTTTATAAGTTCTAGCAGTCCATTAAGCTATATAGTCAAAGCTTTACACTCAAATAAACTAACACGCTCATCATTACCAGCGACATTACATTCAAACACCACATAGCTCTGTTTGATAGGATTACACTAACTTACACCAACCTACACCAGTAGGGATATTCCACAAATATTCAAATAAAACTTGGCGCAAAGTCCCATAACATTCCTACATTTGTGGAATTGCCTTCCTGGTGTAGGTCAGTGTAAGTTGGTGTAGTCCTATCAAACAGAGCTAATTACTACCTGATCAGGTTAAGTAACTAGTACGATTTTTATTTCTCGCACATCGTGAACACTTTTCACTTTTCCCATTTTGAACTTTTTTTTGTAATTGAGGGAAATCGCTCTTCTCTTTTTTTCAGTTGATCTAGAACTTATGTATAATTTTATTCCTTTAATACATTACAGTATATAGTATTTCAAATTGACTTGTTCAGATTTTTTTATGTAAGTTTGTAATATCTGTGGCCGTAACAGACTATAATAATCTTTTACCGAGAAAAATCTATCGGAGTTCGACCTCGTATATTGTTTGTGTTGTAACGGAAATCCCACCTTCACTCATTCTTCATCATCATCATTACGATCACTGTATATATATGTCATACGTACACTCTCACCACGAAGTGCTTTCCCCTACTACTTTCGATCGTACATTGCTGTTGCTTCGCCATTTCGTATTCTGTTAATAATGTATTTTTCATTCGTGCAATAAACCTCAATATTACCACAAGTCTCAAGTTCTTTCGATCCTCGTTCTGTACGCCTCACATCATGGTAGCCATCGCTGCGGTAGAACTATGAGGAGAGACTTAAAAATTTTAAACAAATGAAATAATCTGTTAAATTTATTTTACTGTTGCGCGAAAATCTTTTCATGTTTTCTGTCGTGTAATATATGAAGAATTAATTGTTTTTTCTTCACGAGAAATTTAAACTCGAAATTTGATTAATTTTAATTTTTTGAAAATTCAAAAAATAAAATCGTAAATTTGAAGCTGAAGTTCCCGACTTAATAACGGCCGAACCTGGAAGTCATCGAACGCTAAAACCAAGAAGGACCGCCAAAGAGATCGAGTGAACAGCCCAAGGAAAACTGCTCCCGTCGTCGAGGACTCATCGCAGATCCACAAAATCGAGGACCCAACTTTTCGGACAACTCCAAACAAAATTTAAGCAGCCAGTACAACGGTCAACAGCAAAGAACAGAAAACTGGGATTATTCGTCAGCGCAACAGATGAAGTAAAGTAAAATATTTTATTTTTGTAAAGGTAATATTTATTGAAGTTGGTTATTTTTCGTGGTACATGATTGTGTATTTGAACTAGGTAGAATAATAATTAAATTTTTATGCCCCCAATAATTAGTCTGTGCGAAGGAAAATTGGGTGAATATAATATTAAAGAAGAAGAATTGAAAGAATTAATTAATAAATTTGAAGGTGAAAGAGTTATCGATATAAAAATAGAAACTTACGATTTACCCTACGTCACATATTTCACAGGGGAAATAATATTAGAGTCCTTTGTAGTAGATATTTCAGGAAGAATAGAAAATATTAGTAGCCTAAAATATATAAAAATTGCAGAATCCTCAGTAAACTATTTCTCAAATAGAATTTATAGTTCAGAAAAATCAAAAGAAAAATTCATGAATAGATTTTTCTAATTGAATAAATTAAAAAAACTGGATAAAATAGAAAATCGTGAAGAAAAAAGTTTAATAAAAAAATTAGAAAAAGAATCAATCGAAAATAAAAAATTCGCACCTATTTGTAATAAGGAAAATAATTTGTTAGGTTTTGAAAAAATAGAAGAAGAAATGGCATCCCCAAACGAAATTAAACCCATACAAGCTCCACTTGGAAAAGTTTTTAATGGGAAATACTATTTAGATTGGCGTAGAATGATCATATCTGCTATCCGAGGTGCAGGATACTATGATATTTTTGGGGAACACGAATTTTTACAGCCATATATAAACAATATTGATGATTTAAATTTTCGGCCAGATAGAAATATGATAAATTACTGTAAAATGCAGGATAACGCCAAAGCGTTTGTTTTAGAAAGAGTATCTAATGAAATAACAAAACAAATACGAGATTGCAATACAGCAATTCTTATGCTAAAAAAATTAGATAATATTTACGGCACAAAAACTTCTGTCACTGCAAATATGGCAAAAGCAAAATGGACTGAATTTAGATTTCAGCCTGGAGGAAATATGAAGGGATTCCTAAAAAAATGGGATGAGCTAGTAACTGACGTAAGAGATAGTGGTAAAGAGGTCACGGAATCAGAAGAACTTGAAAATTTGCAATTAGCCTTATGTTACGAACAGGCAATTGCAAAAATCCAGTATGAAAATTTACCCTTAAACGAGAAAAACTTAGACAATTTTAAAAGAATATTAAGGGAGGACTCTGATCAAAAATTCAGAGATCAAACTCTAAAGAAACAAAATAGTAATAATAGTCAAGCTAATAATAATTACAGAAATAATAATAATAATTATAATAGAAATAATTACAGGGGAAGATATAATAATTTTAGAGGTAGAAATAATTATAGAGGAAACGGTAATGGTCGAAATGGTTATACAAATGGTAATCGAAATAATTTTAATGGTAATAATGGAAACTTTAATAATAATGGGAATAATGGTATCAATAATGAACCAAATCAAAACCAAAATGGTAATTCGAATAGTAATGGTAATAATGGTAATGGAAATTACAGAGGAAATGGTTATAGAGGAAACTCAAATTATAGAGGTAATAATTATAGAGGCAATAATAATAGAGGTAATAATAGAAATTATTACCAAAATAGTCCAAAATGTTACAAATGTGGGCAATTTGGCCATATAGCGCAAAATTGTAATGGTAATGGTTCACAAGAAAATAATAACAATAATAATTTTAATAATAGTCAGGGAACATATCCCCCTAAAACTAATACAAGCCAACCAAACTCTAATAAAAAAGAGAATTCGGATCAACAGGTGAAAATGTCCTGTATGGTAAAAAAATTTAATGGAAATAATAATGAATGGTTAATGAACGAGCTAATAAATAATAATAATAATAATAAAAATGAAAATTATGATATATTAAATCATAAAGCAATTTTGGATGGAGCTGCAGAAGTGCATTTAACATCTGACTTAGATAAATTAGTCGATGTTAAAAAATTCGTGACTCCAATAAAATTGCAATGTGCAGGGAAAAATACTTTTTTATATGCTACCCATACGGGAAGAATGGTGATCAAAGTCGAGAATTCCAGTAAAATTCAATCATTGATAGAGTTAAAGGACGTTCATTATGTGCCGGATCTAAATTTAGATATCATCTCAGCCATAAAAATTACGAACACTGGTATGATCAATATAGATCAACAAAAGGATATAGCTAACATATATTTTATTGAAAATGCTGAAATAATAATAACAGCAAAAAAAGAAGAGGGAATATTTTATGTATATTATAATATCGAAAATAAAAATAAAAACTATAATAATAATATGAATAATAATGATAATAACATAATATGTGCACCCGTCACTCAAAATATAGATGATGAATGGGATGATTTCACTGTGGAATTAGAAATTCAAGAAGATGACGATAATGAAGAATCATCTGAGGGGGGTGAGAAAGATGAAATAAAAGAAGATAATAATGAAATTGAGGAAATACCTCAAAATCCACAAATAAATAATAATATTAATAAAAAATTAATTATACATAGGAGATTAGGGCATTTGAATGCCAGATATTTACAAAAACTTAAAAATTTGGCAGTAGGCATTCCAGATAATATAAATTTTAGGGATGAGGATTTCTTAAATTGCCAAATATGTTGCATTGCTAATAATTCGAGATTGGGTCATAATAGTGTTAGAAATAAACCTACTCGAAAACTAGAAGTAACATCCTCAGATATTATGGGTCCATTTACTCCTTCAGTAGCAAATCAAAAATATATCCTAACATTTATAGATCATTTCTCGAAGTATACGTTCGTGATGCCCATTGTTAACAAAAGTCAGGTAACGAATGAATTTAAGAATATTATATTATCCATGAAAAATAAATTCCCAGAGTACCCCATAGGGACTATTAGGTGTGATAATGCCAAAGAATATACTGATATAAAAATACTAAATTATTGCAAGGAAGCTGGCATAACGATGGATTATGTGGTACCATATTCTCCGGAATTGAATGGTGTTGCCGAAAGGCAAAATCAAACTTTAATGAGGAGAGTACGGGCCATGCTAATTGATGCCAACCTGGACATAAAGTATTGGTCTTATGCTGTGGTAACAGCGGCCTATCTAATTAATAGATCCCCCACAAAGGCAAATGAAGGATATAAAACACCCTACGAACTATTCTATGGGATAAAACCAAACCTTAAAAATTTAAAAGTTTTTGGAGCATTGACCTACAGACATATTCCTGTAGAAGTCAGAAAGCAAAATGCCACCAAAGCCAAAGCAAAATCTAAAAATAAAATTGACCCAAAGCTAGCTCATAGAGCCGAAAAAAATATAATGATGGGTTATACAAATACGGGATATTGTCTTAAAGACCCCTACAACACAAAATCATATATTTCATGTGATGTTAAAGTGGATGAAACTCAGAACATAAAATCATTACTCATAAATAATAAACCATTAGTAATAAAATCATCAGATTACGAATACGATTTGGGAATAATTAATCCTGTAATCATGAATATAAATATAAGATACAATAAAATATATATAGAAGATAATATACCCAAAAATTATTTTGATATAGAATCAAACCCTTTTAGAGATGATTGGATCAGAGCAATAAATGACGAATTTAATTCTCTCGATGATATGAACGTGTGGGAAATAGTCGACTATGATCGCCAAAAACTAATAGATACAAGATGGATATTCACAATTAAATTTGATGAATTTGGGAACCCAAAACCCAAGGCAAGACTTGTAGCAAGAGGTTTTAGGGATAGAACCGAATATAATATTGCGGAAACCCATGGCCCCGTAGCATCAATAGGGACAATAAGATCATTGCTATCTATAATAAATAAAGAAAAATTAATTATGGTACAGTACGATGTAAAAACTGCGTACCTAAATTCACCAATCATTAAACCTATATTTATACGAAAACCTGAAGGTGTGAATATCAACACAAATCAGGTTTTAGAATTAAAAAAATCTATATATGGATTAAAAACATCTAGTAAGTCGTGGTATGACCTGTTGGACGCAAAAATAAGGGAAATGGGCTTTATTAAAACTAAGAGCGATAGATGCTTATATACACTAATTAATAATAATGAAAAAATATATTTTCTAACCTACGTAGATGACATATTGATCGCATCGAACCTGCAGTCATCAATTACAAAAATAAATGAGGAGCTACAGAAAGATTTTACGATCACCATCATAAATAACCCAAAATTTTTTGTGGGACTAGAAATAAATAGAAATATAGAACAAAACACAATAATACTCTCCCAATACAAACACATAGAAAAAATGCTGAAAAAATTTGGAATTTCGGAGTTGAAAAATACGAACACTCCGATGGAAACGGGATTAAAATTGGATAAAATTGAAGGTGGTATAGATGACACCGAATATAGGTCAATGATAGGTGGATTGCTATACTTAGCGAGACTTACAAGACCGGACATTTTATTCCCGGTAAATTTTCTATCCCGATTCCAAAATAACTCTAACAATACATTAAAAAATTATGCAAAGAGAATTTTCAAATATATTAATAATACGAAAAATTACAATATAATATATAAATCAGAAGGGGATGGTATACAGGCCTATATTGATGCCTCGTATGCACCCCAAGTAGATGAAAATAATATAGACATAAATAATTTAGGAAAGGGAAAATCCATAACAGGATTTATGATATTTTCTTATGGGGATTTAGTAGAATGGAACTGTGCTAAACAAACTATTCACGCATCATCTAGCACGGCAGCGGAAATAATCGCAGTTTATGATGCACTAGATACTATAAAAGTCACACAAAATATGAATTATGAAATTTTAGGTGAGAAATTAAGCGTAGATATAATGGAAGATAACATCTCAACGCAAAAAATATGTTCAGGGGGTAGTCAGAAAAAATTGAGAGCCCTAATGATCAAATGCTACTCAATTTTAGAGGCATTTGAAGAAAAAATAATATTCTTTAGAACTGTAAGCTCCGAAAATCAGTTAGCAGACATTTTGACAAAATCATTAGATCGATCAAAATTCGAAAATATTGTTGTCAAAATATTAAACGAAACGAATATTTACACATAATATAATATAAAAATAATTCGTTTATTCCAAAGTCATAATATATTTCAGAATTCATCATCATAATATAAAAGTCGTCCCAAGTCCAAAATATAGGTCGTAACATGAAAATAAGTGCTTAAATATAACCTTCAATTTAATGCAAAACTAATACTCAACAATACCATTTACCGGAAAATACTTGCAATAGATAAATGCTTCGAATCTCGAAAATATTAACAAAGAAAAAAGCAAGAAAATCAAGCAAGTAGAAACCCTACATTTCGAATAATAAAAATTCTGTACATTTTTCAACAACCGTGAGAGAAATACACGTAATATTCCCACACGAAGTAATGAAAGGCAATTCTACGACAATAAACACAATAGAGATTAAACCCATTACATGACCGCAAATTAAGATAAGTCGAAAACGTTCCTCTATCATATAAAATGTTGTAAGCGCCAGTTCAAACACAATGATGTACTCGAAAGATAAAGAAGCGATACGATGAATATTATTCTATAATCTTTTCATGTCATGTACAACAGATAATACCTGTAAAACGTAACGTTTCTGATAACCGATCGTGTGCCTCATAAACCTTTGTCAATTTATTTAATCGTGATTATTTTTTTCCTTTCTTCAATTCTTATATAGACGTAAATGTTCGAGAATATTTTCAGAGCACACTTCCGAATATATTTTATATTAGTCATCAATGTATACGAAAAACTTTTTGCATGTTACCATTTTTATTTTTTTTATATACATTTTTATAATTATTAATATTTTTTATTCGATGCCATATATTATTCAGCATCACATATTAACCTATTATTGCATGTATTTTACCATTTATTTATTTGTTTATTTTGAATTTTTATTCTCGAGGCACAGCAAACCAAGGTTTTTTTTGGAAACATAGAGTTACCATAATATTTAAATTAATACGGTGTCAACATTTTTTTAGAAAATGTTTTATTACGTATATGTCATTTTTAATATTAACATTTTTATATAAACAATAATAATTTTACTTTCGGCGTCGAACATGATGAAGAACTCATTCGATAAAATTTCAGGGGGGTGTTGTAACGGAAATCCCACCTTCACTCATTCTTCATCATCATCATTACGATCACTGTATATATATGTCATACGTACACTCTCACCACGAAGTGCTTTCCCCTACTACTTTCGATCGTACATTGCTGTTGCTTCGCCATTTCGTATTCTGTTAATAATGTATTTTTCATTCGTGCAATAAACCTCAATATTACCACAAGTCTCAAGTTCTTTCGATCCTCGTTCTGTACGCCTCACATCAGTTTGTTTGTCTATCGTTGACTCTTTTTTCCAGGGCGCCACTAGTACTGTGACGTCAAAAGTAAAATCCACCTTTTCAATTTTCACAGAATCACAACGGACAGCGCCATTTTGCATTTCGCATGATA
>WOFM01001764.1:0-13960 GCA_011428145.1 Ericerus pela | reverse complement strand
AAATACATTGGATGAAAATTCGTTATTCACCAAGAATAATGAATTGAATGAAGTTTAGTTATCAAATTTTTAATTTCTTGGCTAACTGAAAAGTGAATGAGGCTTTGAAATTTATTTTTTTCGGGAGCGTCATGTTGACTAAAATGTTCCTTTTATATTTCCTAATTAATTTTCTTAACGTGAATTCAGTCCGAGGCGCCGATTGCGACAGGTAAGAAAATCAATGTTCTGTCTACATAGCGCATGCTATGAGGATATTATAAGTGTAAAATTATTTTATATAATAGCTGTGTTTGATACGGCAAAAAAGTACTACATTTGAGGTTTATTTCGAAACAAGTTCCGTTAAAAGTTAATTGTTCAGTTTTACTCAAAGGTTAGAGTTCTGTGAAGTGGAAAAAACTACGGTCTTCTATGTTGTCACTCATCGCGTGTACAAAATTACAGAGACAAGCATAAATTACTGACAAAATATTTGTCTCTGTCTATATTTAAAACTGATGTTTAAATTTAAAACTTCATTAAAAGTTAATTTTTTCTGAAAACTAGCAACAATATTTAGGGGACATGGGTCCCCCAACAAGACACCGCTTGTGGTCTGCCTCTAGGGTAATGGTTAGGCTATATTCTGAGTTAGAAGTCAGCCGCTGTTATAATTTAAAAATTCTAGACCATCCAATAATGATGTTGTGGTGTAATTTGCAGAATATTCCATTTTCACCACACATTTTTAATATATTTACCAAGTTTCATCTTTAATCCGTTAAAACCGAATCAGAATATATAAGCGAATTTGAAGTCTAATTTCCTGTTATCAGCTATTTTTTATACTTTCATAAACACTGATAATGACTTAGGCTTCATGAAAAAATATGAGGTTGATAGTGGTGATCTTTGTGATGAGGAAAAACATATACGTACAACAAAGTGTACCTACATATTCTGGGTATTTCTGTGGTTGTTTGTTCCATATCTGGAACATTGTGCAATGAAAAGATAAAATTCGTTAGATATACTTACACACTGATAATGTGTTTTGAAATTTTCAAGTATAGTGGTCGGTGGTTAGCTCTGAAATCAAAATCAAATGGTGCACTACTACTCCTTTTCTATCTCATTGTGGAACTCCTCAAGGGCGTAGAAAGAATTTCGTCAAGCGATGGTTCGAAAAATATATTTGATGCACTTTTTGTTGGATACAATTCCCTCACTACCTCACAAACACATAATACCACATTGACTAACACTGTATGTAACATACTATTACACTTATTTGTTTTGCATGTGGCGACACTGATCGCCAACATAATATTCTTTCCGCCACTGCTCGATGGAGAATGTTCTCCGTTTGTCAGTCATTGTACTAACGTCGTTAATAAACATTTTCCAAGATGGAAGTCTGTGCTTATCTTTTCTGTGTAAAGTGATCAGACCTCACCTCAATATGTTAGCAGAGCTGCGAATCAGAGAAATAAGTGCGGTAATTAAAATGTGATATGTGATAATCGTGTAATTTATTAAAATTTGAAAGTTCGTGTTTCACGCAAAGTGAAAGGCTTAGTGCCGAGTGATACCTCCATGCAAAGTGGTAGGAAAAGTTAAAATTTGTGAACGAAAAGTTCGATTCAGTAATTAAAGTAACTATCCTGAAAAAGTTAAAAGTTTTAATTCAAGTAAATCAATAAAATAAAAGTGAAATTTAATGAAAACAACAGTAAATTCTTGGGCACCTGTGAAAACGTCAAAGTCGAAAGTCTGGAGAAAACAAATCAGATACGAGAGGATTTTATGGTTTGGTAGATCAGTGCACACCATCAAAAACGGTTGGCAATTGTTTATGCTGTGTTCCAGGGAGTGAAACAGTGGAAGAAGATCGAAAATTCAAAAGTTGCAGAGTAAAAAGCGTCGGAGTTTGGTGTCAATTGGGCAAGGTAGCAGAAGAAAAACATAGAAAAAATACGAAAACAGAACCAAAAAATTAAAGATAAGTAAAAAGTTTAAGTTAATTAATAAATAATTCGTTTGATTTTACCCAAAATTAACTAGAAAAAATCAAAATTTCAGTAAAATTAAGTTAAATTTCAATATATTTCAGGTAAATTCTCAACCAAATCCCAAGTAAAGTTGAAACTTGAAAAGTGATATCGATAGCCTTCAAACTTTATCTTGTTGGTTGAGAATTGTAGAAAAAGGAAATCTTTGTTGGATGAGATTCATCGAGTCCAACAATAGAAAACCTACATTTTGAACATTGACATTAGTGACAGATTTTTTCCTGTTCACATACAATAAAAGATCGATTCAATTGATGAAGACTGATAAATTATTTTCTTTTCAGCAGTAATCTTTTTCATACTTGTTAAATAATTTTTGCACTGTGTATTAATTCGATTTTTAACGTGTTTGATAGAATCATCGGTATTCTGAAACAAGACTTGAGACTTTGATTAATTTAATTTTGAACATTTTCGACGATAAAAACACAGTAATTCGATCGCTCAAGAAGTAGAAACAACGGCGGAGAGATCATCTCATCGTCGGCAATACATATTTCGTAAGATTTAATTTAGAATATTGACTAATTATTGAATATCATAATATAATATATTTAACTTGCATTCCCGATCGAGCGGCTAAGACCGTGTTGTGCATTATCGTGCGGTTGAGACCATGTTACCCCTAGAATTAAGTTCTCGTGTTTCTGAGGTAGGATCTAAACTCCCGAGCACCCAAAATTTAATAATAAAATGTCACGATTTGACACAAAAAAGGTATTCGATGGTAGGAATTATGATGCCTGGAGGACCACGATGGTCTCAACACTCTATGCAGAGGGATTGTACCCAATAATGCATGATGTTGAGACCAAAGTGCTATTTTTGGGACTGGAATTAAACTGTTTTTTAAACCCTGAATCTGGCAATGCTAGTTCAGCTAACAGGATGGCATATTTCCACAATCAAGAAAAAGGAAAGGTTTAATCTATCAGGGATTAAACAACGAATTAATTGAAAGGGTAAAAGATTTAAAAACAATAAACCAAATTTTAAAAGTCTTAGATGAAAGGAACAAAAGCTGCACGCCGGTTACATATATTAACGCGAAGCAGGCCTTTCAGAGATTGAAATTTAATAGTGATGGTAATATGAGAAGCTACTTAGACGTGTTCTCTAGATCAGCCCAAAAAATATCGGACTGCGGTAAAAATTTAGACAAACAGGAGGAGATAGAACAACTCCTAATATCACTGAACATGGACTATGACATGACAAGGTTGGAGTTCAATACCTTAAGCCAGGATCAAAAAACAATCGAAACACTCCATGCCATGTTGATTGAAAGATCAGATAGGTTATATGACGAGAAGAAGTCAAGACACTATAATAATAAATTTCGTAGTTTCAATCATAATAATAAAAATCAGAGATTCCAATATGGAGGAAATTATAATAGATATAATAACACAAATAGAAATCAAAATTATAATCAAAATGTAGATCAGGGGAAAATGACATATAATAATAATCAAAAGTCAGAAATGCCTCAAAATAATAATAATAATTACGAAAATAGAAAATATAATAATAACCAAAATCAAAATAATTTGCCAAATTCGAACAATCTAGTATGTTTTAAGTGCCATGGCAAAGGGTACATAGCTAAAGTATGTCTGTCAAATAAAGAGGGTGCAAAACCCCAAGATAAATTAGATGGTCCTGCACAAAATACGAGATACAGACAAAATAATCAAAATAATAATAATAAAAAGAAAAAAGAAAATGATGTTCAGTGGTCAATGATGATAAGGTACAAGGGCCATGAGCCAAACAAAAACACAAATAATAATAAATTAATAAATTTAATAACACCTAGAGACACGAAGCATGAATCAGATCCAGATTATGTCCCTCTTACTAAGAGAATAATGTTAGATGGTGGTGCAGTTGCCCACGTTATATCCGATTTGTCAAAATTGTCTAACCCCATAATGCTGGAAAAGCCTATTGAGTTAGAATGTGCCATCCAAGATACATTACTATTTGCCACACACATAGGAACTATGTTTATCAGGGTGGAAAATTCAGAGAGGAATCAAACAGTTATAAGATTAAAGAACGTACATTACGTACCATCCCTGAACGTAGACCTTATGTCAGGGATTAAGATAACAGAAAATAGGGCGCTGGGCATAGATCAGAATTTCTCTGCGGCGCACATGTACGTCCGGGGAACATACGAGGTAATTTTTTCGGCCCTGAAAATAAGGGGGTATACATGGTTAAGTACAAAATTGTACCGGAATCCACGGTCAATATTATAGAAAATGAAGATGATTTAAATAAAATATGTCCCTATAATAATGAATTGAATAAATTGGCATGTATGCCCAATATAAATTCCCAGGGTGAATGGATGGAATATGAAGTAGAAGAAGAAATTATTGAGGAAAGTCAGGAGGAAAATGAAGAGAATGGAGAGAATATCAATAATAATTCACAAGAAAACACAAATAATAATAATGTAAATAATAATGATATAATAAACTCTAACGATGAGTATGATAGTAATAACACACAAAATAATGAAATGAATGAGGATGTAGGTACAAATAATAATAATATAACAAATAATAATGATATAATAAACGATGATCAAAAAATCAATGAGAATATAGAAAAATTAAAAATAGATAAAAATATGATATGGCATAGGAGATTGGGACACTTATCAGGAAAAAATTTAAAATTCTTGACAAAGGTCTCAAGAGGTATTCCGAACGGAATTACATTTTGTGATGACAAATTCAGTCTGTGTGAGATATGTGTGAAAGTGAACTCTAGGAGATTGGGACACAGTGGAACTTGCACTAGACTGGAACGAAAACTAGAACTCGTTTCATCAGATACAATGGGCCCCTTCTCACCAGGAATATATGGTGAAAAGTACGTTTTGATATTCGTGGATCATGCCACAAAATATACTTTTATCTCCACTATTGAGAAAAAATCAATCGTTTTCGAGGAGTTTAAGAAATTATACATGATATTAAAATCGAAATTCCCGGATCACCCAATAGCTACTTTAAGATGTGATAATGCTAGAGAGTATCTGGACTCGAACATGAAGACATTTTGTGAGGACAATGGCGTGAACCTTGAGCCTGTCATTCCGTATTCACCAGAGTTGAATGTGATGGCTGAAAGGCAGAATCAAACGATCATGGCGAGGACAAGGGTGTGAAGAAATAGGAATTATCAACTGGTCCAGCCAGACGAATATGATGATGAAAGACTTTAGTTGAACGATGACATTGAAAGAAGATCAAACACACATATTACGAACACATAAATAATACACCAAATATTCACTTTCACAAACTTTTATTTTCACACAAGATAGTGAAGATGTTAATTCATCAACGTTTGATGAGCAACAAGAGGCACACAAAATATAGTATCACAGTTGGGTTTCAAACATAAAATCACAGATTACAAATAAGACTAAAAACAGTGTTACCACAACATATGATATGTGAGAATAATAAGCTAACGTATAATATAATTTGCTATCATTCTCACAAAGGGCCATGTTGTTTGACTCCGATCTGGATTTCAGTTTCTGGTTGTTGGCTGTTCTGAAGGCTGTTTATGTTATAAACAGAAGCCCAACTAGGGCCAATAAAGATCATAAGACCCCTTTTGAAATGTTTTACGGCATAAAGCCGGACTTATCTAACATGAGAGTTTTTGGGTCTCTCGCTCATAAGCATATTCCCATAGAGGTCCGTCAGCAACAAGCCACTAAAAATAAAAGAAAAAAAGCAAATAGTGAACACCCGAAATTAACCCAAAGATCCGATAAAGGAATTTTTGTAGGGTATACCAACAGTGGGTACTGTATAAGGGACCCATTAATAGACAAATTGCACGTTACATGTGACGTAAGACTTGATGAAACGAGGAATATAAAACAAATAGACAATAAAAATAATAATAATGAAAAAATACAGGATAATAATAACATAATAGAAACCCCTGTAATCTTAAATTTATTTAAATCAAGATACAAAAATTACATTGAGGACCACATCCCTCAAAAATGGGAGGATGTCAAAAACAACCCTTTTAAGGAAGAATGGCAACAAGCCATTACTGACGAGCTGAAGTCATTATCTGATATGGGCGTGTGGGAAGTCGTCCCAAGGGAGAGAAATGTGAGGTTAGTGGATACAAAGTGGTATTTCACCACAAAACCCGACAACCAAGGCGTTCACATACCGAAGGCCAGGTTGGTTACAAGGGGTTTTAAAGATCTTACTCACTATTCTCTAACTGAAACATATGCCCCGGTAATCCAATATTGGCTGATAAGATGGATATTATCTATCACAAACAAATATAACCTAAATATAACACAATTCGATATAAAAACAGCTTTCCTCAATTCACAAATAAAATACCCTATATTTATATCAAACCCTAAAGGATGTCAACTAGGCGAAAACAATTGCCTAAGATTAATAAAGTCAATATATGGACTGAAAACGTCTTCCAAGAGTAGGTACGACTTGTTTAATTCAACAATAATTCAAGCTGGATTCAGCCAATCAAAAATAGACATGTTTATATATAAAACAAGATAATATTGGTGCAATGGCACTCTTAATAGTCTATGTGGATGACATGTTGTTGGCCAGTAACCACGACGAGTGGACACAAGACTTGATAAATATTTTCAATAAAAATTTCACATTAAAAATAGAATATAATCCAACATTCTTTGTGGGATTTGAAATAAGTCGGGATAACTCTAGGAAACAAATTATATTAACACAAAATAGATATATTGATAAGATTCTCCAGAAATTTGGAATGACGGAATGTAATCCATCTTCCACACCCATGGAGACGGGACTAAAAATAAATAAGCCAAAAAATGGATTGGATGATACCGAATATAGGGCTATGATTGGGAATTTGCTATATGTGGCAAGACTGACCCGCCCGGATATTGCCTTCGCCGTCAATTATTTGTCACGTTTTCAGGCATCCTCTAATAGTGAAGTCAAAAATTATATTCGCCGTATTATTAGATACCTTAAAACACAAGGGACTTCTCTCTGGTCTTCCACTCTGACCAAACACAAATTAAAGCTGTTGTCGATGCGTCGTATGCACCCGACGTAGACGATTCACCCATAGATATAAATAACTTGGAGAAAGGGTGCTCCACAACTGGCTACATGATATTCGTTAACGGAGACTTGTTAAATTGGGCCGTTCACCGGCAAAACTCGGTTGAACCTTGTCAACTGCAGCCAAACTAATTGCATTGAATGATGCACTAGACGATATATACGTGATCTGGAGACTTACTGAGAGTGTTTTCTCTGTAACCGACCCAGTGCAAGTCTACGAGGACAATATATCTGCGTCCCGTATTGCATCTGGGGGAGGCCAGAAATGCTCCAGGTCTCTAGCGATCAAATGTTACGCAGTATTGGAAGCTTTCCAAAAGAAACTTATAAGTTTTAATGATATTAGGTCACCTGATCAAGTTGTTGATATACTTACTAAGGCACTTGATCGGAGAACCTTCCAAAATATCGTTATGAGAATCCTCCGAACAAGTCAACTTTTCGGCCAATAGTCTTAATTGACATAACCCTCAGAATTTTTTGATATTTGGTTTTGGACTGCGGATGGGCGTCGGTCTTTTAGCGCTATCGTAAACCGAGCGGTCCATATGTTGTTTCACACTTCACATTACAATATTCAATAGGTTCCCCGTCGCTGCTCTGCCTCTCTTATTGGTATCAGCATTCCCCAATATATACAATTGATTCCCACAATAGCATATTTATATAAAAACCCCACACATTTAATTATAGGGACATATATATAATGATATTATCTCTCTACAGCTGACGATGAGGAGATATTGATCTCTCCGACCTGCCATTTTTTTATATATATATATTTTTTTAAATTAAAAATCACACAATACTGATAAGACGTGACACTATAACAGAAGGTTAAATGTATACCTCATGTTAATAATTACACGATATATTTAAGATAAAACATTTGATATATAAATCCACACACATTTTAATTGTACATCATAATACTAGTCAACGACATACCTAATATTTTTTTACAATTTTTATATATATAGCAATTTTTATATGACATTTATATGTAACAATTTTGACTGCTATTGCTTATTTTTATTTTTTATATGTTTTTTAAATACATACAATGTGTGACACATTTTTTACTTATATGTTCGTTCGTCCGTTTTGAATCACAGGGGGGTGTTGGATACGATTCCCTTACTACCTCACAAACACATAATACCACATTGACTAACACTGTATGTAACATACTATTACACTTATTTGTTTTGCATGTGGCGACACTGATCGCCACATAATATTCTTCCCGTCACTGCTCAACGGAGAATGTTCTCCGTTTGTCAGTCGTTGTACTAACGTCGTTAATAAACATTTTCCAAGATGTAAGTCCGTGCTTATCTTTTCTATGTAAAGTGATCAGACCTCACCTCAATACTTTTTTTTCGCGTCACTTTTGAAATTTATAAAATGTGAAAAATTTAGCATTTATGGAACCTGCTGTTGCATATATATTACTAAAATTTTTACAAATTTCAAAAAAGATAATAAATAAAAAATAAATAAAGAATTCCGGATTCCCGGACATTTTCCCGCATAGCCATTTACCCGAATGGACAATTTCTCGAAAATTTTTGTTTTCTTTTTCTTTAGTTTTACTACACAACGTATGCCTAAAAACTCAAGTGATGATGTAGTGAGAGGTTAGGTCAAAAAAGTTGATTTTTTTTTATTGAAAATAATTGTATTCATTGGGAAATTTTCCATTCGGAAAAGTGACCCTATGGGAAAAAAGATTCGAGAAATGGTATTCGGGAAAATGGATTCAGAAAAATGACCCGGGACCTTTTTGAAATATTTTGTGATGCAACTTTTGCATCGTGTGTCACATTTGGCACAAACCATTTTACAATACTTATATTATATGTCAAATTTGGCACACAACACTTCTTTTTTCTGAACAAAATCAATTTTGTGCATGGAATTTTTTTATCATTTTTTCTAGGTATTTAAATGGTAAAAGACACCTAAAAATTGCTTTTGTCAGAAGTACTATCTTGAATAATGCATTTATTGGTTGGATTCCATCTATATACAATATTTTCCAGCCACTGGATAATAATGGTCTGGTAGCCAATACTCAATAAAAAAAAAAAGTAAAAAAACTAAAAATGTTGATAATTACTTAAAATAGACCAACATTTGGAAAATATTTTTAATGAGAAAGAAATTTGGATCAGTAAATTTGGCAGTTTTTGAGAAAAAACTTTTTTCAACATCCTGTCTAGAGAACTGGTATGCCATACTTACTTTTCCGAATGGAACACCTGATTTTCAAAAAGTGCTAAATATCTCACTCTTCCTGCTATGGGCGCATCAAGGGCCGGTTAGTGGAGCTGAAGCCCCCTAACCAAAACAAGTGTTTAGATGCAATCACACGTACGAGGTCTTCAGCTGCACCACAAATAACTTCTAAGATGGGTTTCTAATTCTTATAATAATAATATTCTCAGCCCTCCCCTCAATCCCAAAATTTCTGATTACCCTACTGCTTTCTGCCGTATCAAACATAAATCAACCAAATGTGAATAATCAACTTCTCATTACCTACCCATAATATACCGAAGTGCCAATAATATATTCTGTTTTACATAACAGCTATATATTTTGTTACGGCGATGTTTTGAAAATAATCCAGACCAATTACATGCATCCTAGCTCAAAAGAATTTGTTACGATGAAGTTGAAAGACTCACCATTGAATGTTGTAAACAAATTCAACAAACTGAAAAATACCTTTGCTGATCAACTTGGTAGCGTTGGCGTATTGCCGCAGTTTGTCGACGAAAATTTCGAGCCAGACGAACCAGATGATTGTTTCTTAGACAAAGATCAATATGATGAAATACCCGATCGTGATAATCTAATAGCCGATGAAATTACAGAGAATTCGCATCAAGTATCAGTAAAATGTGGCCATTACTAGCGGTGATGAAACTAATGAAGACTTAGAAAATCTCCAAGACGTCATTCGCTTATCTATTTGCCACACTGTTATATAAAAGTGAGTCGCTTTGGCCACCTGTTTGGACCTTCTCCAAAATTTAATACATAGTATCTATTTGAGATATGGTAAAATTTTACAACAAAACGGATAGCGTATTTCTTTACACATCGGAAAAAAATTTAACATATGGTGTACTTTGGGTCCATATCTTGGTCAGGTTCAAATATTGATAAAATGTGTTCGAAAGTTTTGTGATGGCAGCTATTTGAATTTTAAATTTTTAGATGGTTGGGGCAGGATATAATTATTTAGGGGTTAAGACAAAATCGGCGTATGCATACTTTGGGTCGACGTCTAGGTCATGTTTGAATATGGACCAAATCCGTAAATTAGTTTCCAAACTATGACTAAAACTTATGATGAATGCAATGCTCGATGATCATAATTTGAAACTTCCCATCATAGGCAAAATCTACTTTCCTGACTGGCTTTAATTAAATAATTATGGACGCTCTCCGTGAGTTCTTTGCAATGGCAGTCCATTCCAAGAGGATCCTGTTCAGATATATGGGATTAGATGACTAGTATGAGGCTAGAGGCTTGGTTTCTCAACAACAGTCGCTACCAAAAGGTTGGTCATTATCGGTGGCACTGTACTTTAAACACATTGTATGTTCTTACTTGCACAAAAATGCAAGCAATATATAACATTCAGACTGTAGCTAATCGATTGATTAATCTCGGGGCAATGTTACAGACGGTACAAACTACATGTATGTACCTTTATCGTTTGCCATAGAAACCATAAATGTATGACATAATTATTAGCACACAGACATATGTATTCTTTACATATGTGTGTTTCTGTGCATGTAAGGGAGTAAGTATATAAGGCCACAAAATCTAGGGTAAATCGTCAGTATTTACCAAGGTCTGATTCCCATACTTAATGTATGAATGTGGTGAACACGCAATAATTGCAGAAAAACCTGTCATTAGAATATCTTCCACAATGTAAGGTATGTCCACAATATACATTATTATACAAATTAAAAAAATTATGTGAAAATAAGAAAGTGAAGTCACTCTTTTTCTAAAATCATTAAATGGATAATTTGATCATCTTCACCCCTACCTCTTTGTGAGGTCAATTTTAATATCAGGTTTTCAAGCAAACTGGGTAAAAACAAGGCAGTGGTGTGTGGCAGTTGGTAGAGCACAAATAACATGAATTACAGGTATATAGTCATTAATTATATTCATGAGTTTAATAAGACTGGGGGTAGGGATTTAAGGTACTATGGACGGAAGTTTAAACAAACTAAAACTAATTCCAACGAATGTTTGATGCAAATGGAGGAGAGGTTATTTTGGGATACCTTACAGCTCTTCTCTCAATTTTTCTTTATGTTTCGTTGGAAACGAATTTACTTTATTCGCACTAATTTATTAATTTATTTATAGAGCGACCAATTTACCTCAACACAACATTACTGGAATTCCTACTGGGCTTTTAGAGGATTATTGGTGAATGGTTCGTTTCACACCGCAGCTGGAATCATTCTAAATTATGTCTACCTCATTGAAAAGTACGGTTTTGTACTGCATTCGAATAGAGTTTATTCATCAAGAGAAGCCAACTTCCTCTATTAGCGTTGATGGTGGAAAGTTATATTGATTGGTCGAAGATCCGGAATTTTTGGCGAATATTTTACCAGTAAGAACTTACAGGTTTTATTCAATAAATAAGGTAATTCTCAACGGTGAAGATATATAGGAATTTAGCCACAAATACCAAATTTTTTTCGCTTAGGAAAAATATGAAAGCACCAGCGTTCAGAAATGATGAGAATTTATTTTCAAACCATTTTCTTGAAAATTTCGAGTACAATATTGGTACTGACAGATAATTCATTAAAAATTCAAAAATTTGTTTCAAATAATTTTTAAACAAAAAAAAAAGTTTGTGGACGGAGTTAAAATCTTGTGAAGAAAATTTTCAATTTACAAGAATAGGTACTATTCTCAAGACTGAATATTAGCAAATATATTAACAAAATTTTTTTTTGCAGCATAAGTTACGTCTATAAGTTAATTTTTTGTAAAACCAAGTTTTAATTTTTTTTTTTACCTGAAAATCCGAAAGTATAGCTCAGGAGCACCTTTAGGAATATATTTTTAGTTCTATCTTGGATTAAGAGCATCCAAACGATCTTTAGGAACCGAATCAGACAATAATATAAAGAAGAGTATATGAAATCACAAGAAATTGAAGAAAATTTTCGACCTTTTGGTATTTTTATTTTTTGTTGTTAATATTTCGTTTTTTCCCACTTGTATAATATAATTATTATTATTCTGGTTTCAACAACTAATCTGATGGCACCCTGCTCTAATTCACGCATCTTCCGCTAATTAAATTTTTTAAACGTATTTTTTTTTTTTTTTCACCCTAGGAGGATAAACACACTTATCGTATTATTGGCAATATACGGTATAATAAAACCCAGTTAATACGTTTTTTAAGGGACCATATAAAAAGAACGTATTTCCTATGCAAGAAAACGTAATACTTATACAGGAAATGGAAAAACCCAGAATTAAATTTATTAAAAAAACAGAAGACCATTTTTTTAAATGTTTAAATATCCTATGATAAATAATGTAAAGTAAGGTTACGTGTTTTATTGTTTTTCTTTTCTATGCCTATATCTCATATCTATACTGCAGTAGTTAGGTGGTTAGGTGAGGTAGATTATTGAATATGAAAACAAAAGAAAAAATGAGTGGTTGGGGACAAAGCCTCCCGTTACAAGAGTGTTGCACCTTGGACCCCATTTACTGTAGAACTATCAGCTCCTGTTTAACTCATGCGTAAACCGAATCATATCATACAATATAAAAGACATATGTGACAACAAATTACATTTATTTATCATTCTTACAGGCAATAAATTTTTGATATTATAATGTTTTAAACTGAAAAAAGAGTGAAAATTATTTTCTGTAGAATATTGACGAAGGTTTTTAGAATGGTTAAATTTATATTTTTGCATTCAGTTTTATGTGGTCATATTCCCTTCAAGTAAGCAATTAATCTTACCTAATAATTTTAGAAGAAAGCGATTACAAAATCTGGAAAACAAACAGAAATAAAAGTTGGTATGTTGTGTACTATGAACCATTTTGTCTATAGTACCATGGACTATTAACTTATTTCATAATTTCATTCAAAAGGGAAGTTACAATAGTGTTAAATGTCTATTAAATAATAATTAAATATTTCTTTCCAATTCTCACAGATTAATAGTGGAGGCCATTTTACAACACCCTTCTGACCATGGTATAACAGGATGTTGTGCCTTTGTCAAAAAATATTTGGATCATTTTTGAAATATTTTTTTTGAAAAAAATGAGAATATTTTTTCAAATTTTATATAGTGTTACAAATGCTAAATATTTATTTAATAATGAATGGAAGATTTTTCTCTTCAAGTTTCAGAGATTAATGGTTGTGTCCATGATATAATGTACACCTTTTTGACCACGGTACAATAGGGGTGTTGTACCTTGGTTAAAAATAGAGATTTTTGGAACATTTTTTCTGGAGACATGAATAATTATTATATTTTTGGGTTTTTATATTATTAGTATTCTTTTGGCAAAGGTTCATACTTTATATTGAGCCCCATTTCAATTTTTTTGGTTAATCCAGTGTTAAATAATGAAGGAAAAGTCAATTAGAGATCTATATGGTACCACACTTTCCTTTATTATAAATTTCATTAGTAAAAAAATAAATAGGAGAAAAAAAGAGA
>WOFM01001763.1:0-15775 GCA_011428145.1 Ericerus pela | reverse complement strand
TTTTCTTTTTTATTCGTATTTATTGATTTACACCTGTTTTTGGGGGATAGTTTCCCAGATTATTGTTTGCATTTTCATTATTACTACTAGATTGTGTGTTATTATTACTACAATTCTGCGCTATGTGCCCAAATTGCCCACACTTATAGCATTTTGTACTATTTTTATTATAATTCCTATTATTTCCCCGATAATTATTACCTCTATAGTTTCCATTACCTCGATAATTATTTCCTCTATAATTACCATTATTATTATTTCCATTATTATTATTATTATTTTGGTTTTGATTTATTTCATTACCATTATTAGTACCATTGCCACCATTATTATTATTATGATTCCCATTTCTATATCCATTATTTCCATTGCCATTACTTCTGTAATTATTCCTACCTCTATGATTATTATTTCTACCCCTATAATTATTTCGATTATTATTACCATTATATCTAAAATTATTATTTTGTGAATTATTATTGCTATTATTTTGTTTTTTCAAAGTCTGATCACGAAACTTTTGATAAGAATCCTCCCTTAAAATTCTTTTAAAATTGTCTATATTTTTTTCATTTGTGGGTAAATTTTTGAATTGCATCTTGGCTAGGGCTTGCTCATAACATAAGGCCAATTGCAAATTCTCTAATTCTTCGGTTTTGGTAACCTCTTTCCCACTATCACGTACATCGGTGACTAATTCATCCCATTTTTTCAAGAAACCTCTCATATTGCCTCCTGGCTGGAATCTAATTATTTGCTTTGTAATATCATTCGAAACTCTTTCAAGCACAAATGCTTTTGCATTGTCTTGCATCTTACAATAATTTATCATATCCCTGTCAGGTCTAAAATTTAGATCATCTATGTGGTTAATATATAATTCTAAAAATTTGTGCTATCCAAAAATATCATAATATCCAGCTCACCTGATGGTCAAAATAATCATTCTGCGCCAGTCTAGGTAATATTTCCCATTAAAGACTTTTCCCAAGGGTGCCTGTATCGGTTTGATTTCATTGGAGGATGACATTTTTTCTTCAATTTTTCGAAAACCTAACACACTATTTTTTTTATTAACAATTGCTATATATTTTATATTTTCAATTAATCCTTTTTCAATTTTGTTAATTAAATTTTCTTCTTTTTCATACGTTTTTTCTATGTCTTTTTCATTATTCTTGTTTTCAACTATTTCAATATTCTCCAGTTTTTTATTATTTCATTAATTAATTAAAAAATCTATTCATAAATTTATTTTTCGATTCTTTAGAACTATAGACTCTATTCGAAAAATAATTCGTTGAAGATTCTAAAATTTTAATATATTTTATACTACTTATTTCCTCAATTCTTCCTGATATATCTATCAAAAACCATTCTAATATTATTTCACCAGTAAAATATTTATAAAATGGCAAATTATACATTTCTATCTTCACGTCTATCACTCTTTCACCTTCAAAATTTTTTGTTAATTCTTCTAATTCCTTTTTCTCTACTTTATATTCTCCAATTTTTCCTTCTAACAAATTTACTAAGGGGGACATATATTATTATTGGGCTATGAAAATTATTTGCCTCAATTCAAATACAATAGTTTTTTACACATGAAAAATAATTTGCTACAATATATATTACCTTTACACTGTTTGACGATTTCTGTTGTTGCGATAAGAAATTTCTGCTTCTGGAACTTCGCTGATGCACCATCGTACTTCCTGCTTGAATTTGGATTTGAGTTGGCCAAAAAAAATGATCTTCGATGAGTGGATTGCTGTTGAATCCTCGAAGATGGGAGCAGGTTTCCTCTGGTTATTCTCAGGATCTTTTTGGCGGTCCTTTCTGGATTGGGTGTTCGATGACTTCAAGGATTGGCCCTTATTAAGTACGGAACATTCAGCTTCAATTTTCTATTTAATTAAAATTTTTGTAAAAAATAAATAAAATTAAAATTTGTTGAGGTGAGTTTCGATCAATTCATAAAAGAAAAATAAGCACGGATGTTCATATTTAAAAAAAGGTTTATTGATGACTTTAGTACAACGACTGACGAACGGAGAACATTCTCCGTCGAGCAGTGGCGAGAAGAATATTATGTTGGCGATCAGTGTCGCCACATGTGAAACAAATAAATGTAATAATGTGTTACATGCAGTGTTGGTTAATATATAGTTTCGTGTTCGTGAGGTAGTGAGGGAATCGTATCCCAACACCCCCCGGAAATTCTAAACGGACGAACGAACATACAAGTAAAAATGTCACATATTCTATGTATTTAAAACAAACATATAAACAAAAAATAAGCCATAGCAGTCAAAAATATTACATATAAGTGTCACATAGAATTGCTATCTATATAAAAATGGTACATTAAAAAAAATTTAGGTATGTCGTTGACTAGTATAATGTTGTACAATTAAAATGCGTATAAGTTCATATGTTGAATTTTGTTTTATCTTAAATATATCGTGTAAGTGTTAACATGAGGTATATATTTAACCTTATGTTTTAGTGTCACGTCTTATAAATATTGTGTGATTTTTTAATTTAACATATATAAAACCAGTCGGAGAGATCAATATCTCCTTATCGTCAGCTGTGGAGAGATAATATTATTATATATATGTGTGTCCTTATATTATTACTTATGTCTATGTACCTATTTTGTGTCAATATTATTTGCTTCCTCGGGATGTCCCGACTTATTTCAAAGCCCACAAAGAAAGTTGAATTTTTTTCTATCTTCAATGTAAAGTACTTATTAAATATATTTATTAAGTCTTGTGTCCACTCGTCGTGGTTGCTAGCCAACAACATGTCATCCACATAGACTATTAGGAGTGCCATTGCACCATTATTATTTTGTTTTGTATATAAACATCTATCTATTTTTGATTGAATAAATCCAGCCTGAATTATTGTCGAATTTAACAAGTCGTACCAACTTTTAGAAGACCTTTTCAGTCCATATATTGACTTAATTAGTCTTAGGCAATTATTTTCGCCTAGTTGGCATCCTCTGGGATTTCCTTTTTTTTTATTTTTTGTGGCCTGTTGTTGACGAACTTCTATGGGAATATGTCTATAGGCGAGAGACCCAAAAACTCTCATATTGGATAGATCCGGCTTTATGCCGTAAAACATTTCAAAAGGGGTTTTATTGTCTTTATTTGCCCTAGTTGGGCTCCTATTTATGACATAAACCGCCGTCAGAACAGCCAATGACCAAAAACTGAAGTCCAAATCGGAGTCAAACAGCATAGCTCTAGTTCTAGCCATAATTGTTTGATTCTGCCTTTCAGCCATCACATTCAACTCCGGTGAATACGGAACGACGGGCTCGAGACTTACGCCGTTTTCCTCACAAAATGTCCTCATGTTTAAATCTAGATATTCTTTAGCATTGTCACACCTTAAGGTGGCAATGGGATGGTCTGGAAATTTTGATTTTAATTTCATATAAAGTTTTTTAAACTCCTCACACACCATTGACTTTTTTTCAATGGTGGAGATAAAGGTGTATTTTGTAGCGTGGCCCACAAATATTAACACGTACTTTTCACCATATATACCTGGTGAAAAGGAGCCCATTGTATCCAATGAAACGAGTTCTAGTTTCCTTTCTGGTCTGGTCCGGGTGCTATTGTGCCCTAACCTTTTTGAATTAGCTTTCGCACATATCTCGCACAGACTAAACTCATCATCTCAGAATATTATTCCATTAGGAATACCTCTTGAGACCTTTGTTAAGAATCTTAAATTTTTTCCAGATAAGTGTCCCAATCTCCTGTGCCATATCATTTTTTTGTCTATTTTTAACTTCCCTGCATTTTCGTTAGTTTCTTGATTATCGTTTATTATATTATTATCTATGGTATTGTTATTAATATTTATGCCTACTTCCTCATTTGTTTCCTTACCATCTTCAATAATTTCCCTATTTTGGGTTTGATTATTATCTTGTTCGTCATTATGATTTATTATTATATTGTCATTTTCATTATTATCAATTGTGTTATATTGTACATTATTATCTGTGTTCTCTCTATTCTCTTCACTTTCCTCCTGACTGTCCTCAACAATTTCCTCTTCTATCTCATATTCCATCCATTCATCCTGGGAATTTACGTTAGGCATACATGCCAATTTATTCGATTCATTTTTATAAGGACATATTTTATTTAAGTCATTTTCGTCTTCTATTATATTAACTGTGGATTCTGGTACGATTTAGTATTTTACCATGTATACCCCCCTTATTTTTGGGGCTGAAAAAATTACTTCATTCGTCCTACGGACGTATATATGCGCTGCAGAGAAATTTTGGTCTATGCCAAGTGCCCTGTTTTCAGTTATCTTAATCCCCAACATTAGGTCCACATTCAGGGATGGCACATAATGTACGTTCTTAAGTCTTATAACGGTTTGTTTCCTCTCAGAATTTTCTATCCTAATGAATATAGTTCCTATATGTGTGGCAATTAGTAAAGTGTCCTGGATGGCACATTCTAACTCTATAGGTTTTTCCAACATTATGGGGCTAGACAGTTTTGATAGGTTTGATACTACATGAGCAACAGCTCCACCATCTAACATGATCCTATTAGTGAGAGGAATATATTCTGGATTAGATTCATGTCTTGTGTCCCTAGATGTTATTAAATTTATTAATTTATTATTATTTGTGCTTTTGTTTTGTTCACTGCCCTTATATCTTATCATCATAGACCACTGAACATCATTCTCTTTTTTATTTTTGTTATTATTGTTGTTATTATTACGTCCATATCGGGTATTTTGTGCAGGACCATCTGGTTTATTTTGGGGTAATATACCCTCTTTATTTGATGGACATACTTTAGCTATGTGCCCCTTGCCATGGCACTTAAAGCATACTAAGTTATTCGGATTTGGCAAGTTATTTTGATTTTGATTATATTTTCTATTCTCATAGTTATTATTGTTGTTATTTTGGGGCATATCTGACTTTTGATTATTATTATGTGTCATCTTCCCCTGATCTACATTTTGACTATAACTTTGACTTCTATTTGTGTTATTATATCTGTTATAATTATCTCTGTATTGGGATCTTTGATTTTTATTGTTTTGATTGAAGTTACGAAATTTATTATTATTGTATCTTGACTTTTTCTCGTCATATAATCTGTCTGACCTTTCGATCAGCATTGCGTGAAGGGTTTCAATGGTTTTCTGATCCTGACTCAATGTATTAAACTCCAACCTAGTCATATCATAGTCCATGTTTAGAGATATTAGGAGTTGTTCTATCTCCTCCTGTTTGTCTAAGTTTTTCCCACAGTCTCTTATTTTTTGGGCTGATTTGGAAAACACGTCCAGATAACTTCTCATATTCCCCTCACTATTGAATTTTAATCTTTGAAAGGCCTGCTTCGCATTTATATATGTGACCTGCGTGCAGCTTTTATTCCTTTCGTCAAGAACTTTTAAAATCTGATTTATTGTTTTTAGATCTTTTACTCTTTCGATCAGGTCATTGTTTAGTCCTTGATAGATTAAAGCTTTCCCCTTTTCCTGGTTGCGAAAATATGCCATTCTATTAGCTGAACTAGCATTGCCGGATTCAGGGTTTAAAAAACTGTTTAATTCCAATCCCAAAAATAGTACTTCGGTTTCATTATCCTGCATAATTGGGTATAATCCCTCTGCATAGAGTGTAGAGACCATCATGGTCCTCCAGGCGTCATAATTTCTCCCGTCAAAAACTTTCTTTGCGTCAAAACGTGACATTTTATTAACTTTCAGTTTTTCGGGGGTTTAGGTCCTACCTCAGAAACACGAGAACTTAATTCTAGGGGGTAACACGGTCTCAACCGCACGATTATGCACAACACGGTCTTAGCCGCTCGATCGGGAATGCAAGTTAAATATATTATATTATAATATTCAATAATATGTTATTATTCTAAACTAATTCTCACGAAATATTCGTTGCTGACGATGAGTTGATCTCTCCGCCGTTGTTTCTTCTAGTGAATGATCAAATTATTTGGACTATTTTGCCGAACTTGTTCAAAGTCGAATTGGCTGAGTCTTTGGCTTTTGTTTCAGGATGAAAATGGTTCTGTTAAACACGTAAAAAATGTATTAATATTCAATGCAAAATTGTTCCACAAAAGTATGATAGATAAATTCTGAAAGAAAAATAATCTATTATATATTATCAATTGAAAAGATCCTTTCTGTGAACAGGAAAAAATCTGTCACCAATGTCAATAATCATTAATGTAGGTTTTCTTTTGTTGGATTCTACGAATCTCATCCAACAAAGGTTTTCCTATTTCTGCAATTCCCGACCAACAAGATAAAGTTTGAAAGGCTATCGAATCTGCCTTTCAAGTTTCAACTTTACTTTAAATTTGGTTGGGAATATACATGGAAATATACTAAATTTTATTTTTTTGTTGCCTAAATGTTAACTTTTTCATCAATTTTATGGGCAAAATCACACGAATTATCACTTATTTAATGTTAATTTTTTTACTTATCTTAGGTATCTTCGTTTATTTTGCAGTTTTATCGATGTATTCTTGCTTTTTCATCAGCTGTTGACATCAGACTCCGACGATTTTGCTCCGCTATTTTCAGATTTTTGATTTTTACTCTTTGATTTCTTCTCCGGAACACAGCATGAACAACTGCCAACCGTTTTTAATTCTATGTATTGGTCTGCCAAACCACAAGATCCTTTCGTACCTGATCTGATTTCTCCAAATTTTCGACTTCGATGTTTTAACTGGCGCCCAAGACTTTACCGTTGTTTTCATTAATCTTACTTTTACTTTGATTTACACTGATTGAACTTTTTTCGTATACAGGATAGTTACTTTAATCACTGATTCGAACTTTTCATTTACAAATTTTCACTTTCCTGCCACTTTGCGCGGAGGTATCACACGGCACTAAGCCTTTCACTTTGCGTGAATTACGAATTTTTAAACTTTTAACAAATTACACAAACATCGCCCTTTAATTACCGCACTTATTTTCTTGATCCACCGCTCTGGCTACCATGTTGAGGTGAGTTTCGATCAATTCATAAAAGAAAAATAAGCACGGACGTTCATCTTTAAAAAAAGTTTTATTGATGACTTTAGTACAACGACTGACAAACGGAGAACATTCTCCATCAAGCAGTGGCGGAAAGAATATTATGTTGGTGATCAGTGTCGCCACATGTAAAACGAATAAATGTAATAATGTGTTACATGCAGTGTTGGTTAATATATAGTTTCGTGTTCGTGAGGTAGTGAGGGAATCGTATCCCAACACATTTTTCAAGATGGAAGTCCGTGCTTATCTTTTCTTTGCAAAGTGATCAGACCTCACCTCAATATGATATCAGAGCTGCGGGCAAAAGAAATAAGTGAGGTAAATTGAAATGTGATATGTGATAATTGTGTAATATTTAATATTGAAAGTTCGTGTTTCATGCAAAGTGAAAGGCTTAGTGCCGAGTGATACCTCCACGCAAAATGGTAGGAAAAGTTAAAATTTGTGAACAAAAAAGTTCGATTCAGTGATTAAAGTAACTATCCTGAAAAAGTTAAATGTTCAATTAAAATAAATCAATAAATTAAAATTGTAATAAAAGTAAAATTAATGAAAACAACGGTAAAGTCTTGGGCGCCTGTGAAAATGTCAAAGTCCAAAGTCTGGAGAAGACAGATCAGATACGAGAGGATTTTATGGTTTGGTAAACCGGTGCACACAATCAAAAACGGTTGGCAATTGTTTATGCTGTGTTCCAGAGAGTGAAACAGCGGAAGCAAGAAAGCAGTAGAAAAACATCAAGAAAAACACGAAAACAGGACAAGAAGATTAAAGATAAGTAAAAAGTTTAAGTTAATTAATGTATATTTTGTGTGATTTTGCCCAAAATTAATCTGAAAAAATTTAAATTACAGTAAAATAATATTATATTCCAATATATTTCAGGTAAATTCTCAACCAAATCCTAAGCAAAGTTGAAACTTGAAAGGTGATATTGATAGCCTTCAAATTTTATCTTGTTGGTTGAGAATTGAAAGAAAAAGGAAATCTTTGTTGGATGAGAGTTATCGAATCCAACAATAGAAAACTTATTTCGAACGTTGACATTAGTGACAGATTTTTTCCTGTTCACATACAATAAAAGATCGATTCAATTGATGTAGATTGATAAATTGTTTTTCTTTCAGTAGTCACCTTTTTCATACTTGTTAAATAATTTTGCATTTGGTATTAATTTGAACTTTAATGTGTTTGATAGAATCATCGGTATTCTGAAACAAGACCTGGTACTTTGATTAATTTAATTTCGAACATTTTCGACGAAAAAATCACAGTCATTTGACCACTCGAGAAGCAGAAACAATGGCGGAGAGATCACCTCATCATCGGTAATACATATTTCGTAAGATTTAATTTATAATATTGACTAATTATTGAAAATCATAATATAATATATTTAACTTGCATTCCCAATCGAGTGGTTGAGACTGTGTTGTGCATTATCGTGCGGTTAAGACTGTGTTACCCCCTAGAATTAAGTTCTCATGTTTCTGAGGCAGGATCTAAACTCCCGAACACCCAAAAATTAATAATAAAATGTCAAGATTCGACACAAAAAAGGTATTTGATGGGAGAAATTATGATGCCTGGAAGACCACGATGGTATCAACACTCTATGCAGAGGGATTGTACCTGATAATGCATGATGTCGAGACCGAAGTGCTGTTTTTGGAGTTCGGCTAATAGGATGGCATATTTCCGTAACCAAGAAAAAGGCAAGGCTTTAATCTACCAGGGATTAAACAACGAACTTATTGAAAGAGTAAAAGACTTAAAAATGATAAACCAAATTTTAAAAGTCTTAGATGAAAGGTACAAAAGCTGCATGCAAGTTACGTATATTAACGCGAAGCAGGTTAAAATTTAATAGTGATGGGAACATGAGAAGCTACTTAGACGTGTTCTCTAGATCAGCACAAAAAATAAGGGACTGTGGGAAAAATTTGGACAAACAGGAGGAGATAGAACAACTCCTAATATCACTGAACATGGACTACGACATGACAAGGCTGGAGTTTAATACCTTAAGCCAGAATCAAAAAACGATTGAAACACTCCATGCCATGTTGATCGAAAGATCAGATAGATTATATGATGAGAAAAAGTCTAGACATTTTAACAATAAATTTCGTAATTTCAATAATAATAATAAAAATCAGAGATTCCAATACGGAGGAAACTATAATAGATATAATAACACAAATAGGAATCAGAACTATAACCAAAATGTAGATCAGGGGAAAATGACATATAATAATAATCAAAAGTCAGAAACGCCTCAAAATAATAATAATTACGAAAATAGAAAATATAATAATAATCAAAATCAAAATAATTTTCCAAATTTGAACAACGTAGTATGTTTTAAGTGCCATGGCAAAGGGCACATAGCCGAAGTATGTCCGTCAAATAAAGAGGGTGTAAAAACCCAAGATAAATTAGATGGTCCCACACAGAATACAAGATACGGACGAAACAATCAAAATAATAATAATAATAAAAATAAAAAAGAAAATGACGTCCAGTGGTCAATGATGATAAGGTATAAAGGCCATGAACCAAACAAAAACAATAAATTAATAAATTTAATAACATCTAGAGACATGAAGCAGGAGCCAGAGTCAAATTATGTTCCTCTCACCAATAGAATAATGTTAGATGGTGGAGCAGTTGCCCACGTCATATCTGACTTGTCAAAATTGTCTAATCCCACAATGCTGGAAAAGCCTATCAAATTGGAATGTGCTATCCAAGATACATTACTAATTGTCACACACATAGGAACTATGTTTATCAGGGTAAAAAATTCAGAGAGGAATCAAACAGTTATAAGATTAAAGAATGTACACTACGTACCATCCCTGAATGTAGATCTTATGTCAGGAATTAAGATAACAGAAAATAGGGCGCTGGGCATAGATCAGAATTTCTCTGCAGCGCACATATACGTCCGAGGAACGGACGAGGTAATTTTTTTGACCCCAAAAATAAGGGGGGTATACATGGTGAAGTACAAAATTGTACCGGAATCCATGGTCAATATTATAGAAAATGAAGACGATTTAAATAAAATATGTTCCTATAATAATGGATCGAATAAATTGGCATGTATGCCTAACATAAATTCCCAGGATGAATGGATGGAATACGAAATAGAAGAGGAAATAATTGAGGAAAGTCAAGAGGAAAATGAAGGGAATGGAGAGAATAATAATACACAAGAAAATATAGATAATAATAACGAATATAATAATGATATAATAAAATTCAACGATGAAAATTATAATAATATCTCACAAAATAATAAAATGAATGAGGATGTAGGTATAAATGATAATAATATAACAGATAATAATAATATAGTAAATAATAATCACGAATTAAGCCAGAATATAGAAAAATTAAAAATAGAAAAAAAAAGGGAAAAGGCATAGGAGATTGGGACACTTATCAGGAAAAAATTTAAAATTCTTGACAAAGGTCTCAAGAGGTATTCCAAACAGAATTACATTTTGTGACGACAAATTTGGTCTGTGTGAGACATGTGTGAAAGCAAACTCTAGGAGATTGGGACACAGTGGAACCCGCACTAGACTGGAAAGAAAACTGGAACTCGTTTTGTCAGATACAATGGGCCCCTTTTCACCAGGTATATATGGTGAAAAGTACGTTTTAATATTCGTGGATCATGCCACAAAATATACTTTTGTCTCCACTATTGAAAAAAAATCAATGGTTTTTAAGGAGTTTAAAAAACTGTACATGAAATTAAAATCGAAGTTCCCGGATCACCCAATAGCTACGTTATGATGTGACAATGCAAGGGAGTATCTGGATTCGAATATGAAAACATTTTGTAAGGAAAATGGCGTGAACCTTGAGCCTGTTGTTCCGTATTCACCAGAGTTGAATGCGATGGCCGAAAGGCAAAATCAAATGATCATGGCAAGAACAAGGGCCATGTTATTCGACTCCGATCTGGATTTCAGTTTCTGGTCTTTGGCTGTCCTGACGGCTGTTTACGTTATAAACAGAAGCCCAACTAGGGCCAATAGAGATCATAAGACCCCTTTTGAAATGTTTTACGGCATAAAGCCAGACCTATCTAATATGAGAGTTTTTGGGTCTCTCGCTTATAGACATATTCCCATAGAAGTCCGTCAGCAACAAACCACAAAAAATAGAAGAAAAAAAGTAAATATTGAACACCCAAAACTAACCCAGAGATCCGATAAAGGAATATTCGTAGGGTATACTAATAGCGGGTACTGTATAAGGGACCCATTAATAGATAAATCACACGTTACATGTGACGTAAGATTTGACGAAACGAAAAATATAAAACAAATAGAAAATAAAAATAATAATAATGAAATAATACAGGATAACAATAATATAATAGAAACCCCTGTAATATTAAATTTATTTAAATCAAGATATAAAAATTACATCGAGGACCACATCCCTCAAAAATGGGAGGATGTCAAAAACAACCCTTTTAGGGAAGAATGGCAACAAGCCATTACTGACGAGCTGAAGTCATTATCTGATATGGGTGTGTGGGAAGTCGTTCCCAGGGAAAGAAATGTGAGGCTAGTAGATACGAAGTGTTGTTTCACCACAAAACCCAACAACCAAGGCATTCATATACCGAAGGCCAGGTTGGTTGCAAGAGGGTTTAAAGATCTCACTCACTATTCTCTAACTGAAACATATGCCCTGGTAATCCAATATTGGCTGATAAGGTGGATATTATCCGTCACAAATAAGTATAATTTAAATATAACACAGTTCGATATAAAAACTGCGTTCCTCAATTCACAAATAAAATACCCTATATTTATATCGAACCCTAAAGGATGCCAACTAGGCAAAAATAATTGCCTAAGATTAATAAAGTCTATATATGGACTGAAAACATCTTCCAAAAGTTGGTACGATTTGCTGAATTCAACAATAATTCAAGCTGGATTCACCCAATCAAAAATAGATAGTTGTTTATATATAATACAAGATAATAGCGGTGCAATGGCATTTTTAATAGTCTACGTGGATGACATGTTGTTGGCTAGTAACCACAACGAGTGGACACAAGACTTAATAAATACCTTCAATAACAATTTCACATTAAAAATAGAAAATAATCCAACTTTCTTTGTGGGATTTGAGATAAATCGGGATATTTCTAGAAAACAAATTACATTAACGCAAAATAGATATATTGATAAATTTCCCCAGAAATTTGGAATGACGGAATGTAACCCATCTTCCACACCTATGGAGACAGGATTAAAAAATAAATAAGCCAAAAAATGGGTTGGATGATATCGAATATAGGGCTATGATTGGGAATTTGCCGGATATTGCCTTCACCATCAATTATTTGTCACGTTTTCAGGCATCCTCCAATAGTGAAGTCAAAAATTATGTTCATCGTGTCATTAGATACCTTAAAACTACAAGGGACTTCTCTCTGGTCTTCCACTCTGACCAAACACAGATTAAAGCTTTTGTTGATGCGTCGTATGCAACCGACGTAGACGATTCACCCATAGAAATAGAAAATTTGGAGAAAGGGTGCTCCACAACTGGCTATATGATATTCGTTAACGGAGACTTGTTAAATTGGGCCGTTCACCGGCAGAACTCGGTTGCAACCTCATCGACTGCAGCCGAATTAATTGCATTGAATGATGCACTAGACGATATATATGTGATCTGGAGACTTACTGAGAGTGTTTTCTCTGTAACCGACCCAGTGCAAGTCTACGAGGACAATATATCTGCATCTCGTATTGCATCTGGGGGAGCCCAGAAACGCTCCAGGTCTCTTGCGATCAAATGCTACGCAGTATTGGAAGCCTTCCAAAACAAACTTATAAGTTTTAATGATATTAGGTCACTTGATCAAGTCGCTGATATACTTACTAAAGCACTTGATCGGAGAACCTTCCATAATATCGTTACGAGAATACTCCGGACAAGTCAACTTTTCGGCCAATAGTCTTAATTGACATAATCCTCAAAATTTTTGATATTTGTTTTGAACTGCGGATGGGCGTCGGTCTTTTAGCGCCTATTGTAAACCAAGCAGTCCATATGTTGTTTCACACTTCACATCATAGTGTTCAATAGGTTCCCCGTTGCTGCTCTACCTCTCTTATTGGTATCAGCAATCCCCAATATATACAATTGATCCCCACAATAGAATATTTATACCAAATACCCAAACAATTAATTATAGGTACATATATATATATATATATATATATATATAATATTATTTCTCTACAGCTGACAATGAGGAGATATTGATCTCTCCGACCTGCCATTTTTTATTTATATATTTTTTAAATTAAAATCACACAATACTTATAAGACGTGACACAATAGCAGAGGGTTAAATGTATACCTCATGTTAATAATTACACGATATATTTAAGATAGAACACTTGACACATTTTAATTGTACATCATAATACTAGTTAACGACATATTTTTTTTTACCATTTTTATATATATATAGCAATTTTATATGACACCTATATGCAATAATTTTGACTTCTATTGCTTATTTTAATATTTTTATTGTTTATATGTTTTTTTTTTTTTTTTGAATACATACAATGTGTGAAACATTTTTTACTTATATGTTCGTTCGTCCGTTTTGAATCGCAGGGGGGTGTTGGGATATGATTCCCACACTACCTCACAAACACGGAACATCACATTGACTAACACTGTATGTAACATACTATTACATTTATTCGTTTTACATGTGGCGACACTGATTGCCAATATAATATTCTTTCCTGCCACGGCTTGACGGAGAATGTTCTCCGTTCATCAGTCGTTGTACTAACGTCGTCAATAAAAATTTTTCAAGATGGAAGTCCGTGCATATCTTTTCTTTGCAAAGTGATCAGACCTCACCTCAATACAAATTGCTTCCCCTACTTTCTGTTACCGATAATGCTGTTGCTTCGCCATTACGTATTTTACTTGAAATTATATTTTTAGTCTGCTAATAAATTCTGTCGTGAATACTTCTCTCTTACTCATTTTCGTTCCTCGTATTTACCGCCTCACATCATGGTAGCCATCGCTGCGGTTAAACAGTAAGAGAAGAATAAAATTAAATTATAAAAAAAGCAGACTTATTTTTGAAATTTATTCATTGTTGTGCATAAATTTATATTATTTTTACACGAATAATATACGAAAAGTGTCGTGCAATCAAGAAAGTTAAACTCGAATTTTTTAATTAAAATTTTTTTTCGAAGTTGAAAAAATAAAACAACCAAAAATTGTTCCTGATCCAATAACAGCCAACCCTGAAAGTCATCGAAGTACAATTCAGAAAGGGCTGCCAACGATACAGCGAACCACCTGAAGAAATCTTCTGCTCCCGTCTTCAAGGACTCTATGAGAGATCACCAACAACGAAGACCACAAATTTTTGGGCCAACCTACATCAAAATTCAGCGGGGATTACGACGGTGAAATTGGGATTTAATAAACTACAAATCTGCACAACAAAGGATCGACGAAAAAATTTCTTCACGTCAAGGTAATATATGTTTAGTTGAATTATTTTTTGTGTTTCTCAAATTTTTATGAAATAATTTTTTCTTTTCCCCCTTATAAAATATATGTCAACTTTAATAAATATATTAGAAAATAAAATAGGAGAGTATAAGATTGAGAAAAAGGAATTAGAAGAATTGTTGAAAAAGTTTGAAGGAGAGAAAGTAGTGGATTTGAAATTAGAAACATATAATCTTCCTTTTTACACCTATTTTACGGGAGAAGTAATATTGGAGTCTTTCACAATAGACATTTCTGGAAAAATAGAGGAAATTAGCTCATTTAAATATATTAAAATATATGATTCAACACCAAATTATTTTTCATCTCGAATATATAGTTCATTGGAATCAGAGAAAAAATTTATAAATAGATTTTTGAAATAATAAATAAAAAATAAAAAAAAATAAAGAAACTGGATAAAAAAGAAACAGAAAAAATTAATAATATTGAAAAAGAATACGAAAAAATTGAATTAAAAGAACAAAATCTTATAAGAAATATAGAAAATGAAATATTAGAAAGTAAAAAATATATATCTATTACGAATAAAGAAGATAATTTATTAGGTTTCAAAAAAATTGAGGAAAATATGTCGAATGTAAATGAAATTAAACCCATTCAAGCTCCATTAGGAAAGGTTTTCAATGGAAAGTATTACTTGGATTGGAGGCGAATGATTATTTCAGCCATTAGGGGTGCTGGTTATTATGACATCTTTGTAGAGCACAAATTTTTACAATCCTATATATCCCACATTGATGATTTAAATTTTAGGCCCAGTAAAGAAATGATAAACTACTGTAAAATGCAAGACAATGCCAAAGCATTTGTACTTGAAAGGGTTTCTAATGATATTACGAAGCAAATACGAGAGTGTAACACAGCCATAATGATGTTAAAAAAATTAGATAATATATATGGTACTAAAACATCAGTTACAGCTAACATGGCCAAATCTAAGTGGATGGAATTCAGATTCCAACCTGGTGGAAACATGAGAGGATTCCTTAAAAAATGGGATGAACTCGTTACAGATGTAAGAGATAGTGGAAAAGAAGTAAGTGAGGAGGAAGAATTAGAGAACCTACAA
>WOFM01001762.1:0-203277 GCA_011428145.1 Ericerus pela | reverse complement strand
AAAATGGCTATATACTAGTCTTCAACGCTATGTGATCTTCCGATGAATTGGAAAAGGACCTCTTTGATTTATTTCAATTTGTGCGAATATTGGGATACTTTTTGTGTTAATTTAATCTTTATTACTATTATGGAGTATGATTACCTTATAAAATTTCTTGCATTAGGAGATTCAGGTGTTGGAAAAACGTCTTTTTTGCATCAATACACTGATGGAAGATTTTCGTCAAAATTTATATCCACAGTGGGAATCGATTTTAAAGAGAGACGATTGGTGAAAAAACAACTTTTCTTGTTTCGTCGAATACATGGAAGTACTATTAATAAAACTGTAACAATTTTTCACTTTGCAGATTTATAAAAGCCAAGGCAGGAGCCATCGCATTCATCTACAGATTTGGGACACGGCTGGTCAGGAAAGGTAATGTCATTAAGTCGCAGATAATCATTCATCTCTGCATGAATCTCATTTTCGTAAAATAAATAAACATGTTCATTTAGGATTACTAAATTATTGTAAAGTAATCATCATGCCATATTTAATCCTAACATTGGCATAGGGTACGTTCACATAGACGTTGGTTTTCGACGCTGGTGGTTGGCGTCGGTTAGCTGCTTTTGGCTAGAATAAAATATATTTTGATAATTTCGAATGCCGATGGCCACGGAAAAAGTTCTAATTTTCTGTACGGGTTTTTGTGCTTGAAAGAATAGGAAAATATTCGTATTTGTCGATAGTCGGCGCTGATCGGAGCCAAAAAATCAGCGTCTTCGTGAACGCACTCTTACGTATAGTGACTAACAGCTTATGTATTGGTAGATTTCGTAGCTTAACCACTAGCTTCTATCGGGACGCGATGGGGTTTATTCTTCTGTTTGATCTGACAAACGAAGAATCATTTCTGGACGTTACGAACTGGCTTTTTCAGTTGAAGGTAGGCACCACCCAATGATAGACGTTGGTATTTTATCGTACGAAATGTGAATTATTATTGAATTAGATTTTGTCGGTCTCAAAAAGTGCATGAATTTGTGACAACAAGACTTGGTTGCAAGTTTTGGAGAAATGTTACTGGAGACCCTATCAAACTCGATTTATTCTGTAGCCGTTTCTTTTTCCGAAGATTATTTGCGTATTTTATTCGGGTTAAATTTGGGGTAACATCGTTGCGCGGTTTTGATTGTTTAGGCTCACGCCTACTGCGAGAATCCGGACATAATATTATGTGGCAATAAAGTTGACCTCGAAGAAAAACGTGTCGTCAGCGAAGAAAGTGCGAAAGATGTTGCTAAAGTCTACAAGTAAGATACTTATTGTTTTATTATATTTTTTCTTGCATAATTTCGTGAATACTGAAGCTGGTGTGTAGTTTTATGATTCATAGTCCGGGAACAACACGCAAAAATGAGAACTACGTGATAAATTTTGAAACTGATGCGTCACTTTTTTGCAACTACGTTTGATTTTCGCAACAAAACACTACGTTTTAATAGTGAAAATATGATTTTATGTCTCTGCTCCTACAATGTTATCATCTGTCTTGACATCTTTGTTGAAAACAGTATTATAGCACCAACCGTCTTAGTTGTTGATATTGCTTTTTGTTTTGGTTTTTTTGTCAACTTTGTATCATGAATAGGACAACTTACAAAGCAAGAAATTACAAGAAATTACAATAATACCCGTCGACTATGAACGTACTTACTAGTAAAGTGCATATTAAAAATCTATAAGGCTCAAATAATTTTGAAACCTTAGTCTAATTGGTGTAAATAAATAACAAATTTTTGTGGAAGTATCTACATGATTTTTTCGCTAATAAAAAGACTGATTGAACAATCAGGGCTAAAAATAAAAAGTGGTTTGAAAAACCAGGAAAGGGAGAATGAGAGTATGAGAAACTGTTATCGTAGCTAATAATAATTGTTGGATGTGTATTCGGACCGTTTTTAAAAATCGTCTTGAGCTGAAACAGAACCCTATTAACTTTCAAAAAATCACGAATAAATCTTTTAATATTTTGTCACTGTCCAATTACCCAAATCCGTATCAATGAACAACTACTAATTGACTGCTGGGGTATGAGTAATGAGTAATGTCGGATCAAAATCATATAAAAGTTGGCTGAAAAAGCAGTATTGTGGCACATCTTATTTAAATAGTATTTTGAACGTGAGCATTCAAGATGCCTGTGATGAAAATTTGGTCAAGATCACTGAACTCTTGAATTATATTAAATTTGAGACGTATCTGCGCAGTATAAACACACTTTCCAAGTTAAATAAAAACTCAGGTGGGTAAATGATTACATAATTTAAAAAATTTTTAAATATGGTCAGTTTTACAATTAATTGACAGCTTTACTTGTGATGTAATCATTAATTGTGAATGTGCTATTGTTTTTTGAAAAGAAGAGCAGTAATAAATAAAATTAAGTAACAATTTTTTAAAATAAAGCCCAAAACTTCTCATAATATCTAGTTTATGATTTCTTGAAAATTAATGTTTTGGTTAGTCCTTTACATTTTTAGAAAAATTCAAACAATTAAATTTTTGAAAAAAAAAATTAAACGACTGCATTTGGGAACATAAAACGTAATAGAACTAAAATATCGAAAATAAGTTTTCTAGGTTTTGTAATAGTAATTTTTTATAAAATTGATTTACAAATAACGCAGTCGCTGGCACAAATAGCTTTTAATATTAATATGAAGATCAATACTGGATTGAAATCAATAGGCAAGTGGAGAGTTTTCAACACATTAGGTATATAAGTAATTTAAACATTCTTAATAATTTGTACCCCAATGTTTTAAATAGATGTAATAATGCTGTACATTAGAATATTGTCAAATCTATGTTAAATTTACCACAAATTACATCAGAGAAATATGTAATAAAATGAAATCTAATTGCTTCATTTAAAAATTTTACATTTTATATATATATATACATATATGTGTGTGTGTGTGTGTGGGTGTGTGTGTGTGTGTGTATGTATGTAACTTGAAAGATATTTGTGCCAGCGACTGCGTTAGTTGTAAACCAATTTTATACAAAATTACTATTACAAAACCTATAAAACTTGTTTTCAACATTTTAGTTCAATTACGTTTTATGTTCCTAAACGCAATAGGTTTAATTTTTTTTTTCAAAAATTTAATTATTCCTCAATTTTTTTGATGCAAATATTTTTTAGTGCGAATCTTTAATATCTGCCCATGTTTCTCTTGTCACTTCAATCCTCCACAATTTGTCTTTACCTTCATAGTTTCTGATAATGATGAAATACATAGTACAAAAAAATTCAAGTGACAGTTGCTTGGTCATGTTGCAATATTTATGTAACAGCAAATTTCATTTCCAGCCTATTGTTTTTTCTTAATTAATACCTTTTTTATTATTGCTCAATAGGGAACTTTGAATTTTTTTTAAATTTTGATATTGGTCAATGGGTAAATTTCAACCTTTTAATCAAATATTAAGAAAACTAATTAGATCTTTAAAATTGATTTTAACTATAAAATGTTAATAAAAAGAATGTGAAAAAAGGGGTATATACATTTTTTTTTCAGTTATTTTTATTACCTATCTGATATTCTCTAAATTAATGATTCTTGTTGAAAGCAAAAGTTAGACCTCGCCTCAGTTTTGCTTGTATTTTTGTATATTTATTCAGCATTTTTGCATCAATTTGGTAAGTATAATACCTCCTCACACAGTCCGTCATAATATAGACCTTGGACACAGAGGAATAAAAAGCTAACTGATACCTATGATGGGATATGAAATATAATTATATATAAGTGATCAATTAACAACCATAAATGAGCCAATCTCAGTTCATTTTTTAGTACACCTTCCTGATTGTCAGTTTGAGGGAATTCTGGAAACAGGGTATTTTTATTTTTTCTTATAAATATTAATTTGAAGCAGATTAGAGATGGGAATATTAGTTTATTTTGCGGATTTAGTTCATTGAGTCTGCTTCACCAAAGTGAACTAGTTCAATTAGTTCAGTAGTTCAATAAATTTTTCAACTCGATCACTTCAGTCAGCTGATTCATGATTGGCTCATATCATTTAAATCAACTGATTTATTATATGATATTATGATCTACTCGTATTTATAAATTCATGCTAGAACTATTGGTTAATTGTTTAACTCACTCATCGACTGCTACTTACTTCAACTTCAGTTTGATCAACGGATCGAGTAGATTAGACTGATAAGAACTGAGAACTATCAAAAAAAAGAAGAACTAATGAACTAGTTCACTTCTAGGATTCGTTCAAAAGAACTAAATTGTGAATGAACTACCCATCACTAAAGCAGATATATCAATGGACTTTAAATGAGCCAATCACAGTTCATTTTTCAGTACACCTTCCTGATTGGTTGGTTTATGAGAATTCTGGAAACATGGTGTTTTCATTTTTTTTATAATTATTATTTTGAAGCAGATATATCAACGAACTTTAAATGAGCCAATCACAGTTCATTTTTCAGTACTCCTTCCTGATTGGTTGGTTTAAGGGAATTTTGGAAAAATGGTATTTTTATTTTTTCTTATAATTATTATTTTGAAAGTGATATATCAACGAACTTTAAATGAGCCAATCACAGTTTGTTTTCCAACATATACTTTTCTGATATTATTTTTCATTATAACTATTATTAAGCAGATATCAGCTGACTTTAAATGAGCCAAACCTACATAATACATCTACTGGTGCTAATATATTACTGGGAGAAGTGGTGACACTTGAAATGTTTTTATAACTTTAAAAACTTTTGGGAGATCCAATCAGTATGCGTTATTTTCTTATATGTATGTTGAATCTTGGATTGTGATTGGTTATGTTGCTTTTTATGTTTAAAAAATCACCAAATTTTGACTGAAAATTGTGGGTCTGGTATGGGGAATTTTTCAATTTTTTGGCCAGTGTTACTCACCTTGAAAATACGAATGTTTTGAGACCGATTTCGTATTTTTACGATGAATATTGAATGCTGTAGAGTGGCACAAAATTTTGTTAGGTTGCCAAAAACAGAGTCAAACACAATACCTCCTTCTGACGCAGTCGGTAATAAAAATTGTGAGCGTATGTCCCAACCACTTTAAGTATTCTTTTATTCCTAACTGTAATTCTGTAAAGAGTAAAGTAGCGACTTTTTAGCTTTTGAGAATAAATCAAGAGAAAAAGTAAAAACTATAGTAAGCAGCGTTTCCTTTGAATTTTTTAGGTATAAGATGAAAGAAAATAAATCGGGGAGTATTAACCGTTTTTTAATGGTTTTCCATCGAATGAATAACATTTTCTCATATTCTTATTCCCCTTGCCGCGGTTTTTCATCCGCTCATTTATATTTGGTTTGCCCTCATACATGGATTTTTTTCACAAGAACTACTTCAGCGTTCGCTTGTGTCGATTTTGTTTCAGTTTGCCATATTTTGAAACGTCCGCAGCCAATGGACAAAACATAAATCATGTCATTGACACGCTACTGGACCTGGTAATGGCACGAGTGGAATTGGATACAGATCGGACGCTGTTAATAGGCAGAGCCAAAGACATTCAACAGCTTGATGGTGAAAATAAAAAAGTTTTTAATAACTGTCGATGCTAAAAACCAGTGTTGGTAATTTTTTCTTTATTCATTTTCATTCCCTCTGGCTCGTGGGTTCGATATTTTTTCTCATCTCTTTTCTTTTTTTTCTTTTTTCTTTTCCCTTTTTTTTTAGCTAAGATGACGTTTGCGGTTTGGAATATTTAGGCAAAAACAATTATTCGCCTTGCCGATTTTTTGTTCTTGAATTTTAGCGTATCTAGTTTTACTTCAGCATTAATTTCTAAATCGACTTTTGAAAGTTTTTATCGCCGTTTAACCTCCATTATTTCTGTTAAGATTTTTGGTCACCATTTTATTTTTGGTATAAAAAAAAAAAGTCATTTGGTGGAATTTTGACTAATCATTAAGTTAGTTCTTTTTTGTTTGTTTTTTTCTAAATTAAAATCTTGTCTATTTTTCATACGATGTATGTTCTACGTTAACATTATTATTTTTCCTTTTTTTTTTTTTTTTTATGTACATTTTGGGTTGTGTCTTTCTATAGTTTAATCTTTCCTTTCGATTTTTAATGTGAGAAAACCTGTCTTTTTATTCAGCATATTGATTTTTTTTTTTCATTGTTAACATTATAGTAGAAAAATTTTCTTCCTTCATCGATTTCACAAATTACCTACCTATTAATTTCTTCAATTACGTAGTTTTCGATTTTCCTACAAAATACCTCTTTATGTCAATTATTTTCGCGTCTTTTTTTTTTTTAATTTATAATTATTGCGTGTTATTACGTACATCTCACTTGTACAAAAAAAAAAAAACAATCATTTTTTCATGGTTATTTGTTCTTGTTGACAATAAATGCTAATTAGTGCGTTTGCTACCTATTAGTAATATGTAAATCGTATTAACGAGCTCAGTGAGTAGCATAATTTTGTGTTGTTTTTTCGGTTTTGAAAAATTCACCTTGAAAGAAATAAAAATAGTTTGACATGGGTGTTTTTTTTTCCCTGCAAAAACGTTGAAATTTTGTTATTTATTTCAAGGTCCTTACGTTTGAACAGAAAATTTGACAACACTTGTTATTATGTGAATGAATTTTTTATGCTTATTACATTTTGTACTTGTTGTGTGTTGCTTTGTCAAACCAGACGTAACTCTCGTCGTCGACCAAATCTACTTGATTCATTACGAGTGCTAAATGTTCCTTTCGAACGGTGGTAACAGTTTTGACGATTAAAGGCTCTCAATAACGCAGCTGAAGTCGAAGGCGGATGGTATCGATTTAAATTCGTGTATCGCTTCAGCTCGCTCGAATAATCACGTAGATGGCGTTATGAAAAATGTTTAATACAATTAAAACATCTCCAGTTAGATGGCTGCCAGACTGTCAGACGGTTTCAACGAATTCAATTATCCAGCGTTGACGTTCGTACCTGTGTTTATCACATCTTGCGCGTTCCCTCCTATTTTTTCCCGTACCATTCCCCGCTCACAAAATTCACGGGGCGAGTCAAATTCCAAATTTTGGAGGTTTTACAGATTCTTATTGATCTCATTTCTTTGTTAATAATTCCAAACTCGACTCGATCTAATTCAGTTTTTCCTCAACGGAGCAAATCTCGCGCATGTTCCATCTCATTCCAACTAAACAAAAATAGAATCTTAGTTTTCAAGTCGTACGGCGCACACTTCTCGATTATGATTTTCATTATTGGTTGATTCGAGATTCGAAGTAAAAGCATAAAACAGAAATTTTGTTTTTCGTTAGTTGAAGCTCTTTTCCAAGTTGAACGTAAGCCATCACTTTGAATAATCTAAACACTTTCTGAAGGATAAATTTTCAAGTATCTCGCTTTTTCGAGCTGCCTTTACCATCCTGATAATGTCGCAACAAACATTAAGACGCGTATAGTATCTGTGAAAAAAGACAAAAAGACATTCGTTCAATATCGACGGAACTGCCTTCCCACCAGCAACTGTAAGCAATTCAAATCACTAGTTCGTACGAGTGTTGGCCCATCGTCTAATTAAATAAAGCATAAACGTATCCCATAGTTTCCGAATTAATGAGAAGTTCCTCGACTACCTACATTATAATATAGTCGAAGGAGAAGTTATACAATCATCAGTCATCGTGTCATCATCGCTATATTAATAAGCTTAGTAATTTGTTCGCCCTTTTGTGCCCTAAAATACCTATAAGTATGTTTATGTGGGTACGTCAAACGAAAGCTTTTATGATCCGCAAGTGGGCTAAAAGTACTTATTTTTTCAATCGAAGCTTTCATTTGAACTTAATTGAGCTTTGAAAAATATTTTGTAGTAGGGCTAAACCTTGCGCAGCGTATTCGAGTAGGTATAATGGAGAGCGGAAAAAAGAAATGTTCGACAAGTGCGCATTCTGTTCTCATTCGCGACACGCGCATCCACGGGTAAATCTTGTTATTAAAACATGTCGCAGCCTGTAGCACGGATCCAATACGAAGGATGTCCGGTTCATTTTTGTGGAACGTCGCGGAGAGTTGAGCAAGGGGTGGGCTTTGGAGCTCGATAAATTGTTTTCCTCGAATGAAATCAAAATTTATTTTCTCAAAATTCAAATGAAAAATATGTTTTTTTCAATCTAAGCTTCGATATTTTAATTGTTGTTTTCCCGCTGAGCCAGATCTACTTCTCTCGTCGCTGCAGACAAACAAATTTTTTGCCCCTCTCCTATTTTCATATTTTTTTCGTAGGAATAATGACAAATTATTCAAAATACGACCTTTATTTATTTACTTTTTCTTATTCATTTCATGTTGGGCGACTGAAAATATGCGATGAATGTGTAGGTACCTACTGTAAGCTCCTCGTTATTTATAAAGCAGACTATAGGTACCAATTATGGATCTGGCGAGCTATTGTTTTAGTTGAAATATTAATGGGCTTATTGAGATGAAATGAGACGAAAAAGGATGTAAGACCAGTTATGTCCACTTTCGTCTGTATAAATTATAGAGCTCACTCGGGTTTAACTGGGTTTATGAAAATACCAAGAGGTGAATTTCCTATCCAGTCGATCAAATAAATACGGATTATTTTTAAAAAAACCCTTACCGCAACATTGTTGTAAGTATAAGTAGGCAACATATCAATGGTAGCAGCGTGGGCTTTATACGTCAGTTCTTTCCAATCTTATGACAAAACTTTTTAATTAGCGCCGGCTTCAGAAAATTTTTTCTGAATTTTTCGAATTAATTTCTTAATATTGTACGAGGTACCTACGTAAATTGAAAAAGAAGTTTCAAGTTTCGGGTAATCTAATCGAAGATTTTTTTGTTAATTTTTGAAGTGGGTAGGTAGGTACATAAAGGTTGAAGTTAATAACTCGAATAGTGATATTAAGTTCTGTAAGTTTTAACTTATACTGGGATTCACGGTAGGTAAATTTCTCTTTGAAAAGAATGAATTAATAACCCTGGATTTTTTATCGTATAGTTATCGACTTGTAGCGCCACGTTGTTCCGAATTTTGACCCTTTCGTTTGATGCGAGGGGCCATTTACTGACGATAGTCGTCTATTTGAAATGATTAACGGCGCGCTTTTGTATTTTGCAGCTGCTCGATTCGCTAAGATGGAAATAATAAAGCTTTGTTTACGAATTCAGTTCATGTGCCAAAACCGAAAAACCCATTCCAATTCAGACTCGATCACTTTCAATATCTCCAAAACCGAGAATTTATTCACAAGTGAAACGACCGGATGATGGAAATTAGTTGAAGATTATGGAATCTTGTTTTGTTGTTAATTAACTGTTACAACGGCTGTTATTATTGTATAGACTACATACACCTATAATTATCTTAAGTGATGTACAGCTACCGACTTGTTGTACTGAAAACAATGTTTTCTCGTTCTATGTACGATTCATTTCTTACAAAAGTTTTCATACAACAGTCTACGCTTTCATTGTAACTTTACGAGGAGCAGCTATCAAGTTTCGGCAGAATCGCGAATCAGTCGCACAACAGGCCGGAGAGGGGATCAAATTCATCGCCAACAAATGCTGCCGAATCGAATGCAGTTTGCCTCAGCTCGCAATGGAATTCGTTAAATTCCCTTTGGCATAATTTTCATTTAAATTTTAAATTTACCAGTACCGCACCTACTTGCTCTCCTTGAGCCGTCTCTGTTAAAACTAGGAATCTAAAGTTTTAAAAATCGTACGTTTTATAGTCGGCTGCTCGCTCTACGAGACGTTGGCCTTTCCAGCTCTGATTGGCCCACTTGGCCCTCGCTACGAGCGGCTAAGTCTCTTTATGTTCGCCAACTGTATTCCTCTAAACTATCTCTCTCATTTTTCTCGCCTATTTAGGTAACCCGAAATTTCAAGCGCGTATACCCACTACCGCAGTCTAATGTCACGGGGTACGCGGATTCTTTAAAAGTTTTAGTGCTGTGAGGTGCGATCAAAATCCACAACTTTTCCCGCCAAGCAGCCGCGTACCTCCAAATTAGCTTCAAACTTTCACTGCAACAGCACGAATAAGTCCCGAAAATTTCAGCTTCATTTGTTGACCGGTTCTGAAGTGACGATCGTATGGAAATATAGTTAGATAGGTACCTCCTACCTATCTACAGTACTTATAAGCATGTATAATAATTTTGTAACTTTAGATTGATTTTGAATTTTGTAATTTTTTACAGCCCCCTATAGGGAGTGACGAAGAGGCATAAAATTTTTAGGACATATTAATATCGCCGAATACAATATGTTTTTGTGAGAAAAAAATTTTAAAATTGTTTTCGGGTATGTAAATGAAGGGCGTCTAAATTCACAACTGCGCTGCCCAGGCTGTTACGAACCTCCAAATTAGCTTAAAACTTTACTTGGGACAACGCAAATTGCAGCTTGATGTGTTCAGCGAATCTGAAATGATGGACATAATATAATTGTTATATGTACGTACAAATATACTTACATTCAAAACAGCTTTCACATGTGTTTATATACATGTACAAAAGTATAATTACGTGCCTACTTACAGGTATGTATAGGTTTGTAGATGTACCCGTATAATTGAATATGTACGCATAACTCCCCTCTTAATACGGTACTCCTTCGCAATTTTTGTCCAATAGTCACGAAATGTGGTACAGACATCAGTACCAAGACCAGGACAAGACAAGACCTGCTGATTTAATTTGGTACGGATCGCCCGCGTATTTGTTCTAATTTTTAAGGTTTAATGGCTCCAAAGTTGATAAAAATCTTTTACTACACGTGGTGTCCAAAAATCGTCTCTCAGTCCAAATGGGTCTTATAGAACTCATCGAAAGAAGTAAAATTTCATTTTTTAGCAGCGCTATGGCTGTATTCTTTTTTTTTTTAGTACAGTTGTTTCAGAGATACAGGCTTTCATATGCGTGTGTCAAATAGATTGCATATTCAATAATTTGAAGGCAAGATTTACAAAAGATGGCAGTATACGTCGTACAAAGGTTGCGAGTTCGAATCCAGGAGGCGGAATTTTTTTTTTCTCAAAATTTAAAAAAAAATGAACATAAGACTTGCTAAAATTTCAACAAATTTTTTCCGATTTCAAATAAATTAAAATTTATATGTATTGAAGATTGGGGACCTGGTCAAAAGAATGTTTTTCAACATACCTACTTCATGAGTAAAATAAAATGCACTCATCAAAAACCAAATTTCAAGAATTTTTTGAACTTCCTCGTTTAATTCAACTGGGAAAATTTTGAATATTTGCGAACCCTGTATTTCTGAAACAACTAATTTCAATGCTCATGTTATACGAAAAGTTTTTCTTCTCTCGACGAATTCAACAGTACACATTTGGCTTGGAAGACGAATTTTGGACATCCTGTATAGTACTGAACCAGTAAAGCTCTGTAAGCCAAATCTACTTTTCAATGTCAGGACATGCCGGCGTAAAAGTAAGCAACTGGAGGGTACTTTGTGAGTACTTTCTATATTTTGATTGAGTTCACAAATTTGGAATACGAATTCGCAAGGATAGCGTACATAAATGTGGTTCAAAGCAGGTTCGTCAAGTGGTACACAATGGTTACCTATTTAGCGCCGACGCGTCTAACCAGAAATCATCTTTATTTACAGGTCCAGTACTACAATTATTATGCATAATCAAAGGTAAAAACATTAGTACTAAGACTGGAACCGGACATACTGATTTTTGTTCAGATCGACTGCGTGGTTCGACGATACATCCGTTACGTCCATTTCTGTTTTTATTTAGGAGGTAAAATCAATTCAGTGTTCTACTTTTGTTGCCAGACAAGTTTTATTTAGAAAAAAAAAAGGATGGTGTTGTAACACCGAGTTATCTTTTTATTTTTGTTAGTTATTTTTTTTGTCCGTTTTTTTAATTCGCTATCATTTTTGAAGTCGGTTTCAATTGTTTCTGAAAAAAAATTGTTTTCTCACCAAAACGAACATTTTGAAACTGATCCGAAATTCCCAAAAAATATCAAACTCCTTCCTGTTGTTTCAATCGAAGATTGCTTCATGAAGTGTCTGCCTGAAAACAAATAAATCTATGCAAACCATTCTCTGTCATGTGAAGATATTAATTAATTTCATTTTCGTAATAGGTACCGTTTTATTATTTTTAAACAGAAGACATGCAATTCGATACTTTGACGTAAAACTAAAAAAATTAACTTCATTATTATATATTGAAATGTACGTACAAAGAAGACTAATATGCAGTGTAACCATATTTTATAATATAAATTTTTATTTCTAATTTTGGTTTGTCGCATATTCTCAACAGTGTGAACAATTAATTGTTATTCGATATATTAGTGTCAGCAACTATCTCTCAGAAAATCGAATTACCTGGAAATTCAATCCTCCCAGAGCTCCACATCAAGTCGGTATTTTTGAAGCTGCTGCGCGTATCATGGAGGGTCATCTGAAGCACTGTTGGGCAAAAGATCACTGGCCACAATCTAGATTGTGATCTAAAGATCACAGAACAATCACGATCTAGATCAGCTTAAAAAATTGTAATTTTGTCATGATCTAGATTGTGATCTAGATCGCCTAAAAGATCGTTGGCCATTTTTTTTCAATACTTACTTGTAAAGTCGATAGGAAACCATGGTAGCTGGACGCGAGCCCACCATCATAACCGACCACAAGCCGCTCACATATCTATTCAGTATGAAGAAGAAGATCCGGATCAAGTGCCGATTGCGATACGCCGAATACATCGCGCAATTTAGTACAAATATCGTCCACCTATCCGGTAGTGCCAACATTGTGGCCGACATCCTGAGCAGACCCGAAGTCAGCGAAAAGCAGATTCATCAAATCAACACCAAAATCACGCCTTTTGAGATTGCGAGATATCAAAAAGAGGACTACGAGATCAAAAAGTGGAGAAAAGAGGGCTACCGAGATCAAGTCCTGAAGGAAGTGAAGCTGAGCGACTCAACCAAACTTCTCTGCTTCGTGTTCCAGAAAGTGGAGAGGCCAGTTGTACCAAAGGATTTGTGGTTCAAGATCTATCGACAGATCCACGATGTAAGTCATTATGGATTGAAAGCCACCATCCGCCTCATCAGAGCGAAATACTACTGGCCAAAATTGCAAACTGATGTGAGACGGTGGCACTGAGCATGCGAAGAGTGCCAAAAGATCAAAACTCAACATCACACCATTCCGCCAATAGGACAGTTTCCGGAAAATGATCGTTTCGAACATATACATGTGGATCTGGTCCGACCCTTGAAACCATCAGTGGGATATACGTATTTGTGTACATTCATTGACAGAGTCACACGGTGGGTGGAAGCCATTCCCCTGCACACCATCAATGCTGAGAAAGTAGCTCGAGCCTTCTATACTCACTGGGTTGCAAGGTACGGAATGCCACTCAAAATCACTAGCGATAGAAGACCGCAGTTCCATTCAGATTTATTCATCGAGCTGACCAAGCTGTTAGGAGCCCAACACATTCAAATCACCGCATACCACCCGCAGGCGAACGGATTGGTTGACAGATTTCATCGAAGATTGAAGGAACTGCTCATTTGTCACTCACACACCTGGCATTGCTACCTGCCTTCCATTTTGCTGGGGATACATGCAGCACCGAGAGACGAGACGGGAATATATAGTGCAGAAATGGTGTTTGGACAAGCGCTGAGGCTGCCGGAAGAATTACATCGCGAGTCAGAGGAAATCAAAGACAAAACGAAATTTGTTGAACATTTGAGGGGCGTGCTGCGTGACTTGAAGCCAGCTCCTTTTAAACATCGCCGCAAAAAAAAAATCTTCATACATCGAGACCTAAGTACGTGTAAAAGAGTCTTCGTCAGGGTCGACAAAGTTCAGGCTTCATTGGAACCACCGTACCAGGGGCCTTATACTGTCATCAAAAGACATAAACTTTTTTACGAGGTCGACGTCGAGGGAAAAGCAGAAACCATATCTATTAGTAGGCTGAAACCAGTGTATGAATTGGAAGAGGCCAAAAAGGAAGCTGAGAAAGCAGCAGTTGAACAACCTAGGTCAATTTAAAAAAAGGTAATACCCCTCCACTGGTAAAAGAGGGTGAAACTTTAGAGAATACCAAGCGTAATACTCGTTTGATTTATGTTAATAATGATCATCATTCTTCTGCTTTTTTCTTAGGTCCCAATCCTACTCACGTAACTTTTAATCCTTCACTTACATATAAACCTACCCCCACCTATAGTGGCATACCCACTAGTTTAGTTTAACGTCCAAGAGACGAACAATAATACGTCGTCACACTCCTCCTCACCGAAGTGTAACTGTTTGGCAACCGCCACAACACCAGCACAGGCAACACAACTCTCCTGCTGTGTTGCCAAATCGATACGCCCTGTAGGTGCGCACCAACTCGTGGCCAGTCCACGATACTGGGGGTGGTGTACACCAAGCTAACCCTCTGGGGTTAGTTTATCAGTTTGAGGCTTGTCCTGAAAAGAGGAATTTACCGTTTTACAGGTAAAGACATACATATTTATAATGCGTTTATTTATAAAAATATAAAACAATATAAAAACGACTAAGACTTTTAAAATGAAGTCATAAAAAACAAAAACAAAATATATTAAATTTATAACTTCCACAGACTGCCGGACACGCGAAGATATGATTAAAGATAAGTTTGGCCATAATGGATGGATTCTGTAAGGAAGAATGGGAAATTAGTCAGTCTGCTTATTACACCAAATTTATTGGTTATAATAAAGGGTGGATCGATCCACTGACACTTATCGTTCGCTTTCACCTAGATAGGGGGCTAGACAACGATAATGAGTTATTAAAAATAGCTCTTAAGTCAGTCAATTAGAAAATTGTAAGATGGTACCAATTTCCATCAGTTAATTTTCTAAACACTTAGTCTCGTATGTCACTCAGAACAAGTTATGTTGATAAAGTCTTCAATTTGAGGTTATTGGGACTCTATCACTACTATCAAGTTCTAACGGAGCCAAAAACTTTAAGGGTCTAGTGACTGTTTTTGAACTTGGTAGTAAAATTTCCGCATGACGGACTTTTCCATCACGGGAAGGGGTCAGGGATACAATTTTGGCAATTTTGTATATTCCTGGCTTGGTCATATAGTCCAACACGTGAACTATATCACCAACTTTTGGTTCGAAATTTACTGTTCGGTAAACATTATCGACACCTTTTTGTATTTTATCTCTCAAGAATGGGAGATAAAGATTTTTCCATGCAAGCCATAATTTTGTTAAATTCTCTTGATCAATTTTCCACAGATTCTATAGTGTTTTTATCGTTGGAGTATTATCCAATGGTTTCTCAAGATTTAATGTGAAATTTCTAAGATTGGCATGCATGAAGTGAGCTGGTGTCAAAGTTATTTGATCAGCATCATCAACGGCAGGGCATAATGGACGTTCATTCATCATAATTTGAATATTTTTAATGCAGCTTGAAAGTTGTTTTTATGATGAGAATGATATCCTAATACTCTATAGAAGGCTTGTTTAAAGACTCCTATAAGCCGTTCATACGGGGCACCATACCATGGAGCTTTTGGCGGAATAAAGTGCCACGTAATTCCTTTTTGTTTTAGTTGATCGCTAATTGTATTGTCAGCAACAATAGTGTCCCAAAATTTTGGTAAATGAGTAGCAATAACTAAAAATTGTGCGGCATTGTCAGACAAAATTACTTTTGGAGTTCCGCGGTCCGCAAAAAATGTTTGGAAAGCAGTCCAAATTTCACATGTTGTTAGACATGAGAGTGATATGAAATACACTGCTCTTGTTGAGAGACAAGTGAATATCAAGATCCATTTTTTATATATCGGAGAGGTTGGAGTTGACAAATCCCTTTTCTTTTTTGGCAGGAATTGATCAAAAACTCCAAATGGTCCAAAAACATCCACACCTGTGTAGGTGAATGGATGAGAAAAGGGCATCAATCTAAAATCTGGCATGGCCGAATGCATTGGTTGGGCAAACGGGCGTTTATCATGTTTTTTACATACAACACAAGTATTCCTTAATATTTTTGGTAAAACTTGCATAGATCTGGGTACAAAATAACTTCTGCGAAAAGCAGACATAGTAAATTTTATTCCCGCATGACTATTTGTTGTATGTACGTTTAACAAAATTAATTTTGTTAAATGAGATTTTGGGTGAAGTAATACAGGAGACAATACATCTGCTGTAAAAGGAGTTTCAGGTAAATAATTCTTTAACCTGAGTATACTTGATTCATCCAAAACTATTTGAAATTTATCATATGTAAAATTATTCGATACACTCATTTCATTTCATCACATTCATTCTGTTCTCGTAATTTTATTATCACAACATTTTCACCTTCTTTCCTGTCTAACATCAACTCACATTCATTCTGTTATTATCTGTTTCATGTACTTCGCACACAATCAATCTTTTTCACATTTTCACCTGTTGGTTTAGATTAGAGAATGTGTTTCGACTTTGTGAAATGCAGGCTAGACAGTACCTACATTTCACTGTCAAGACATTCGTCTTTCTCTCGTTGCTTATGCAACATCTAATATTTTACTCTTTCATTTTATGTGTGTTTTTACACAATTTTATTTTCTCTGAGTTTCATTGTGTGATAATTCGACTTGAAATTATCAATTTAACTATAGTTGCTTATAAATTTGATTCTTGCAATAAATCTTTAGTTCAAATTGAAGTTCATTAGTCTCATTTCCACATGAAACTTACACATATAATACATGTTCTGGAGGATTATGTGATAAAAGAATTTTAAACAGGTCAGGGAAATATTTCATCTGATCTGCATAAATAAAACATAAGAGTGCAAATTGAAAATTGTTTGGTAAAATTGCATAAGGTTTTGTGCATCTAGAACGTCTAAGTCTCTTGGCAGAAAATTTTCTAAGTGCATTTAAACAGCTGTAGAAAACACGTTCTAGTTTTACCAAACAATTGAATTTTTCAATTTCAATTCTAAAAGGAGTGTTTTCAGGTTTATGAACAAAACTAGCAAATGGGTTTTCTCTGACTTTTGAAGGTGGTTTATTTGATAAATCCAAAACTGAGTCTACTTGAGAGTCAGTACTTTGTAATTCAACAGTTTGTGTTGCAAAGTTTTTGGTTTCACAAATAAAAGTTTTGTTGTTCATAAAAAATTTAGGTATATTTAACTTTTTTGATTTCAATTTTCTTTTTAATTTGGCAGGTTTATGACTGTCAAAGATATCTTCAGAATTTTGAGGAATCAAATTTGTTAAAGTTTCTGATATTAAGAAAGATTCTCTTAAGGTACAAAAGATAGGTGATGATGTATTATCATCCTCTATCTCTGGTAAAGATCGGATTATGTGAAGGTCCTTTGGTGGCCAGGTTTCTGAATTGTTATATAACCATTCAGGTCCTGTCCACCAAGTTGTTTTTAATAAATCTTCTACAGTTGCTCCCCTAGAACCGACATCTGCTGGATTATCGGCAGTGGGTACATATCTGTATTGTACATTTGGGATCTTTTTAATCTCAGTCACTCGATTGAGAATAAATTGAGTTAACACCCTACGTTCCAACAACCAAGTTAGAACACACTTACTATCAGACCATAAATAAGTTGGACTGTTAGATAAGTCTAGGGGTTGTCTAATATTTTTTATTGCCCTAGCTCCAATTACTGCCCCTAACAACTCCAATCGAGGAATTGTCATTGGTTTCATAGGAGCTACTCGACTTTTGCCTATTACAAATCGTACATCAAAAGAGTTGGTTTCTTGTTTATAAAAACGAAGAAATGCAACCATAGAATATGCTATTTTTGATGCATCGACAAAAATATGTAATTGGCATTTATTCAGATCATAAGTACCCGGATAAAGTTGGCGTGGTAGGCAATAAGATGTACAAAGGGATAAATCTTGTACCAATTGTGTTGCTATAGGATGTAGCGTTGTTGGTAAAGTTTCATCCCATTTGTAGCCTTCATTCCAGAGTTGTTTTATGAATACTCTGGAAGGAACATAGGTTGGAGCAAACCAACCATTCGGGTCAAAAAATTGAGATACAATTTTCAAAAAATTTCTTTTTGTCCAATTTATATCTCTATCTTTTGTTTTGGGTTGGCTAATGAAAATTAAATCTTTATCCATGTCCCAAGTTATTCCTAATACTTTTACTTGAGGTTTTGTTAATGCATTTTCAGCGTTAAAGTCTTGTCTCAGTTTGATACAGTTAGTACCCCACTGAGACAACTCCATGGAAATATCAGTAACCAATTTATTTGAACGATCATGTAAATCTTTCAATTCTTTATATGTTGGTAAGGAAACGACTAGATTATCAACGTACAAATTTTTGGCATACTTTTGGTAATATTCAGGATCAACTTGCTGAAAATGATGCATTAAAATTGCTGCCAGTAAAAAGGGAGCAGTTACAATTCTAAAGGGAACCCTTTGAAATCTAAAAATAATTATATTACTTGTAATTAGTGGTTTTGATGGATCTTTAATCCACAAAAAACGTGTTACATCCCTGTCATCAGGATGTAAGCCGATTTGATGAAATGCTTTTTTAATATCCGCAATAACTGCATACTTTTCTTTGCAAAATGATAAAAGAATTTCAAGTAGATCGGGTAATAAATTTGCGCCTTTAAACATACAATCGTTTATTGAGTGTTTAGAGGCTTTAGTCTTAGCAGACCCATCAAAGACTACTCTAAGCGGGGTACTTTTTGTTAAGTCTAAAATGCCCTTGTGAGGCATGTAGTGAATTAATCCTGGTTTTGCAGTTTCATCCACTAATTCAATCATTTCAAGATCAATTAAGAGATCAAAATATTCTGTGTAACGTTTGAAAAATTCAGGATTTTTAACAAATTTTGGTAATTGACTTTGTAAACGTTTATAACACAAATTATAATGATCTCCTAATGGAGGAGGATAATTTTTATAAAGCCATTTTATTTGGTAACGATTGTTAACCAATTGAACGTCTTTATAAAACAAGCTTAGCGCTTCTGCATCAGCTTGAGCCTCGTCAGAATTATGGGACTCAATACCAATGGCATCAAGTTTCCATAAATTTTCTACTTTCTGTGGATCAGAAAAGTAGACTGGAGTAAAGATATCATCTATTGAAAGGTTTTGTTCAATCAAACCTCCTAACATATTTCCGAAAGCTGTTTCGATAAGTGTCAGTGAGGGTGAAAGGTGCTTAATATTACGGACAAATGACCACATATAGTCATTGCCTAATAGTAATTGAATCGTATGCTCCTTATTGATTGACATGAATTTTAAATTTTTATATTCTGGAAACTCTTCATAAAATTTTGTTAAGTTTGGTTGTTTTAGATTATGAGCTATAACATCCAAAGTTTTTGCTTTAATAGGAATTTTTACTCCATCAGGAGTAAACAAATCAAAGTCTACTGAAAAGGACTTTGTTGGTTTTGAAGTTTGATGTTGAAGACTAGAAAGTCGTAAATTTACTGCTTCATAACCTTTTAATTTTAAAGATTCGAAAGCAAATTTATTGACTATAAAAGTATCAACACTGCCACAGTCCATGAATCCCTGTATTTTAATAGGGTTTTTTATATTCAAGGATTGTGCATACGTTTCAAAAACTAAAAAGGTAGAACTATTTTTAATTTTTGAATAATTGGTAAAACACTTACTATATACAGGTAAGGTGGCCAACTGTTTATTCGACAGGACATCGCAAGTTTTCTTTGAAGCTTTCGCCTCAAACTGGTTACTGCCATTTGCCGATGCTTCCTGTGGAATAATTGGATTTTTAGTTATTTCTGTTATTGGTTCTTCTTGTAAAGAATCAATAAATGACTTACTTAAGGTGGCTTTACGCTCCCTTAACGTTGCGTACCAGGCATCGCAAATGCCTGTACGTATCGGGTATGATGCTTTTGGGCAAAAGATCGAATTATGCTGATCACTCAGGCAATTAAACCATTTGCAGTGCTTGGGTGGAGTCCCAACACAGCGATCGGCATCTTCTTCATGTTTTTCATTACAGCGAAAACACAAATTATGCTGTCGGAAAAATTCTTCCCAAATTTGTTTTGTGTTCCCCTTTGAGGAGAAACACAAAAAACGGTGGTGACGAGCACCACAAAACAGGCACGCATTGGTCTGAGGAGTTATCAGCACTGAGCGTGGAGTATCCTTAGCCAACTGTATGTCAGCTAATCTTGCATTTTCTGGAACAGAAGAAGAATCATCTGAATTTTTAGATTTAGATTTTTGTTGTTTCTTCTTACTGTTATTTTTGGGATTGGATTTATCCTTTCTTTTATCTTTATTATCATCTTTGCTGAAAGATGCTCCAGCAAAAGCGGGTTTGCCTTTAGGCTTACCTTTTTTATTATCATTAAAATTTTTCCCTTGAATTTTATTTAAATTTTGTTTAGAAGGCCCATCTTTTTCCTCGAAAAGTTTGTGGATTTTGATGAACTCTCTAATGGCCGCAAATAAATGAGAGACATGTCTCTCTGAGCTTTTAAGATTATTTAAATACGACCTGGGGGGAAATTTTTTAACGGTAACATTAAATACTTGTTCCTCATCTATAATTGCAGATATATCTCTATACCTGTCTATGAGGGCTGCAATTCCATCCATTCCATCTTGGATAGATGAAATGGTGTCTACCGCAGTAGGGAAAGCTGTAATTTGCATCCAAATTTCAGCTTTCACTTTTGCCTGATCGCCGAAACGATCATGCAAAAATACTAATCTCTGATGGTAACCTTTTTCATCAGGTGCGAGATGAGTAAATTTATCTTTTAATTCTTTTGGAATAGCATTTTGAAGATAATTAATTTTTTGCGGAATGGCAAAATCATTTCGCAAGTGAACATATAAATTAAAACCTCGAATAAAACCAGGATAGGTTAATATTTTTCCATCCCATTTATCTAAATAGAATTTCGGAGTTTTAAGGTTCATTGGTGGTGCTTCATTTTGTTCCAAAGGATTTATTTCCCAACATTTTGGAATAATGTTGCTTTTGGAACAAGATGATGCTGTTGTTTTTTGGTTTCCAATTTTCTCAGGAACCAAAGCTGTTATGGAATTAGTAATTGATGATGGACAATCTACTAAAATATTATCTGACGAAGCTAATGTTGATAAGTTATTATCAACTGATGGACTAGGGTGTAATCTCTTACTAGCTGGTCCATCATTAGTTTCGTCATTTGATGGGATATTTCTCTTTCGAGAAGATATCTCATCAGTTTGAGAATTATTAATCTCACCTCTACGTTCCGCAGGTTTGACGTAACTTTGAATGAACGTCTCGATTGGAGTATGTAGCTCTCCAGCTACCCGTTCCTTGATGGAGTCGATCTCCAAGTGTAGTCTTTCAAGTTGTTGCTGCAGATTGTTGTCCTGCTTCAACAGCTTACTTAGGTCTTCACCTAATTTTCGAAGCAGTGCACTGCGTTGTTTTTCCAGCTTTTCCTGCCTCTTCATTTCTTCGAATCTCTCCCTCCCTCTCTCTTCTATTTCCTGTTCAGTTTCCCAGGAAATTGGGAAAACTGGATTAGGTAGTTGAGCAGGAGAAGGAGGGACTCGAACTTGATCCACTTCCATTTGTACTGGTTCTCGATGAGTTGGAACTGGTTGAGGAGTTTTCGGAAATTTTTCTTGATTTTCTCCGCAATCAGTCCCAAAATATCCCCAATTTTCTTCCGGGACTGAATCACCAACTCCGTTGGCGTGCCCTTCAGGATTCTTTGTAATTCCTCAATAAGATATTCGAGGTGTGGAAGCCAACGTCGAGCTTGAAGTGGACGAGTAGTATTTGAGTCAAGCATTTCAAACACCTCATCCACAGTTGCAGCAACCTGGGGTAACAGGCTCTCAAAATAATCAATCTACTCTTGGTTACTCCAAGAGGAAACAACCGAGTGTCTGTCAATTGGCAGTTGAGATGACTGTGATCTCCGTCTGGAAATGCCCTCAAACCCTGGTGGAGGTCCAGTTGGTAGTTGAGGGGAGGCTGCTACACCTTGGATGATATCCCGTGTGACTTGACAAACTGCATCCTCTCGTCGTAACAGGTTAGCCGCTTCATCGAGTTGGTCAACCATGCGTTGTTGCTCGTCATCGTAGGCCAACAAGTTTTCTTCCTCCGGATCCCGTAGACCTGCTTCAGCAGGGACTGGGAGGGGTGGTGGAGGTGGCGGTGTTTGAGATGAGGAACTATGTCCTGTGGCTGATCCTTGCAATGGCTCAGACGTATGGGACATATTGACACTAAATAAAGGACATATACAATTTTTGTATTGTTAAAAAGTGTCAATAAATTCCATAAATAATTGATTTTATTAAGGGAAATTTTCCTTAAGGTCTTGACAAGTATTGATTTTTTATATTGATGCTTTTGTCAATATTTATTTAAAGTATTATTACGAATTATGTCCGATAAAAAATCGGGCATGACCCGTAAGCACAATGATGGCAAAAAAAATTTTTTGTACAAATTATTTGATCAAAGGTAAAAAAAATTTGTTTTTGACCAAGTAAATTATCATGGATCATGTCTGATGAAAATTCGGGCATGACCCATGGGCGCAATGATGGCAAAAAAAAAATTAATTTACAAATAATGTAAAATTTAGGCCCCTTGATAGGGGGTCTAAAAATAAAATAAAAATATAAAAAAAATTCGAATTACGATTTTAGAGAGAAAAAAAAATTTTGTGAATACATCGTAATTTTTATTTTAGACAAACAATATCTGAATAGTTGTTTAAAGACGTGATGTTTTTAGCTTATGACGGGGTTTTATTAAATTTATTTTTCTAATGAAAGACCCACCATAAATTTTGTTACGAGTCATGTTCCAATCGAATTTTGGGCATGACCCGTAAGCGCAATGCCGTTAATAATCGCGACACTGCGTATTTTAGGAATTCACTTACAAAATTTCTAAAGATTATTGTAACAATAATGATCGTGTGGATTTCGCTGGACCCGTAATTCTTCAATAAGTTTACGATCTCCGAAATCCCCATGAATTACGAAATTATTATTTGAATAATTTCTTTCAAAATTATTCAAAGTTAGCGGTGGATAAATAAATACGAGCTACCATATAGTTCTGTGGATTGTAGAATAATTTTATCCACATTATCAAAAAATGCTGAAAATTATTAGGCAAATTACATTTCCCTAAGCATGTATTATTTAAATAAATAAATATTTAAAGTACTTACGAATAGATTTTTTCTAAATTCAGCCGTAATAAGACGAATTCCTTTTGAGAAAGGAATTTAAAGTGCCGTGAAACTAAAATTTCAGACGAACTATTAACAAAAAACGGATTTGTTTAGGCGAAATTAAGAAACACCACGTGTTGAATAGCAATAGTTTCAAAAAATAAGAGATAAATCGCGAAAAAATCGGTAAAAATCGAATTTTCAGAAACGCAAACGGTCAACACTACCAGTTTAATTAATAATAAATTAATTGAAGTAACAAAATTCATCAAAATCACACAATAAAACAGGCAAAAACGAAAAAAGAACAGCAACGCAAACATCAAATTCCACTGACTAGGCGAGAATGACCAGAACGTACTTGTTCATTTTGTTGGTGGTTGATTTAAGGGTATGTGTGTGTGCGTATACTCTTAACTTGATGTTTGCTTTTTTCGTTTTTTTTTTGATGCACACAGATGCATAGATAGGGTTGTACTATCGCCTTGAAAAGGTATTAGTGATAGTAATATGATGTATGTATGTGTGAATACTCACACATACACACAATAACATTCGTACATTTGCAGGGAACTGCAAGTGTACGTTGCTTTGTCATTGTGATTTGTTGACCTTGGCAACTGTTGATTTTTTCATATTGACAAGATCGACAATATTCCTTTAAAAAGACGTGATATTTTCGTCTTTTTAAAATTCATTAATTTTTGTACGAGTGGAAGAGAGATAGGCTGCACTATTTTTCTCTCTCCATTCGTAATAATGATGAAAGGGTATTCGTTAGTATTAACAAACTTCTTGGAAATCTTTTTTTTTTTTTTTTTTTTATTTTTCCAAAAACTCAGTTGGCGGAGAATTTATTTTAGTCGTAATTATTGACGACTAACTTAAATAGATTAACGAATTTACGGTCGCCATGTTTTACCATATTGACCGTAATTTCTGTCTGTGTATATGACACTATGTGCTGAGGGCGGCGGAAAAAATTATTTAATATAATTTTTTCTGTCTTTATCCTCATTTATACGTGAGTATAAAATACTGGGGGCAGCAAAAAAAATTTTTCTTATACAAAAATATCATTTTTTGCCGTCTTCAATTTATTTGAATTTATTTCTAACAATAGGTAGGAATAAAGAATTGGATAAATATTTTCATTTAGTACTGGTGTCAACTAGTACTAAGCACTGTCTTTGTTGAATAATATTATTCAAGTCTTTTGTTCAATTCTTTATACTAGATTTGAGCAAAATATTATTCGTGAGAATAAATGGACTAAAGTCTTTTGTCTTTCAGTGTACTATTCATACATTGAAAAAAAATCTTAAAGGGAATTATCTTTCGATGTTTCTCTTTAAATAATGGAAGTGTGTCTGAAAAAATAAAGTCTTTCTTTGTTAGAAGAAATACGTCAGTTATTCTTTCACTTTAGGATTTGAATTTTTGTGAAGAAACTTCAAACTCTAATTTATTTGCATTAAGGCTTTAAATTAATAAAGTCTTAAAGGTCCTAAAGACCGCAAAATTGCTATCTGCTACCATATAGTGGCATACCCACTAATTTAGTTTAACGTCCAAGAGACGAACAATAATACGTCGTCACACTCCTCCTCACCGAAGTGTAACTGTTTGGCGACTGCCACAACACCAGCACAGGCAACACAACTCTCCTGCTGTGTTGCCAAATCGATGCGCCCTGTAGGTGCACACCAACTCGTGGCCAGTCCACGATACCACCTGCCCCTGCAGTAGCAGGTCATAGTGGACAAAATTTAATTCAAACTCGTAGCTCTAGTAGGGTGAAACATCCGCCAGCGAAACAACGATTTTATTTTAAAATAACGTAATTCGTAGTACTGATTTTATTTTGACGACCTTTTTTTTTCTTTTTTAATTTAGCGATGTTTTAACGATGAATTACCTGAGTGCATTTTTTCTACTTTTCTACGTATTTTGTATATTTTATGTGTGTTTTCGAGTAATAATATTTCTTTCCATAGCTATAAGAAATTTTTTTTTGCGCCAACGATTGGTACGATATCGAAATTTTTATTTTGTAATTATTTTGTGTTTAACTATAAGTATCATTCTAGTCATACGCTCGGCTCTAAGGGGGGGGGATATTTGTAGCGGAGTATAGGTTAAGAATAGAGTTTGAGAAGAACTGTGTATACCGTTAAAAGCATTATCTATTTTATTTTCCTTTTGTAACTGTAACGTATATTTTCGTCTATTTTAAGAAATGACGAACATATTCGTTCACTCATTTTCGAATACCAAAAACGTAGATATTTATCAACAATTATCGTCCTATAACTCTTTGTAAACAACCACCAAATTACCCGTATTTAATTTTACATATACAGATATACCTTCTGTATATTTATGACCTAGTTGTACCTGTCCCTCGAGTACTCGACGAGTCAGCACAACCCTATAATAACAATACCCTACCTCACTTTACCTATCCGACACGTACGTTTTCATACCCTGAACGAGTATATAATCCCTCAATTCAGTTGTATAGTTGTTCAGTTTAGTTCAGTTCTCCAACAGCTACTTCTAAGTACCTGGAACCTCTCTTGTAGAAGTCTCTAGTGAACAGATAGTCTTGCTTGTTGAATTGTGATCTAATATGTATTAATATTAACGTAGAAATATGTACTGTGTTGTACAGAATATTATTTTATTAAATGTGTAAACTCACTCATGTGTTTGAAATATTATTGAGTCTCATAGTAATGTTAAGGTCCACAATAGTACGTGGATGATAAACTTGAAATTATTTTAGAAGTATTACTGCTTTTAAAGTACGTGATATTTCGTGTATGGTGTACTCCCGAAAGTGGTCTTAAATAGGTACTTTACCACCTCTTTTGGCCGTTACATTATTGGCGCCCAACTGGTCTGCTATTGTGAATCGAACTCTCGCTCTAGTACCTGCTCAACGGAATTGCTGAATCCAAACTGCTGTTTCAATTCCTCTGGCTCGAAGTACTTTGCTCTAACCTTGAAAACTCTAGTCAAGAACTCAAAGAGAAACGCGTAAGGCGCGCTCTTGAGGAAAGGAAGTAGAGGTTAGCTGCGAGTGGAAAAGAACTAGTTGAGAAAAAGAAACTCGAACTTCAAAATCAACAAAGGATATTTATTATACAGAAAGGTAGAAAAAACGAACGTATATACATAAAATTGGCGAACAAGGTTTGGTGAGGTACAGCGACGGATTCTTCAAGCTCCTGTGCAAACAAAAGAAGAAAACAAAGTAACAATTAATATTAATTATAATTCGCGTCCTCCCTTAAGTATAAGAAGTGTTAAATAACTATAAGTCGCGAAAAAATTTATTTTTATGAGTGAAACTTGGGAAAATTTATCCGAACCCAATACTACTAAAACTAATTTAAATTGGCTAATCGATGCTAAAAATTTTGAATTAATTAATGTATGTCAAAATTTGAATATCGAAGTCGATAAAAAATATTTTTCTCGTATAAAAACCCAAGAGGATATCCTATTAAAAATTAAATCTAGTAAGGAAATACAAAAATTATTAACCCCTGAAAATATAAAAATAATTTTACAAACAACACGAAAAACTCGTGAACAAATTCCCGAATTAGAAAATCCTATAATAAGAAAATATTTTAATCCTCCTACTACTTCAACCCCACTTTTGGAAAATTTGGATAATCCCACACCATTTCCAAGAGTTAAAACTGCTATTAATCTGGTAGATATTACTGAGTGCTTAGAAAAATCTGACGAAGATTTTCTCAGCCCAGAAATTGAAACTAGACTTTTAGAAAATTTAATTCCCCCAATAAAAAATAAAATGTCAGGAAAGGCTGCAGTAAACATCAGACCTTCCTTATATGGACACACCCCAACTGAAGATATCGTATCATTTTTAATTGGTTTTGAAAATGAGGCGGAATCGTTCAATTGGGATGCAAATATGAAATTCAAAAAAATAAGAATTGCATTTTCAGGTCTCGCTAAACAAATATTTGAAGATAGAATTCAAGCAAATCCCAAATGCAATAATTGGCAAAATACTAAACAAAAAATCTTGGAAGTCTTTACGAGGACTAAACCTCAATTACGTGAAATACTATACGAAAGAAATTACAATGGAGAAGCTGATTTCTCTGCGTATATTATGTTCGTAAAAAGAATTTCAAAACAAATTGAACCCGATATTTTGGAAGAAAAAATTATTGAAAAAATTATGCCCAATCTCCCCGAAAAAGAAAGAGTATTTCTTATAAAAAAGAACCTAAAACAATTCAGGAACTCGACAAAGCTTTTTCTAAATATCTAGAATTTAAGGATAAAGCATTTGGACATGTAGATCCTCTGTTATGGAAAAAAATTGACCAATTAGAAAAAACTATCAAAGAATTAAAATCTGGAAAAATTGAAAAGAAAACCGAAAAAAATGTAAATGTAATATCATCCGATCCAATCTGGAAAGCCGAAATGGAGAAAATGAGCGCTGCAATAGCGAACATTTCAAAATTTCAGGAATCCAGAAAAAATAAAAATCCCCAAAATAAAAATAATAATAATGAACAAAATAATAATAACCAAAATAATAATAATAATAATCAAAACCAAAATCAAACCAAAATCAAAATCAAAACCAAAACCAAAACCAAAATCAAAATAGAAATAATAATAATAATTATAATAATAATAATAATGGTAATTGGAACCAGAATCAAAACTGGAACCAAAATAACCAAAACAGAAATTGGAATAATAATCAAAATTTCAATCCTAATTATAAAGGTAGAAATTTTAATCCAAATTTCCGGAGAAATAATTTTCCGAGAAATAATAATGGATATTATCCCAATAGGATTCCAAATTGGAACCAAATGGCTCTCCCAAATTGGAACAATACTCCAGCATGGTCTGGAATTTCATTTAATACTCCCCAAAATCTCCCCTATGTGGCTGCTAATACTCAAATGATTGCCCCTCTGGCACCATTAATGGCAGCTCCACAACAAAATTACCTCCCAACATCAAACCCCCAGGCTTGCCAGAATAATTGCTCAAAAAACTAAGTGTCCCCCTTACAGGTGATCTGTCAGCTGTAAGGGATGTCGCGAACAAAGAATCGAAACTAGTTAACAATGTGAGTAAGGAGAAGTTTCAAAGCAAAGGGTACTGCAGAACCCAATGTAAATTTCACCTTCCATTTGCCATTTATGGTAAACAAATACTTAGCTTAGTCGATCCAGGTTCAGAACAGACACTTATTGATGAAAAAGTTTTAAAGAAAGTCAATTTTACGGAACCAATTCTACCAACAAAAGTAAGATTTTGTGGTGCGGATAGTCAACCTCTTGAGGTCATAGGAGTAACCAATGTGATTTTTTCCATTGATCATTGTATTTACCCACATCCCACTTTCGTTGTTCGAAATTTAGTAGAACCGGTCATACTGGGTTACGACTTTTTATCAACCCATAAAGCCAAAATGGACTTTTCGAAAAACAAATTCACTCTACCGTGTGGTGATGAAGAGCGATGTTTTGACATGCCTGAATGTCACAATTTCCCTATTGAAAAGGAAAATAAGTTAGGTTATATTAAGCCCTTTAAATATTATGCTCCCCAAACTTTTAAAATAGAGGCAAATTCGGTGCTAATTTTAGCAACGCTGCCTGAACACCTGGAGTTTCTGTGTGAAACATCCATGGAAGAAAAAAACAATTTCTTTGTAATCGTATCAGAAGACACGATAGCGGCTGTTAATCATAATAACAGACCACACGTGATCTATAAAGGCGAATACTTAGGAAAATTTGAATTAAGTAGTGCAGTAGAAATTAATTCCTGCCAAATAGAAAGAATAAAAGAAAATACTATTTTTAAGGATAATCGAGGAAATCCCATCCCGATTAATCCAAAATTGTCGCTTGAACAAAAAATAAAAATGTACGAAATAATTAATGAATATAATAATATTTTTACGGGAAAAACAGATGAAGTTTCCATTTGTAAAGTACCCGAACAAGTTGTCCGAGTAGACGACGAAACCCCACTGCGGTGTAGAAATTTTAAATTCTCACACGCAGAACATGAGGCCCTACACAAACTGGTCGATGACCTAGTAAAAGTAGGTGTCCTAAAAAAACAAAAATCAAAATTCGAATCCCCAATATTTGTAAAAAAGAAACCAGACAGAGTCTATCGAGTATTAGTAGACTACCGAAGAATGAACCAAAGAATTATTATGGATAATAATCGTGTGCCAACGATTGATGTTATTTGGCCATATTTAAGAAATAAAAAATGATTTACAACAATTGATTTAAACAGTGGATATTTACAGATTCCTCTCACTGAAGAATCTAAACAATACACTGGAATAAATGTGGATGAATTGGATATGTATTCAATTCTACTCCAATAGGTTTAAGTATATCCCCGTCCATTTTCCAAACAATCATGGATGACATATTCCATGATATATTCTGGAAAAAAATGGTATGTTACCTGGACGATATTTGTATTTTCGGAGAAACTTTCGAAGAGTGTCTTGAAAATACAAGGGAAGTATTAAAAAGATTAAATAAAGTAAATTTAAAAATAAAAACAAAAAAATGCCAATTCGCAATGAACGAAATTGAAATATTAGGACATACGGTCCGATATAACGAATTAAGTCCATTAAATAAAAATATAGAGGCAATAAAAAATTTAAATCCCCCTAATACGTTAAAACAATTACGATCATTTTTAGGATCAATAAATTATCATAGGAAATTAATTCCTAATTTAGCTAAAATTACTGCTCCTCTTACTGATTTACTAAGAGGTACAGATAGCAAATCAAATGCAAAAATAAAACTAAATCAAGAACATCTTGAAATATTTGAAAAATTAAAAGAAATTATGATTTCCAAACCTGTATTAGCAATATACGATCCGAAATTGGAAACCTGTGTAGAAGTTGATGCTTCGAAAATCGCATTAGGTGCAGTGCTGCTGCAAACTAATCCCGTTACGAAGCATAAACATCCAGTTGGATACTTCTCTGAGAGAGTCCAACTTGCCCAGTCAAAATTGTGTTCATTTGACTTGGAAATGTTAGCTATTACGAATGCATTAGCCCATTTCCGTGGATACTTACTAGCACTACGCTTTGTAGTATACACGGACCATAAACCTCTGATTTATCATCAGAAATTTAATACCCCAAGCCCAAGATTAATTCGATTAATATCTAAATTAAACGAATATAGTTTCCAAATTAAACATATCGCCGGAAAAAATAATTGTATGGCTGATATGTTATCTCGTCCGCATGATGAACCGGACAAAATCACATTTGAAAAAGGTGAATTTCTCGTAGATAAAAAATATGCTCTTCAGGATGAAGAGAAAGATGTGAATACTGTGTGTAGAATTCACAATGACAATTCTGTTCCATTAAACCCTGTATTCTTTCAGAATCAAAATACGTGGTACTACCCAAGTACAACGTCCCAAACATATTATTTTCCCCCTTCCCTTGCATCAACCTTCCCATATTATCCCGTGGTACAAACCACAACCCCTCAGAATGAATTTAGCCATTCTGAAAATTGTCCCAACAAAACTGCTAATGTAGTTACAAGATCTGCCCTTAAAGAGGTAAACCTCGATAACCAGATCACCCCAACCCCTCCTGTGACCCAGGTAGTCACACAAATGTCAAATCCCGACATCACATCACTTCCCCAATCAGAAGACCAAACTTCTGAACCCCTCCAAAAAATTGAATTACCCGAAAATTTAAAAACAATGCAGGAAAATGACCCGCATTGGAAAAATGTCATTTCATTATTAAATTATAACGAAATAAAAAAAGATAAAAATAAAATACGAAAATTGAATCGTACTATACAATTATATTTTCTTGACGAAAATAATGTATTAAAGAAATTACCTAACCCAACCTCATCGTATGATGAAGCGGTTACAGTAATTCCCGAAAAATTAATTCCGGTAGTTCTAAAAAAACTACATGACGATCCGTTGTATGGAGGTCATTTCGGAATTAAAAAAACAAAAAATAAAATAAAAAATCAGTTTTTCTTTAAAAACATGGTACAAAAAATTACAGAATATGTATTGTCGTGTCATGAGTGTCAAATGGCACAAAATTCCCCGAAAGAGGCTGGCTACCTCAAACATATTGAAATCGAAAACCCTAAACCGTTTTCGCATTTAGAGATCGATTTCATTGGAAAATTTAATACCGAGTATGAACACTCGTACGTGCTTGTCGGTGTAGACAAAAGCACAAATTTCTGCACCATACGTCCAACAAAAAACCCAAATGCTCAATGCGTAATTGAGTATTTGAAATTTATTTGTTATACGTATGGCACCCCAGGTAAGATTTCTTGCGATAACGGAGGTCATTTTGCAAATGAAACCGTCCGTAAATTCTGCGAAGAGAATAATATTAAAATTATTTACTCCTCGTTTTATTCCCCCCAATCGCAAGGACTCGTTGAAAAAATCAACGGAGTAATAAAAAAATCATTGTCAAAGTACAACCATTCAAACGAAAAAGAATGGATCGAAACAATAAATAAAATTATTTTCGCATATAATATAAGCCCAATCGAACACTTAAATAATAAATCTCCATTCTACCTACTTCATGGATTCAACCCAGAAGTACATTTACCAGAAATACCAGAAAATAATAACAATAAAACAACTCGTGAAGAAGAAATTGAAAATCTCCTTCAAACAAGAGAAAAAACGCCGAGCTTAGCAAAGAAAGCATCGGAAAAAAACGCGAAACACTATAACGCACACCACAAGATCATTGACTTCAAACCTAATGACCTTGTTTTGCTGCGTCAATCAAAAAACGTCGCAAAAAATAAAATGAAATACACCGGACCATATAAAATTGTTAGAAAGGTCACGGATTTAAATTACGCAATTCGTATTAAAACAGACGATAAAACTGCGTACGACGAAACAGTTCACGTACGACGATTAATTCCGTATAAATCTCGTAATAACGACGAATTAAGAAATGAAATAAAAACAGAAGAAATAGACGAAAACATCGAAAATCCCATCCCAACCCAAATCATATCCAAACCAAGGGGTCGCCCTCGGAAAAAACCAAAGTAACTGTGTGTAAAGTGTATTACCCGTAGTCACGCAGTTTTTTCAATCACGATATTTCCCTCCCCATTTTGTTGTGATTTCATTTTAGGAAATTATTTCTCTCCGTTCTTTTCTCATCTGCGTACCGAGATAATGTTGTGCAAAAAAATCTTTTTTTTTTGAAAAAATCTAAATTAGAAAAAAAAGTAAATAACTCACCGATGGCCCAGGTATCGGCATATCCTTCGAGGAAGTCGGCGAGATGCTCCCCGCTGGTAGTACTGCTGCTGCCAGTCGACGAGGAAGAGGAACCTTCGCTTTGATCTCTTTCGGAATCAACGGTGGAGGCACTGTCTTCAACTGATGGAGTATCCCACAGAAACGAATGTACTGTGGGATCAGTCAGCAACCATCCTCCACGGAGCGACATCGCACGATTCCCCTCGACGGCATCGTAATGTCGAACCATGTGGAAACCGGATACGGAGACCGAGATGTCCAGACGGGGCTTATAATGCTGGTTTAGAAACCAAGCAGTACTAACTCCGCCTGGACCTATGAGAAAATCGGTGAGGTAAATGTGTTCGACATGGATATACTCTACTGTAACCTCTGTGTTTGTCTGCTGCAAAACGCAGAGCAGACCAACCAGCAGGCCAGAGAGTATCCCCAGGCCGACCACCCCTGGAGTGTCGAGGTTGCTGCGAAACTCTAACTTGATCCCCGAGTACCCTATCTCAACCATCATGGCACGAGGATAGAATATGCGAAGGGAAAAAAGAAGATGTCTGGCGAAAACTTCACATTTAGGGCAACATACGAACCTCACAGAATGACTCCAGTAACTCAATTCCTCCGAAATTGTTTCCTCCGGCACCCGATGCCGCTCGAACTCACTCAGGAACTTTTCTCTGTTCGACTCGCCGGAAACTCGGTAAAACAATGAAAATAACCGATGAAGTGTATAAAAAAGACGAGGCTCGCACGGACAGTCCTGGAATGGATGGATCTTGCTGAGAACCTGATTCCCGATGAACCAGGTCTCATTAGCATCCACCTTTCCGTGCGAACTGAACATACGGTCATTTAGGTACACGATCGGCATTGTGAGGAAAAAATACGAAATTTGTTGTTTTTTTGAAATCGAACTGAACAATCCACGGAACAAAAACGCGCACCTCACGGAACTCTGTCACGCACAAAAACAAAAACTCGGGAAACGGACACGAAAAAAGTCGGAAATATAAAAAAGTATATACGAAAACTTAGAGAAAAAATAATACGTAAAATGGCGTAAATCGGTAAAAGCAAAGACAGAATACTGACGAAAGAAATAAAAATTAGTAATTTTATATTAACAGTTTGACCGAGATTCATAACTTGGATATCGGAAAAATTTGTCTCCCCCTTTACCCCAACCTACGAATATCAAAACAAATCAGTAATATGCATAATCCATTTTCTCGTAAATAACTTAGACGTTGCATTCTTTCTGTTTCAGAAAATGTATACGAATCTACTTTTCTATGTCGCAATAATTATTTCTTCGACTAGTATTGCGCAAAGAACATCGTCTGACCCATATAGGATTACGACAGCGTCAACTGGCGCTTATTTTCAAGAAATAAGCAATATTTTCGTATATTCTAAATCTGCCCCAATAATTTACTCCATTAAGCTAGACTTGCATGAATCAGCAGATAAATTATTAGAAACAAACTTCAAACACCGGTTGTGCAATGAAACAACCTGGAAAAATTGCAAATATGCAGAAATGGCAAAACGTCTAAAAAATGCTATTACGAATCTAAAAGAACAAAATACCGCAATGATACAAGATTTCTATTCGACACCATCTTCCATTCGAAGCAAACGAAGCGTATTCACTCCGATCAGATCTTTCTTCGGAGATGCGCTACGCTTTTGCTGTCGAGTACTAAATTTTAGAGATGGATGAAACTTCTTGGCGAATGAAATCTCGTTGAAAGAAGAATATGATATTATAAAAAAACCAACTGTTAACCGAGCATGCAGCGTTAGTTAATACGTCTACTAATCTGCATAGCTTCATTCACCATACAAATAATTTTATGACAAAATTCATTTCGCATACAAATTCTTTTATGGAAAATTCATTAGAAGAACACGAACTTCTAATCTCCCTAAACTACATACAAGGATTCTATGATAATTATCTTATTAATACGTTGAGATTATCAAATATCCTAACGTCGTGCAAATCTCATAGGATTCCCTCGTCAATTATTGCAAAAGAGATATTAGAAAAAGACATATTAAAACTGTTGGAAATTACGAAAAATCTAGGCCTTGACCTAGCAATCCCTATAAAAGATATTCAAAATTATTATCATGCTGAACTTGTAAATTGTAACTTCTTTAAAAATACTTTAGAATTAGAAATCAAAATCCCCTTAAAACAATTAGAGTCTAAATATGAAATTTACGACTTTATTCTGCTCACATTCAAAAGTCATTCTAATGAATTGTGTAGCTGGGATCAAGAACCATCTCTGATCATTCATGAAATCAGAACAAATTCTGTACGTTATATTAGTGGAACCAACCTCCATTATTGTAACTCGGATAAACCATTATGCTTCCTTCCTTCTAATAGAGGAAGTGATAAATTATCGTCTTGTGCAAAGAACTTATTCTTCCAAGACCTAAACCAAAATTTATTACAATCCTGTTCATTTAAATGTAATCTTAATAATAATCAAACATTAGTGCATCCTATTGGACACACAAAATTTGCTATCGTAAGTTTTAATTCTCTTGTAGCAACTAATTCAATTACGAAAAAATCCGAAAAACTAAAAATAAATAATAATTCACCCGGAACTTTTATTCTGGATGTACCTTGTCATATTCATATTGAGAATATTGACGAAAACAATAAAAATACTGTAATTATCCCAATAGAAATCCCCTGTCTCTCTGAATCTTTGGAAGAGACTATCAAAATCGAAAACCATTTACCACTTCTGTGGACATATTTTTCTGATTCTACAGAACCATTTGATCTTGCCATTGATCTGGCAACGACAAAGGTCTATAACCCCAAATGGAAAAATTTTGTTCCTCATACCGTTCCAGTTAACGATCTCGAAAACAAAATTAAATCCATTGAACTACAAATACCCGACCAAAACTTTAATGACTATCTAACTTTTGTTAATGGGATATTCTTACGTTAATTACAATATCATTTATGTTAATGTGTATTATAATATATTTATGATTAATCTCCCATCGAAATAGTACTAATTTAACAAAAAGTACTGCATTGTAAAAATTACGCAAAATAATGTGATATATTAACTTCCTATATATACGTAAGAAAAAATTTTGTTACTCATAATTAATATTCATAAATATTTTATTCTAAGTATATATATTCATACTCGCATTATATGACATAATTTTAATCATGCAGAATTATCTGGACATATGTATGTGTTGGATAGACTTTGGAAAATTTTTTTTTCCTAATTTGTTTTGTTCCCCCCGGAGAATTGTGTAACGTATATTTTCGTCTATTTTAAGAAATGACGAACATATTCGTTCACTCATTTTCGAATACCAAAAACGTAGATATTTATCAACAATTATCGTCCTATAACTCTTTGTAAACAACCACCAAATTACCCGTATTTAATTTTACATATACTGATATACCTTCTGTATATTTATGACCTAGTTGTACCTGTCCCTCGAGTACTCGACGAGTCAGCACAACCCTATAATAACAACACCCTACCTCACTTTACCTATCCGACACGTACGTTTTCATACCCTGAACGAGTATATAATCCCTCGATTCAGTTGTATAGTTGTTCAGTTTAGTTCAGTTCTCCAACAGCTACTTCTAAGTACCTGGAACCTCTCTTGTAGAAGTCTCTAGTGAACAGATAGTCTTGCTTGTTGAATTGTGATCTAATATGTATTAATATTAACGTAGAAATATGTACTGTGTTGTACAGAATATTATTTTATTAAATGTGTAAACTCACTCATGTGTTTGAAATATTATTGAGTCTCATAGTAATGTTAAGGTCCACAATAGTACGTGGATGATAAACTTGAAATTATTTTAGAAGTATTACTGCTTTTAAAGTACGTGATATTTCGTGTATGGTGTACTCCCGAAAGTGGTCTTAAATAGGTACTTTACCACCTCTTTTGGCCGTTACAGTAACATGCATACAAGCTAGGTGGACTCGAGCTATTCGTTTCTGTGTAGATATTTATTTTTCACGTACATATTCAGTTATGTTTTGTACATCGCTGTAATAATACACTCGTTCATTTACCCATTTTGTTTTCTTTTCGAGAGCTCTTTTGAAGGCTACAAAATCTTGATGAAAGGGAAATAAACACAGAATTAGAATCTAGAAAGAACATAATGCCCTAAACAGAAATCAATGATATTACAATTAGTGATTACAATTACAATTTATATTAAAAATTTGCAACAGATACAATTACATCAGTTGTTGATTACTATGCAATAAAAGAATAGATTTGAAAACTTTGTCACTAAACTGATTACATCTTGGCGCATGCAGCCAGTTACTGATAGAGAAAACTCTTTCTACAGGTGCCAAGCTGCTTAAAGTGCAGTTATATTTTAAAAATATCAACTTGACAATTTGATATTTATCAAAGATTGCGAACAATCGTTATACAGACAGAAGGTTTGCTCATTTGTGAAGGCAATCCACAACATGAATTTGATTCATAAGAAATATACTAGATAGATTCAACGGTTTTGGCCTTTTGGGTTTATTTTTGTTATTTCCATTTGCAATCTTTTACGCAATCTATCCGCTTGAAAAGTGTGATCCAGATTGTTTAAAAAATAACGATCTATCGATCTAAGATTGTAATCTTTTACGCAATCTAACGATCTAATGATCTTTGATATGATCTTTTGCCCATCACTGATCTGAAGAAGACAACTGATGAACAACTGCTAACTTTTGAAGAACTTACAACTCCGACTACCGAAACAGAAGCAATTATTGTGAATTCTCATCCTCTGCATTCAAAAAATACTGATGATATCGATGATTACATGTGAAACATGGTAATTTTCTAAGTGAAATTCATCTATTGGTAACACCTGAAGAGGACGATGTGCACACTAAACTATAAGTAGGTACCTACTTGAAAGATGGCGACTAGTTGAAAATTAGAAAAATTTGTTTTGGAAAAAATGTAGAAATTATTATTTTATTACTTTTCAAAAGTTCCTTAAATGGAACCAACAACGAGATGAGATAACATTTTCTTTAAAAAATATTGCAAAGTCTGTCAGATCAAGAAGCAATTACACTGAAATGGTGAAATGGTAACACGTTGAATTTTACAGTAAGTATTAATTAGCGTTGTTCATAGATAATAATCGATATTGATAGGTACCTATCAATGTTGCATCGATGCTGAAAATAGTGTACCATTTGCTAAAATATTTCGGGCATGATTATATTTTTGAAAAAAAATGAAACTGACTGCGTGTAGGGATACAAAACTTAATAGAACTAAAATGTTGAAAACAAATTTTCCACGTTTTATAATAGTAATTTTTTTTACAAAGTGGAATTACAACAAATGCGGTCTCAGGCAGAAATGCCTTCTAATGCACCTGTTACAAATAAATAATGCAAGAATTTTGAATGAAGCGACGAAGATCCCTTCGTATCAAATATTTCCCTGATGCAATTTTTGGTAAATTTAACACGAATTTGACAACATCAAAATACCAACATAACATTATTACATCTATTTAGAACATTAGGGGGTTTTATTTGTTAAGAATGTTTAAATTCCTCAGATGTGTTGTTGAAAACTCGCCACTTTCCAATTGATTTTAATCAATTTCATATTAGGCTTAGTGATAAGTACTTATGAAATCAACATTCATTTAAATATTATTTATTGCACAATTTAATTGGTGAGAACCAAATGGTATTGATTTTCATTTTAATATCAAAAGGTATTTCTTCCAGCGACGACTGCGTTAGTTGTAGTTCCACTTTGTAAAAAAATTACTAGTATAAAACGTGGAAAATTTTTTTTCAACATTTTAGTTCTATTATGTTTTATGTCTCTACACACAGTCAGTTTCATTTTTTTTTTTTAAATATAATTATTTGAGTAGTTTTTTATGAAGAGTAAAATGCAAGTCTCTAGCAGTTTTTCACAATAAGAAGAATTTATTCCAGAAGTGACAGATAATTGTCGATATTATAATATTTGGACAAAATTGAATTTGATTTTCAGCCTATTGTTTTTTTCTCAATTACGGCAATTCAAATTTATTTATTGGTCAACAACCAAATTCCAATCAGACGCAAGGAAAACAAATTCAAAGTTTAAAATCGATTTTAATTGCTGTTAGATCTGTTATATTGGATTATATGAATAGCAATAGTAAAATGATTTAACAAAAAGGTGTATCAAAAAATGTATATTACGATGTATCGCACAATAAAATGTGGAAACTCAAAATTGATCTCCTTTTGGGGTAAAATGGGAGTCGAGGAATGGGTCAAATGGAATAATGAACGCCAAATTTGGATTCAGCGCGTCAATGTATCAAACAGTAAAATGTCAAAATTCAAAATTTTGCTGGTGGAATGGTTTGCGTGTGCATGACTAAGGAAGGCTAATATAATACTGAGAGCCGGCGTTATCCGAGAAATATTTATATAACCTCAAGAAATCCCGTATCCAAGACACTTTTGGGTGATCCACTCACGACTCAGAATGCGTTATTCCGTATTATTTGGAATCGGGACTTGTGATTGGTCATCTTACTTTTTTGATGAAAAAGATTCCCAAATTTTGAATGCAATTTTTGGGTCATATTTGGGGAATTTTTCGTATTTCTTTGGCCAGTGTTACTGACCAGTAAAAATACCAATTTTTTGAACCACGGTTCGTATTTTTACGACGAATACCGAATGCTGCAGAGTGGCACGAAATTTCGTTAGATTGGCAAAAAACGGGTCAAACAGAATACCCCTTTCTGACGGAGTCGGTAAAAATAATAGGCGACATCCGTTTACCGCATGTTCGGCTTTACGATCTGTCGGCTTGGCAACCTGGGCCGGGTAGACGAGGTGCCGTGCCGCGTACCGCTGAGTCACGAGTGACACGTAACCTCAAATGGTCGAACCCCACGGTCACTCGCAGTCAGTCGCTCGCAGTCACTCGCTGTCGCCGGTTTCCCTTTTCCGTCGTCGCGTCGATCGCCAATTTGAATTGCGAATATTTGCGGGCAGAGTTGCTTTCTTCTTCTTCTTCTTCTTCTTCTTCTTCTTCTTCTTCTTCTTCTTTTTCCGCCTTCGGGTCGGCCGTGGGCACGTGCTTCGAGCGCAGCCACCGCTACAGCCGCAGCTGCGCAGTGGCCTTCAGCCATGTCGTGCGCGCTCACCCTGGCGCTGTTCGCGTGTCTGCTGGTCTTGGGGTACGCGTACGTGCGCAAGTGTTTCGCGTTTTGGCGAGCGCGCGGCGTGCCGAGCACCTCACCGAGGAGCGTCGTCGGCGACATCGGCGCCTCCCTTTTCGGCTTCACGAACATCGCCTTCGTCCACGACGCCATTTACCGGCGATTTGGCGACGCCAAAGTCGTCGGCATGTACGAATTTCTGACGCCGAATCTGCTCGTCCGAGATCCGCAGCTCATCGCCACCATTCTGGCCACCGATTTCAGCCACTTCTGCGATCGGTTCGCCGATGCCGCGCACGTCAGTCGACTCGACTATCATCTGTTCGTGCTGAACGGCCGCGAATGGAGGGCGGTGCGGCAGAGGCTGGTGCGAGCCTTCACCGGCGCCAAACTGACGACCATGCTTCCCATGGTCGACGACTGCGCCAAGGCTTTCAGCTCGCTGTTGAGGTACGATCGACGGTACAATATTGCGCCTATCGCAACCTCCGCCGTTTCTCATTTCAGTAGGTGGGTACGGGTACCTAGTTGGAGGACCGCAGCTGTAGCCGCAGCCGCAACCGCAACCGCAACCGCAACCGCAACCGCAACCGCAGGTAGGTGGCGAGCCGCTTCAACCTTTGGCGTTGCCTCGTTGGGCGGCCGCTGCGGGTGCCTGCGACGTATTTGCGCGAGTAACAGGCGCCGCCGCGTGCCTATTATTAGCTTCTGCTATACGTCGTAATGTGGGTGGTACCTACGCTCCGTGATGATCCTCGATGCGGCCTGAATTCGAAAAATGTTTCGTAACTATGGCGGCCGCGGTGCTCGTCACTCGACACGAAAAGAACAACCGGCCTCTTTTCAAACGAGAAAGCCAATACGAGGGCTTATTCTCCAACCTTTTACCTAAATTAAGGAAAACTTTCCAACTTTACCTAGCCAACCAACGATATCCGACAATATCCGACAATATCCGACAATATCCGACAATATCCGACAATATCCGACAATATCCGACAATACGAGCTATGCTACCGCATCGTTCAACTTTTTTATAACGAGATTTTTTATTTATTTTTGTCGGTTCTCGGTTTAAATAACGTACCCACTCGGTAGGTAAACCGCACGTTGGCCTCCTTGATAAGGCTGTCGGAAAGAACATTTTCAGGCGTCATTCTCGACAAAATATATTTTGCCACCACTCGAAGAAGCGTGGTACTCGATGAAAATTTTATTTCCACCATCCGATTCTGCGATACCCACACCTATTGTTTTGGGCATTAGGCTGTCGCAAAACTAATGGGCAGAAAAATTTGCGACAACTTACGCAGACTTTCGAAGAATTCGTTTCGGGTCTCCGCATTTTTGCTGAAAAAGTCCGAAATGGAAGTGTAAAATTTAAGAATAACTAAAATCCGTATCCACGCGAGTATTTGTAGGGCTGCCAGCCGTAGGCATTTATCATCGGATTTAGGGGCTTTAAATGCTTTTGAAAATTGGAAAATTTGTAAATTCGTTTTTCAGAGATATTTCTTCTTTTTCAAGGGTCATTCTTCTCCTATCTCCACGGATTATTATCGTTTTCTTACGATTCTTGTCCGCTGAATTGAGTAATTTCACAACGTTTTATAAAACACGTTTTGGTTCTTGTATTCCTTACCGTCTTACGAAAAAAACAAAAAACAAAAAGTGTGCGCTGGGACACGAGCTGAAAGTGGAATTTCTTGTTACGCTGAAAATTCTAGTTTGAAGAACGAACGCTTTGTAGGCGGCCTTGGGCATCTCACATAATCGTAAGCAATACTTAATAGCTCTGTTTGATAGGATTACACTAACTTAGGTAGACCAACCTACACCGGTGGGGATATTCCACAAATATTCGAGTGAAACTTGGCCCGAAGTCGTATAACATTCGTACATTTGTGGAATCGCCCTCCTGGTGTGGGTTGGTCTAAGTTGGTGTAGTCCTATCAAACGCAGCTACTATATCGTTAAAGTTATAGATTCTATTTTTAAATTTTAGCGTATAAAGCCATCGTATTATTTGGTGGGGACGGTGGGGACGGTGGGGACACCACGAAATGATCGTCTGGCGTGTAGTGCGGTGAGATCTATTTTGGCGTATTGATTTCGATGTGGCTGAAAAACAGCAATAGGATCCTCAGCGCTCTCCTTCTTAAGAGACTGTGCCGAAACATACTCAGTCTTGCCAGAATTTTCCCTTTTTTCAGTAATTGCTCTTCGCGCCGATTCAAAAGTTCTTCGTACGCGAAGGATCCTGCCGCTAGTCGTTGTGGTTGTGGTTGTGGTTGCGGTTGCGGTTGCGGTTGCGGTTGCGGTTGCGGTTGCGGTTGCGGTTGCGGTTGAAATCTCTTCTTCTCTACGATATAAAAACAGCCGGCTTTAACCGTCGTTTTCGAACTTTGTCGACGGCCCGAGTTTGAGTAGTTATTAGCCTATTGACTCCACTACACCGGAGCAAAGTGCAAATGGGACCAGACTGAGGAGAAATGAAATATTGTACTATTTTTTAAGGGTAGGCTATCGATATTTTCAATATTTCTTAAATTAGCGTACCTATTTGTCTTCGAAGTATGCGAGCGTATTCGTGACTTTTGAAGCGGGGTTTCTAATGCCATATTCGCGCGTACGTCGATTACGAATTATTCGAAGCGATTCACAAATCTGTGGTTCTCGTTGGCCGGTACGAAGGAGTCGGCTTAATTTCATAATACAGCTGCCTAATTGCGCGCCCCAGTCTGCGTACCGTGGCCGTTGTTCCCCTTAGGGCGTGACGTAGAGGTACCTCTACCTACGTAATTGTGCCGCACTGCCGGCTAGCGATAAGAAATTAAATACCGTGGTAAATTCAACGACGAACCGAGGGCGCGCGGGGTAGGCAATTATTACGCCTTAATTTGGCAAAAGGTTCGTAAAAATCGAATTATTTTCCGTGTTATCTCCGAAAGGACGACTCGAACGATTTTCGCCGTTATGCGCGCAAAATCTAAACGAAAATACTTATATTGTCGGTAAGTAAGTGCCTACTTAGGTGGGCGTACCTTGCCTACCTACGGCCGACATAAATGTTCGGTTGTTCCAATAACGATAATTGATAGGTAAGTAAAATGCAGAGACGCGGGTATTGGTAGCGGGTAAATGCTCACTTTTAAAAACGTCAGCGATTTTCGATCTCGATGAACAGCCGAGTGTCGAACGGATAGGTTAATTAATTAGGCGCAGCCTAGCCGCTGTAGACGCGGTCGTAGGTGGCCTAATCGTAAATACGTTTGCAGAAAACCTTGATTCGGTATCTTACTGTCGCGCTGCAGCCTTCATTCGGTTCGATTGTTTGCGTTAAAGTCGTTTGTTGCGAACGGAGGGGCGTGCGCACAAAGCGTACCCAACGAAATCAAAATGACGCACTCGCAGTTTTCATAAAACGTGTATTCCCACGGACGATGCGATCGTGGCGAACGATAAACTGTAATCTCGACGCCGCATACTCGAGCTACGATGGAGATTATCGCTTACGTTATACGTCGACAAGTTCTCACGCGATATACCCAATACCTATGCTAAAAGAAAATAAAATCGATACGACGCGTTATTGCCAAGTAGGTACCTACCTACCTACCTACCAACCTACCTACCCTAGTGAACGAATATGTATGTAACCAAAAACATGCCTCACTAAGCAATACCTATACCTATTTAAAATTATTCCTCGCGTCCATTTTGGTGGAAAGCGCTCCTCGATTTGTCGAGAAAATTAAGTGAGAATGTCTACGTAACTTTACTTACCTACCTCAACGAAACGATCGCAAGCGTTTTTATGAAACACGTTAGGTCGGTAATTGTGAAACTGGTGTTTTCCTACAACATAGGTACCTATTTTTTTTTAACTTATTTTTCTAGAAAAAACAAACAAACAAACAAACAAACAAACAAACAAAAAATGAACACTGTGTCACTGTGGAGGAAGGGTTTTTATATGAAAAGTATGGGCGACAATTTTTTGCCAAACGCAAATTGAATTCGCTATAATGTTTTTAAATTAGGTATATAGCCTATGCTCATTTCGCATTTGGAGGTGAGATAGTGCGCAGTCCATTTGATCAGCGTGCATACACGCGGACCGCACAATGACCATAACAATTCGCAACAATCATATCTTTCGATCTACTCGATCGATCGAACAAAACAAATCACCATTAAGTAGCCAAGACCTCGTTATTGGGTAGGCAGGTACCGCGTATTAATAGTTGGTACCCAATTGCTGTGCCCAAAAACAACGTTTATAAATTTCAATTTCTATTCGATTATTTTACTGCAATTTTCACGTAGCCTACCTATTTTATTTATCACTGAGATCTTTTTGCAATAATAATGTAGAAAAACTCTTAAAATATGTAAAGTTGTTGCGGGTTGCGTTCTATCTCAACAATCATCTTACGTTGGACAGACTATTATTAAATACGCTAGCGTTGTTTTTTCTTTTTTTCTTTTTTTCTTTTTTTCTTTTTTTTCTTTAAAAACCGCATTTTAAGTATCTACTCGTCTATAGTCACCTAGGCTGTTTAAATTGAATACGATGGGACTTTTTTCAGTTAAGTAAAATGATAAAACGGCTGTCAATAATTTAAATTTACAAAATAGTATATTGTGTGACGAAGCGTGTAGTGCGGTTTATTTTTTTGCCGAGTGTAAAGAAACTTGACATAAGTCAAAGTAGCCCACAAACACTTGTCGCACACGCACACCATACTGTTTGCAACTAATTCACAAAAAAGAGTATAGCAACAACATCCACTCCCAATAAAAAAAACTCGTAAAGGAAATAAATTTTGGGAATTATGGTTGAAAAAACACAAAACGGCGAGTTTTCCATTATTTTGTGTTTTAAGATCCATTAACAAATTATAAGAAAAGTAGTTTCAAATAAATTTTTTCCTCTTTTTGGCAGTACTAATCCCATATTTATAGCTTAAACAGGGTTTGAGGAATCATTGAGTGAGAGACGAGAGGTTTCTGGGTTTCAAAAAAAATTTTTTTCCACCAATTTGCGGTTTTTTCATTTGATTATTTTCAAATTGTTAAAGATGATTAAAAAATTAAACGAAAACTAACTTCAGGTAAATTTTCTCCTCTTTTCGGAGATACCATTTTCAGCTCTTCAGCTTAAATAGCGACTGCGGAATCATTGAGGGAAAGAGGATAAGTTTCTAATTTTTAAAAATACGGCAAATCTCGCATTAATTTGCATTTTTTTCTTTTTATTTGTTGTCAAATCGCTAAAGATGAGTAGAAAATTATATGGAAATTTTTTAAATTTTATCCGCTTTCGATCATTACAAACGCCAGTTCTTTAACTTAATTAGAGGCTGGGGAATGATTTGAAATTTTTTTTTCTCTAAAAATCAAATGTTGTGTCTGATTGGATTGGCCACTCGACGAATAGTTTTTCACAAAATAATTAAAGAATAATATCAAAATGATTATACGTTCGAATATTTCATACCCTGCCACGTAGGACTGTAAAATTATCGTTTACTTCGCAGGCCAAAACTTCGTTTGTTTACATTAGCTGTATATGCATGTAAAACTCATTCTTTTGTGCATTTGTTGCAAAAAAATATTTTTTTAAACTACGGAATTATTAGTGTAGGCTCGTCAGTTGCCGGGTAGTCTAAGTGAGGAAAAATGTTTCTCATTCGGTATGTCTATCTCTATTTACGTTAATTTTGAGCTATTACCTAAAGCCAAACATTTCCAAAAGTGGTAATGTTTGACATCGTACGATCCAAAGGGTAAATTTTGTTAAATAGGGTCAAAAGGGGAATAAACCGACTGAAATGAAGAGATAATAAAAAGAAGTGATATATGCTACGTAATTTAACCGAGTGGAATGGGTACAGCCTCCCACCAGGGGATAACACCTTGGGAACCAAGAACAGAATGTAGGAACACAAGAACACACCTAATAAAAGAAAACACGTGGAAATAATGTAATGTGACGAGCGTATTATACTTCAAGAAAACTTACAAACTGCAATGGACTGCAGGAAGGCGGCAATGACATGCGGAAGGGAGAAGTGACGCAACCGACGTTACATACGAAATAAAACAAATGTTACTACCTCCCACATCAGTAAAAACTAATATCAAACTTCCTTTTGTTGGAAAAATAGACTTACTGAACCTTCAGACTATTCTATTCGAATATTTGATTACACAAACCATAAATTAGACGTATGTGTCAGTCGCCAGAAAAGACAGACTGACTTAATCGTACTACACCTTTGGAATTAAGAGTGTGGTCGCAGTCTTGATAATGACTGTTTTGCAAATTGGTATTAATGCTTATACTTTCTATGCCTACGTACACTCTTCTCAGTTGTGGGTGGAGTGGTGCCGTATCAACGTTAGCAACCAATAGTTAGAGGATTTATCATATTCAAAAAAATAATTCCTCTAAAAAGAGTAAAAGCCTTTTGGGACTTTGCACGTTAGTTGCTATATTATTACATTTGAAGATGGACAATAATCCGTACTATACCTTCAGAATTGACGTCATCATTTGTAACACTTTAACGAATCTTACTATAAACCTTTATAATATGTGAACAACTTTAAAATTCACATTGGAGAACATGAAAAAAAAGAGCCATATAGGACTTTAATTAACGTTATGAGATCAACAGAGTTTGAAAAACCAAACACACTTTACAAAACATATTACTGTTAAACATTAGTGCCGATGTAAAAGAATAAATTATTGTTGTCACGAAGAAGTCTTACAGATGACTACATCATACATATGATAGGACTATAAGAGTAGATGTTTTAACTTTACCAGCTCTATATTTGAAGCGAAGAAGGTGGCAAAATGGATTTATTAAGTCGATTGACTTCACAAAAGATCGTCTCCCTTTTACAAAGATAATAAAAAGGTGGAGTCGATTGCCAACAGATACGTAGTACAAAGAGTACAAAAATATAAGTAAAAGTTATTGCCGCTGGTACACTATCTTTTTTTTCTTTTTTTTTTTGTGGGTGGATCGATGGAAATAGGACAAAATATTTCGTTTTTCTGTCGCGTATAATTTCTTCTTAAATGTTTTCAAATGTTCTCTGGGTTTGAATGGAAAATGTATTGAAGAACATAGTTTAAAGGATAGGAGAAAACCTTACATTTTTAGCGAGGTCAAAAAACTAGGTAAAGAGTTTTTTATTGGACAATAAACAGCTGAGATAAGTATAGCCAAAAAATTCAGCTTCTTTTAGGCAGATGTCTGAATATACATAAAGAGAGAGGGTTGGATGAGAGATCAGGAGGAGCTATTCCACTAATACCATATGTTGTTTCTGCCGCTACGCCGGTTAAGCGAACTTTAACTTAGCCGAAAGTTCTGTGTGGTTTTTACCAACTTTAAATCACAAAAAAGGAGGCACGAGGGCATATATGGCTGAAACCACGCAAAATGTTAGTGAAATAACGGTTCAGATTGTTATTCTCTTTTCTTCATTTTTGTCCCTAGTTTTTTTTTTGTTTTTATTCATCTTTTTACCGCCATGAAAAAATGTAAATGATGAATTTTGGTGAAGGTTAACAACTTTCCTCTCAAAGTAGAGCTACAGACTTGCACGATAGATTTAAACATTCCTCGAAACAACACAAAATAATCCTGAAAATTTTCTTCACGATCTGTTCAGCGGTTCTGAAGTTATGGACGAACAACCGTACCTACTTTAAGTTTTATAATATAGGTAATAGGTTAGGTATTCGGTTCTAAAAAACATAATTATTTATTTTCTTCCTATTTTTTTTTTTTTTTTTTTTTTGTTTGTGGCGGATGTTGAAAAAAATAGTGTGTGACACGCTTGCGAAGTAGGTGCAGATTGATACTCATATGACACGCAACACTCACCTTCCGATCGTGTGGAAAATTTCACACTCGTTGCAAAATCATCTACTTTTCGCTCTTGTATCACAAATAACGAATATGAAGAATAACTTTAGCTGCATAGTTTAATTTGATGGGGCGTATCGTAAGATAATATTACCATCGAGCAAATGAATTTGCTTTAGGATTACCTCATCCGGGAATGCAAAATTGGGCATCATTTGAAGAATTATCGATACCAAGCGAGGCGAAGCTTCCTTATGGGCCCACTTAGAACAACATTTGTTATGACGCCATTGTTCTCAGATGGCGGAACCGAAATCGATGAAAATTAACGGATAATAATTCGAAATAGAGCCCAATGTCGCGACGAAGCCTGATCTTTTAAATTCGATCTGTTGGAAAAAAACAATTTTTGTTACGCTAAGACGATTCGAACCGTCGTACCACGATATTAGTTCGGATTTCACACTGGACCAGCGAGGGACTGAAATTTTTTTGTTTCCGAAACTGAGTGATACGTCGGCTACATGCGTCGATTATGCTTTTCGAGGCGCTGAATTAAAATTTACAGTAGATACATTTTTTTTGGATCGAACCACCGATTTGGTCTGCTCCGACCCTAAAACGGTTGATTACGAACATTTTTTACCGCACTGTACTGCGTGACGCATCCTCGTACTTGTATGTTTACCGAAGTGGACGCTGTTTTGTTTTTCGGTAACCCGCTTGGTTTCAGTTATGCTTCTGGGGTTGGCACCCAATCCGCAAATTCTGCCCACCACCAATTATAACTTTAGTGCGTATGACAAAAAAGTGTCATGCTCCCTGTTCCCGCGAAGACTTTCTCCCTTTCATTTCACTCGGAAGTGTCGATGTTTTGGGGATGAAATGATTTACCTATTTCTTAAAAAGTTGCGAAAGCTGTTCGCACTTTCCGCCGGGTTGATCGCTCCAGCCATAATTCGATAAAATTTGCGAACAATTAAAAAGAGCCGGCAGCCAACAACAACAACGAGTGGCTGCCTACCTTTCACACGTTTGTGGCGTTCTGTTGCAGGCAGCAGACGCAAGACGGCGAGTCGTTCGACGCGAAAGAAATGGGCGCGAGGTTCGCCACAGACGTTATCGGGCACTGCATGTTCGGACTGGATTTCCAGACGCTGCACGATCCGCACTCCGAGTTTCGTCGAATCGGCAAGCTTATGCTCGCGCCGAACATAAAAATACCGCTCCTCCAGTTGCTGCGCTTCTTCGCGCCCAAGTTCCTTCAGTTTTTCAAAATTTCAGAAAACCCACCAGAAATGGAGCCGTTTTTCGTCCAAGTGCTGCGCCGAAGCGAACAAGATCGCCGACAGAAGTCGTCGAAAAGGAACGACTTGATGCAGCTGATTCTGTCCCTTCGAGAGGAGGCTCAGTTAGACGATGGTCAGGCTCCCGATGGTTGTAAGTAATACGCGCAGTGTGGTGGCCTAACGACGGAGGGTGGTGGCCGCATTTCCGGCCGATTGGTCGCGAAGGGTAAAGCGGCATCCGCTGCTAAAAAGTGCCCGCTCAGCTAACGAAGTGAAAATGAGCTTCGTGCGTGTTGCTGACAGTCGGACTTATTGGATCACGTTAAACACCGCTTACCTACCTAATTATTTTGCCGTCTTCTTTTCATTTTAATCTTCTTTCTGGCGCATGCCCGCGACAGTCGCCACCTAATTCGTTACGGTTAACCCGCTGCCGAAGTCGCAAAGGGTTGGTACACACGTCCTTCTTCCCACCTCACCTACAAAGCTACGTTCTGTTAACTCGTCTTTAGGACAAACGGTATTTATTGGGTGCACTGAACGAAAAAAAAAAAAATGCTATTTTTCTTTTATTTTGAAGATTTTTGTTTCGCACAGAGATTCCTCATTCGGCTAGTTACGAAATGCCTCGAGACTTAAATTCCCCTCGATTTTTTGGTGTTTTTTTTTTGTTTGTTTTAAAATATGCCTATAATATTGAACTTCGTCCAGGAAGACTTTTTTTTTTTTTTTTTTTTTTTTTTACAACAAATGATCAGAAAGCAACGAAACGTCGATTAAATGCTGAGAGGACATCACTCGTATGAGGTATTAGGGGCTCGCACCCCTCGACGACAGTCGCCGCTCAAAGGCTGGCAATAATCGTCTACATGACGTAAAACATAAACACACTGGTGCGTTTGTATGTTCGTACCTGTACATACGTACAGGTAAGATACATTGCACGGGCCAAGATCAATTACCTGATAACGATCTCGGTGATGTCACGGCCTGGTACCAAATGCGCTGCGTCCTTTCTTATCACCTCAACGGAGGCAAGAAATGACGTAACGTATGACATAATTACGTACATGTACGTATGCATGTGTGTCTGTGTTTGTGTGCCAAATTCTGTATATAAACTCTCGAAACTGGCTACAAAATCGCCAGTGTTCGCCGAGGATTTGGCTCTCCCATACTTAACCGTATGAAGTGGCAGAACACACAAATACTGTTGAAGACCTTCTTGTGAGAATATCTCTCATGACAAGGTATTCCACAAATGCGTCATAAATATTCTTAATGGCGGGTGAAGTAGGTACCTACTTTTAATACGTTAGCATATGGTGAACATTGCCCAATGTGCGTCAGAAATAGCGACTCGACGTGTAGCGAGTGTGAGTGGTACGCAGTTAGTGCCTACCCTGTTCAAAGGCCGTTCGGCAATGTTTTTATTTAAGTATGGGTGGGATTGGAGTTGGTCCTGAGGATCGTATCCGTGGGTAGTACGAGTATGACGATTTAACGTTGCGTCCGAGAGAAAGTACCTACCTACCTATTAATTAGCTTTGATTCGCTGTTACCTCGCCTCCTCCGTCCCTCGAAGTGAAGCAAACGTGTGTTCGTGTGAAAACTCCAAGAAGCAGTTTTCGCATGGAGGCACGTTTACTTCACACCTCGGCTATGCTTCATTAATGACAAGCGCTACTTTTGGCTTTCAAAACATCGCCGTGATCATCGCCTTTCCGGTCACGTAGGTATCGTAAACAATTTTTTAATGTTAAATCGTAGGTAGGCACCTAGCCTACCTACCAACGCAAAATATGTACCGTATTCCCGCATTTTGTGCAGTCCGTTCCAAATGTGAAACGCGCTCCACCACCAGCAATACCTACATCGAATGGCGAAGGGGTGCCGATAGAGAGGCGAGAGCGCTCTCACATTGGATGACACGACGCGATGTTACCGATTGGAGCATTTTACTTGTTACTTGGTCCGCTGGAGTGAGGGCACCTCGGCCCGCCTTTGTATCACCGCGGCTGTGTGTGACAGAAACTTAGCCATTATTTCTGACAGTGAACTACGAGTACCTATAAATAATTTATTCGAGGTGGTCTAAAAGATTGCGAGTGTTGAGATCGACCGCCGTCTTCACATTTCCGACCCAAAATCGTACTCCTGTGCCCAGCATGTTGCCGAAAAATTCGTGTTTGCAGCATGTTGGCCACCGAATCCCAATCATTCCTTTTCCTCGGCTCCGACCTTACATATAATAAATTACTATCCTCCAGACGATATATACAATGGCCATTTAGCCGAAGCCTTGGAAAAAAAAAAAAAATTTAAAAACATTCTACGAGTAATCGAACACGAGTATGAGAAATGATGACTGTGAAACCCACATTTTGTGAGAACAAAAAGGAAACAGTATCAGAATGCGATCTTAATATTTCCGAATTGAGATATTTTTAAAGTTCAAAATTTCAAGTTCACAATTTATCCTCGATGTTTTAGATTCGTATGGTCCAGAATTTAGGACGAAAAACGTTGAAACGTGCGTTATCGATGAAAAATTGTCTCGTAAATGTAAGGCGTTGGCTAGTGGATAGGGAAACTTAAAACGAGAAAGTTTACATCGAAATAAATTGTGCCAAGTTACTGACGTGCAAACATCTTAGCGCTCGGTGTCTAAGGTAGGGGCTAAACAAGAATTGCAATCGTCAGATTCGCGTAACTGTGACTCTCAGTTGTGTGCGTTACGTGACACACGGGTGTGTGGTTGAGTGTGTGCGCAACGCCACTATTACTACGTTTACACATCAATCCTGCGCGAGTAAACTCACGTATTTTTTGTTCAACGATTTAAGGGCGATATTAAGGCCCCCTCCAAAAAACGTGTTTGATTCACGCTTTTTTTCCTTTCTTTCATTAAGAGTCCACGGCTAAATTGAAAAGACAGATTTTTTGCTTCAAAGGTATACGTAGGTACGTAATTATTATGGTATACCAGTCGCTTTTTCGTACAACCGAAATTACTGTAGTTTTTGCAATTTTTGAAATGACGTTTCAATTTTGCTCTCTAAGGTAAAGGTAAGGTATAGCGCAATATTACAATCCGTTTGACCAGCGCTACAAGGACGAGTGTGCAGCCTAAACAAAAGGTCATTAGTATTAATTACCTATCCTTTGATCTAGTGGTAGGTACCTCCCACCTACTCTATCGGATCAAACAAATCGACGTTTGTTTCTGCCGTTATCACGAGTAGGTAGCGTAGGTAAGTATTTTTAGTAAGGTTAACTTCGTTGACAGTTGTAGGGAAACGGTTAAGGGCCAGGGCCGAGGGTGGCGATTATCGCCTAACCCGTCTCTCTCCCCCCCCCCACCCACCCACCCACTTCGGATACGCGACCGCTCACGGTACACGTAAGTGGCGTCAGTTGGCAAACGAGTGGGTACCATACCCAGAGCGAGGCTGCCGCTACCTAATTACGTATCTATCATTATCATAGCTGACCTTCCAGCAGGTTGCTGTCGCCGCATTGATCAACGATTAAATTTGTCGCTTAATTTCAGCCTCGTTGAAGGATAACGTCATCCTGTCGAATATGTTCATCTTTTATGCGGCGGCGTACGAAACGACGTCGGCGACACTCAGTTACTGCCTGTATGAGTTGGCTTTGCATCCGCAGATGCAGCAGCGACTGCGCAGCGAGATTCTAACCGCCTTGCCCACAGCCCAGGCACCTTTAACCCTCGAAACGCTCAAAAACATGAAATACATGGAAATGGTGTTGCTAGGTAAGCTGCGAACACATTAACATACGGTTCGTGGAACGCAAATGTGGCGGTGATGCGCTCGTGAAATTGTCTCTCACCTTCTGGTTGGCCCTTCGCTACCACTGACGAAGATGCCGAAGATACTACACATTTTTCATCTTTATTCGGACTACGTGGCATTACACCACACTGAAAATGCTATTTTATTGCAACGTTATACCTACTCGAAGGTTTTTCTACCGCTGGTTCTCGTGTTTTTTCACAATAAAAGGGCCTTCCGGATTGCGATTATGCGAGTCTCGCAGCCAAGGTGGTAATTATGAGAGTACGATTTTCGCACATTGCACCCGGAACGACCGAGTGTACGGCTTGCGAATGGTTATTAGGGTAATACTTCGAGGGTGTACCGCGCGTACCGCGTACCTACGCCACTGTACTCCAGCTACCCTGCGTACACCCGCGATACGCGAGCGCATCGCTGAAAGTTTGCCATCCAAACCTAACGTCCGTCTTATGTGGCCGCTTCAACCCTCGTAATTCGTTGTCTGTTAACATTTTGGGCAGAAACTCTGCGGAAGTACAGTCCCGCGCCGTTCCTCAATCGAATATGCACCCAACCGTTTCGGCTGCCCGGAACGTCGACGACGCTGCGACCCGGAATGCGGGTCACCATTCCGGTGTATTCGGTCCACCGGGACGAACGATATTATCCGCATCCCGACCAATTCGATCCGCAAAGATTCACACCAGAAAATATTAACGCTCGTCCACCGTTTACCTTTCTGCCCTTTGGAGAAGGGCCACGGAAATGCATAGGTCCGTATTTTTATGGTCCGCTTGTTCGAGAATCCATAATTTCGTAGGTTATTCGTTTGACAAAACTGGCTCTTAGATTGGTAACTTTTTTTTTTTTTTTTTTTTTTTTGTCAACAATTGCAATTTTTTCGGATGTGTTGTAAATATTGACCGCTTACAACCCCCCACCCGTAAAAACATGGCTTCGCGCGCGGCCACTACAGACTGTAGACCATTGAATTTGGTTCCCGCTCGTGTACATACAGGCTACTGATGACCACGGCCCAAACCTCAAAAGACAGAAGTTTTTTCATTTTTTTTGAGCACCCCTAGTTGGAGCAGACAACTACGACTTGCTGGCGGTCATTTTGTTTCGAGTATCGTGTCGAACGTTAAGCAGTCGACCAAACATCGCACCATAATTTCATACGAAATTTGTTAAACCGCACCCCATGAAAACGTTCTTACGGATAGTTCATACGTTCGAGGGTTGGTAGGCCTGGGCACATCAAAAATTTTAATTCGAAATAGCATAATTTCGGTCTCACTTCTCTCGTTCGGCTGGAGATGGGCACTGGTCAAAAAAATATTCTCATCTCGACGAAATAAACTGCGGAAAGGACTGGAAAATTCATAAAATGACGAGGGAAATGGTAAAAATGGTAAAAATGGTAAAAATGGTAAAAATGGTAAAAATGGTAAAAATGATCTCGATAAAAGCTTTCCAACCGCGTAACCGTGTAAATAGCATATTATTCCCTTGCCCTGCCACATATTACAGCTAATATTCAATTCGCCTAAAGTTGACTGATTTTTCTTTTTATCCTTCAAATAAATACAAGTGGAAACAGCAAAAAAAAATCAAAAAATCAAAAACGTCACCAACAAGCAAAGAAAACGGGGATAATATGCATAAAAACTGTAGCGCAGCAAGCTTCGCTAGAAAAAGTGGGTTTCAGAGAAAAAGAATTATGAATTTTAATGGTCACATTAATTGTCTGTAAGTTTATACGCGTTAATGGTATGTTACGATTGTAAGAAATGGATTAGCTGCTGACAAAATATTAGACAATGTGAAATATAAAAGCACTGTTTCTTGAAAAAATGAAAAATAAATGAAGATGATAGTATGATAAATAATCAAATAATTCAAAATAAAACCAATGGAATATAATAAAGTTATGAAATAAAAACAGAAAACACGAACATGTGGTTAATTTTTATAAAAAAAAAAAGTTCATGCAAATTAGAAAAAAAAGAGAGGAAAAAAAGCTTTACCAGAAGTACAATCCGGTCGATTCGCATCAAAATTTGTAGCGTGCTACAATAAATTATAATAAATATTTATTCCGAATTTCGTGGTTATTGGTACCAAATTGAGCATTTTATAGGCAAAATAAAAACAAAAATGGTGGTACCTGAAGTTGATAGCAAAATGTTTGTTACCACGGTACAGGTGGCAATTTTTGTGCAATAGTCACCAAATTCGTTAAATTAGTACCAACTGAGACAAGGATACGACCTATTGATTTTGGTGCGGATCGGCCCAACGGTACCGCCGGTACCGCTATTTTTATTTTTACGTTGGTCATAAAAATGCGGAATTTTGCAACAATGTGTGCGAAATTTGAAACAAATATTCATTATAATTTATTGTAGAATGCTATTAATTTTGGTGCGGATCGACCGGACGGTACTTCCGGCAAAGCTTTCTATTCCTCTTTATTTTTTCTAATTTGCATTTTCGTTTTACCAAAATTAACACCACGTTCGTGTTTTCTTTTTGTTTCATAACTTTATCATATTTCTTTGGTTTTATTTTAAATTATATAATAATTTACCACACTTTATCATCGTAACTGATTTTTCATTTCAAGAAACAATGCTTTTAAATTTCACATTTTCTAATATTTTTTCAGCACTAACACATTTCGTACAATCATAACATACCATACCACTAACGCATATAAACTTACAGACAATCAAAATTTATAATTCTTTTTCTCGAAAACCTACTTTTTCTAGCGAGGATCGCTGCGTTAGAGTTTTTTTTTCTTTCTTCGTCTGTATTTATGCCTACGAATGTTATTGGTGCTGGACTGGACTTGGACTGTTGTTGGTGTTTTGAGTAATGGACTGGTGGACGATATTCTTTTTCGTGCCGGTGTGTGTGTGTGTGTGTGTGTGTGTGTGTGTGTGTGTGTATGTGTGCGAATGAGGAATGCTTTTGGTGACGCTGGCTATTTTTTCTTTTCATTTTATTTTTTCCATTGTCGTTGCCTTTATTCAGTACCGTTCTTCCTTTTTTGTTTCAAGCGTCGTCACGTAAAAGCGGTCACTTTGTCATCAGATTAAAATTTGTTCGATGCTAAATCGCCTATCAAAGTTCTTACGAGCCGCCACTAATTGTTTTGTGGAAAGTCCTTGGAAAAGTACGAACCTTTCATTTTATAGTTATCGCACATTCATTACCAGTAGCGGTCAGTTGGGTATAAATGAGGGCGAGCAATTTGACAAATTAAAATGGCGCGATGGTAAGGTACCTACCAATTTTTTAATAATGAGAAAGTCAAAAAAAAAAAAAAAAAAAAAACAAAAACAAAAAAAAACGGAAAAAGTTATTCGAGGTAGATTTCAGGAATTAGGATGGGCATCATCACCCACTCGGCCACTCAAAAGGGGACCACCACCGATCACTAATCGGTCCAAATAAAGACCACTGCTTACTCCGGTTGGGACAGTGACGTGAAAAGAATCGATAGGAATTCCGTCTACATCGACCGATAGCCTAAATAAATTACACTGTGTCCGCCCTAAGAGCAAATCGGCGCGTATCTGCTCGAAACACGATGTTCGTTTCCCCCACAAAATGATGCGTAGGTAGGCACCTCTACCTATCGTTGCATCAGCAGGTGCGTCGAAGCCTTTTCTTCTCTGCTGGTGATTCTGATGCGACATACTTTTCAGCGCGAACACCGCGCAGCAGGTATTATCGTGGGCTACGCCCACAATCCCCTGCGCACCTGGTAGACGAGTACTGGGCTGAGGAGGTCGCCTGACATTCGTCGTTGTGCGACTGCGGCGAACAGAGGTGCGTGAAAGGATGTGACGACGATCTATTTTATAGTCCTTTGGACGTTAGACAAACATTATTATGTGAGTACCAAACCGTAGTGTCTCTGCCACTACAAGTATCACCTTTTATCACCTACGGTTAGAACTTCAGCCTGCAACAAGAGGGATAGGTCAACCTATCGTAGAGTGTTCGCTGCCATTCGAAGGGACTGCGTCGGATCGCATAATTTCAATTTTCGTTATTTGTTGTAGACGCACGTAGGCTAAGCCCCGTACCTACGTGTATTCCCGAAATGAAACATCTTTAGCCACGCTGGGATGAGAATAACGTTTATTAAGGTTACGCTGAACAGCAGTCAACAGCACACAAATGCTGGCAGAATGAAATGTGACGGCTTCGAGGGAAGCGAAACAAAGAGTGAGGAGTTAGGTTAGATACAGGCGGCTGAAATTAGAGAGTGATTTTTATATAGTAGGCTACCTAATGCGCAGTGTAGCCTATGTGCACGGATAAAAACTACGCGTGTGCGCATATTTTGTACTTTCAGGTGAGTTACCTGCAGTCACTTAGGTACTCAGTTACCGAATCCTCAGCTTTTTGGGCCGCAGTTAAGCAAACGGTCAAACAATTTAGCAAATTTTTAGCCATTAAAAAGAGAAATTTTAATGATTCATTTCGCAGCTGGAAGATTCGATAAAATCGAGATAAAGGTGTGCCTAGCGAGGCTGCTCGAAAGCTTCGAATTCAGTACGTGCGCCGAAACGACGATACCCATCGAAACAGAGCCCAGGTCTTTTCTGAAGGTTCCGAAAAATGGAATTCGTTTGAAAGTGGAACGACTGCAGACCGCAAATTCGCGAGCAAAACGCCCATTCGATTAGAATAAGTCAATAAGATTCGGATCAAATTTTCGTAATTGCGTTACGCCACCTTTAAGGTTAGGCTACTTATTTTATTTTAGAAATCTTTGTATTGCGCGTAGTTTTGAAAAATTCACCTTAATTCCCTTAATTCTGTACCAATAACGTAATACCTAACTACCGAAAATTACGTATTAATAAGTAAATTTATTTTCACAACAATCACTCGTACAAATAATAAAACAGAAAAACCTATTTCAACGACTGTGTTTCTTCATGCGTTTGCAATTTACTCGAGTTTGTGGGACAAGAGCAGGCCGTAGGTGCCTAATCTTCTACATTTTGGATCACGTTGAGAAGGAACGAGTGCCTTATACTCGTAGGTGGATACTTGAAATATCTGCAGGCTACCATTTAATACCATTATCTACCGATAACCGAACGGCCATATTTTCTACACCATTTCTTAACTATTACGATAGAAAAAAATGATCAGGTAGTACCTGTTTTAATGCGCTCGGTTTCCCTTTTTCGACGAAGAAACGAACATTTTTTTCTCTTTGTAAAATTCATATTATTTTAGCTGCGTTCGACGTGACCAAAGTTTGTACCGCTTCCGTGAAATCTGCGCAGTTTTTATGCAGGAAGTCAATCGATGGCGATACAGATCTACAGACTACAGTACAGATTTATAGCACCTCCGGAGGTATCGTAAAGTTACTAGAGATACGAACGAACGTTTATTTGACTGGAGACACGAATAAACGCCAGATTTTGAGCCCATTTTGTTTTTATTTTCACTATTCGCACGTCCACTTTTCAGTTCTTATCACTAAGATGCGAAAATTCGGCTTTTTCTAAAAATTTTACTATCGTTGTAGGAAAATGAAATAATTTGCAGAAATCCGCAGATTCGTTCGACGAAAATATGCGGTTACAGTTTACAGGTGTCTGTATTTCGCAGGAACCTGTAACACATCAAGCACACCTATTGGCGGGTGGATAAGCAAAAATAAAACTTGGAGAAAAACATTCGAGGAGACTAACAACTCTTCTTAGCCAGAAACCAGGGACACCGAGGTGATAAAATGAATGTAAGATTTGTCACGAAAAATACAACAACAAAATGAATGAAAACATCGAAGGTACTTACAGGCTTGGGCATAATTCTGACAACAGCCTCATTCGATCATGATTTATCAAGTCCGAGCTCACCTTTTGTGAGAGGGACGTGTGTCTGCATGGAAAAATTAGCATTAGATTTTTTACAGCGTATTCGTGGTCCATTATAGTAGCTGTACATATTATGCAGGTAGTCATAGGGTGAAACATGCGCCGCTATGTTCAGTCTGTAGGTACGTACGTATTGCAGTGGTGAGGAATGTTCCACACGCGTCCCAACGCACGATCGAATCTACCGTTTTCATTAACCGTAGGTACAAAATAACGGCTGCGCATTGGTCGAAAGAAAGGAAACTTTTCATTCTATTCTTAATGTAAAACGAAATTTCGAGAAAATATTCGAGTAGACTGGCTACTGTATGACAAGAATTACTTCCACACACTCGTAAGTATTGGAAAAAATTTGAGCGAACATTGTATAAAACGCGAATAAGTTGCTCAAAAAAGCCATGCAGGCTGAATTAGGTACACTCCAGTGCGGTATTCTTGGGCGTGTTCTTCAAACGTCCTCCGAGAAAAATTTTAGTCGTTTGAAAAATCGTGCTGGTCGTGATTAGCTGGCAATTTCATACCAATTCCGCATTTAACGACGTTGTTTTATGTTTTAGTTGGTAAATGGGGGGTTGGGGAGGGGACTTATAGCTCAGTTTTTATCCACCAGACTAATTTTCTCTCCTCGCGTGCACTCATCAAATACAAATAGGTCACATATTTTTACACCTGGTTGCCATTTGTAGTTGAATAGTTTGATTTAAATTTAACCTGCCTCGCACTTTGGACACGAATTGAACCATCTGTCGACTTGTAGAGGCTTACTAATTTTCGTTTGAGAGATTCTGTGAAATAATTTACTTCGTTTACAAAAAAAAAAACAACAATTTTCCCTTAATAACGCACTATTTTCCAGTCGTGTTAAAACGGCTTATTACGTCATTCTGCGAAACTGAGTGCAAATAGTTGCCACTCTTCGACACCTTCTTAGGAGAAACATTTCGCACTCGCACCGTTACCGTATTGATAGTTTCCATCAAAGTGGCTGACATCTGGTGGATTTTTATCAAACTAAAGTAGAGATGATCTTGTATGTTATCAACGATGTAAATCTTATGTAAGTTTCGTTTTTTCTTTGATTTTTCTTAGTTTTGTCTTGAAGGAATAAGTGTTATGACTTATTTATCTACAAATTGTTGAATATATTGGTGTGGAAGCAGACACATGTCCGTTTAAAGGTGCAGAAACAATATTTAAACAGCAAACTACCCAAAATTTGTTCAAAAATTTGGAGAGGTCTGTTTGTTTGCAATGGATTCTGCGAATGGGTCATTAATAGAATCCATTATAAACAAACAAACCTATTTTTGATAACATACACCATCACCTTTATTTTTTGTTAACTATAGCACTCCCAGCGGCTATGGAAATTCCAAATAGGTGGATTTTCATCAAATTTCTTGGGAGGCCAGAGAAAATATTTGTTGACCTGTTTGAAATGTTTCGGTTCCATCATATTTCTGGACCACTCGCAATTTAACTCGAAACGTGTTATTTAATAATTAAGTATTTAACTTGACGAATGAAATGGTGAACTAAAAATGAACAGGTAGTAAAAATTAATTACTGATTAGGTAATAGGTACTGGTGATAAGAAACAATGGAAGAACTGAAAAACTAAACAGTGGGTAATCATTTGGCAACACTGGGTTTGTTTTATTTGCCACACGTGGTGTCGACACCGAGTCGACACAAAGGGCTGCTATTTCTCCCTTGCAAAATTAATGGACCAATTGAAGAGCGGGAACAATTCAGTTGTAGTGAAATAGCTTCCCTCCACGTCACCCTAGGGCCCATGAGTTTTTTTTTTCCACAAAAATATGACAAACCGAATGTCGGATGTTCAGGTAAATAACGTTTGTCCCGATTATTTAAATTCTGTATGAAGTATGCTGCATGGGGATGGCCGTGATAGATGAAAAACAAAGACTAGTGACTTTCTTTTGAAATTTTCTCTCAGAAAATAATTTTGTCGCACCCGTCGCTGCGAGAGTGAAAACCCAAAATTGATATTACTGTTATACGAGTGAAGCCCTGCAAATACGAGTCCAGCAATACACCATTTGTGACGCCCCAAAAGTAGTCATAATAATAGTTTAAATAAAATAATCTAGAACTGAAGTGTTAAAGTTGCCTATAGGAAAGATTAGACAGCTTAAGATCATAGATCTTTAGAATCAAGGTACCTCAAATTTAAGAAGGGAAGCACATGAAAACTTCATTTTCCACATACCACAGTGAACGTGAGGTCACGTCATATAGACTCTACACAATTCCTCCTAAGTTATTATTAAAAGCCTTACAATCCGGTGAACAATCCTTTGACAATATAGCTTATTTAAACACTTGGTGAAACTGATATAAATTAGCTTAGATCTTACTAAGAATGGTGTTGATTGTCCGTCATGATGTATTAAAGAATTGTACAATGTGGAGATGGAGAATTTGGAACTGTTTAGTTGTTTCTTCTAGAGGCGTTTTTATCAGCAACTTCGTAGAATGTTTTATTTGAAAGAACAAACCATTATAGAAACAACAATTCCAAATTGTAAGAACTTTTATTAAAATGATGATCTTATTTCATTGTAAAATGTGAACAAAAAAAAGTCTATCATCTTAGGCTGGTTAAAAATGGACAGACTTCCCCACTCACAAATTAGTTAGATGTGGTCTGATTTTTTTATCTCAGACTTGACCAGGAAAATCTGTTGTTGATTTTACAATTTATTTGAGATCCGATACTTAACCAAGTAAACTGTATTTTTCTTACTAATGTATATTTTGATTAACTGTTGGAAAAACGTGTTATAGAATAAGGAGTAGAATATTTTATTTATCGGATCTTAACAATTATTAATACGAATATTTTATTTATTTATTACTAGGAAAGTATTTCTTACATTTTATACAACTTATAAGTAAATTCGTTGATCTTTATATTGAATTTGAGAAATTTTCACAGTTTTTCAGATCATTTTATTAAGTTTATAGAGCTTTGTCTTTGTTTCATATTTCATTTGAAATCTAATTTTGCCCAACAGAGCAAAGGTCCAAAGAAACCAGCCTCTTGTCATACACAATTTTATGGGATCAAAATCAAACTACGCAATCGATGTTATTAAATGCGATTGTGAGAAACATATTGGCTGTAGAAATCTGAAAGTTTGGTAAAACATTAACGTATGTTTGGTAAAAATGGCGTGAAAATTCCCCCAAAATCATAGCATTGGTTCTTGAAACACAGCTGAAATTCTGAAAGGAAATTTTCAAAGAATCTTCAGCAAACATATGTTAATGTTTCACCAAAATTTTAGGTTTCTACAAGCAATGGTTGTATTGCAATTGCATTCGATAACTGGGATTGTTCTCATAAAATTGTGTATGATGAGAGGCTTCTTTCTTTGGTGATCTTTAAATCCGTTGGGCAAAGATAGATGTCAAGTGAAACGAGGAAAATGCTCCATAAAATTAGTAAAACAATTTCAAACCATTAAAATTTCTGAAATTAAACATAAATTTCAATGAATTCACTTATGAGCTGTTGGATACAAAATGGCGTATTGCCAAACTCGTATCTGTAGGGCTTTAATAAGGTACGTGCCGATCAAATGACACCCGATCACAGGCAAAGGCATACTAAGAGTCCAAAATTTCGAGCACCATTTCAAGGGCACACGCGGCTCCATCGTTTCACATTTGTTCCTTTCAACCACCCTTTCTCCAGCCAAAATTCCACCATTACCGAAATACGCGTACCTGTCGTTTTTATAAGCTTTTATTCTATTCACTACCGCAATCATAAAATATTGGTCGAGGAAGGTCACGGCGTTCGAATTATTATTTAGGGAATTTATTATTTTTTGAAATTGAATTTAAATTATTAACGAATTTTCATTAATATGGGGCAGGTTGCATCCTACACTGCTATAATTATTTTACATCGAATTCCACATTGTGTGATAATTGGCAGACTGACGCTAGAGCCTAATTACAAGCAAACCGTAATTTTTGGCAACATTTAAAACAATAGCAACGATCGAGATTGGTACTATGATGTGGCAACTTGCCTATAGGTGGGTACCTATTTTAGGACTATTATAGAAAGCTCCACAACTACATACTCTGTTCACGCTAAGTGAAGAGAAACAACACCAATAGTGGTGGCGGTTGGTTGGGGAGAGAGGAAAAGCTGTCGATGCACATCGTACTAATACCTATTCAGGTACAATGAAAAGCGTCATTTTGTGGAGTAAACAAACATCGTGTTTCAAACAGATTAGTGTGAATGTGGTTCATGACTTAATGCACTTTTTAGTGTAGACGGTACGCAGCTAGCGTAAAAGAGATCAAGAAAAACGTCATTCATAGTTAGTCCGAATATATCAAAGTTTGCGTACGTTTAGGGGCCAATATAGACCTTTATGATCTTAGGCGAAATGACAGATCAGTTGTTCAGTTTAATTTACAACATTCAGTAGAAGAAGTGTACAGTTCCGTCATCGGAAGTAAATCAACAATTAAAATGTAGATAGAAGACTTGTACAGCTACTGTACCACATGAATTACTCTAAGCTATCTTAAACAAAAATAAATTATGGGGCTGATCTAATGAATTACGAATTACCAACACTAACCATTGAAAGCGCGTTGTAGGTGTAGGTAGTGGCAGAGACACTATGGAAAGGCACTTAATGTCTATAATGAGGTTAACGTCACAAGGACTATAAAATACACGTCGTCACACACCTTACACTCTCACTAGGCATGACAACGACTACGGCGACCTCCTCAGCCCACTTGCTTGTCTCTCTTCGTTGCCTCAAGAGATAAGTATCCTGCGTGCCTGCCAGGTGCTCGATAGTGTCCCTAGGTACTCACGTTTATCGCAGATATTTTCTAAGAAAAAAAAAATTAAAGAACTTGAAATTCCATTAAACTACCAAAAACGTCAATTTTGATACTCTCAAAACAAATAACTTTTTTTTTTTGTTGCACCAACTGATAAAGATTTAAAAATACACAATTTTTCCAATATTGGATTTCGTTTTTACCCTTTTTCTTCATTCTACCTATTTTGGAAGAGCTGGAATGTTATCAACTGCCACTATTCTCCCACTATTTACTTTCAATGATAGTAAATAGAACGCGACTTGTTACTTTTTACCATGAAATTTAAACACGGTATTTACTTACCTAGTGTAGACTGTACAAGTGTAGACGAATGCTCCAAGTGTAATAATGGAGTGTTTGTTCGAGGGAAAATGTGAAATTACCTCATTTCGTGAAATACCACCGATCAAACATAGACGGAATTTAAATCATGGAAAACAGTGACGGATCCATGGGAAAATGGGGAAATTTCCACCCCCAAAATTCCACAAAAAAGACAAAAGTTTAAGGAAAAAAATGAAAGTAAAACCATACAATCCATATAAAAACCATAAAAAATTTGCCAATTTGCTGGAAAACAAGAAAAAAAAACTCAATGTTCCGTCCCATTTTTGCAGACGATTCAGTTTGTCTACAAAAACGTGTCGAACAAATTATAGACAACTATTATTCCTAATTCTCGGAATAATAGCTGTCTATATTTTACCTAGCTTCCCACAGACGAACACCACCAGATATGCTGACAATGAAGTGTCATCATATTTGGCGGATGTTCCATGTCACGCCACCTTTTTGGTCGGCCATCTTTTGATTGGAACAAAGAAAACGAAAGTGATGTCATATCTTCATTTCGAAGACATGGTCATTCCTGAACTAACAGTCGAACAGAAACGTTAAGGTCCATACTCGATGTTATGGACATCAGGTCTCACTATTATTAAGAATCAGTATTAAGTTAAAATTTAAATGTGTTTGTAATAATTTGAAGTTCAAATTTAATAAAAGATAAAATATTTGTATTTATCTTATTTGTTGAAGTAATTTAAAAAGTATTGAATTACTCTCGCAACACTCAACTCTGCAAATTTTTGTCGTTCCTCCCTAAAAAAAACAAACAAAAAACAAAAACAAAAACGACACTCCGGACCCGCTACTGACTGAAAAATTATACAGTTGGCCTACACATTTCATAGGTATGGTATTATCAAGCAACAGTTCAAAAATGAGTAAAATAATAGAAAATAACAATCACGTCGCACTTAATTATGAACGAACTCAGGTTATGTAATCCGTACGGTATTAATAATTTTACTATCTTCCTGATTTAGCTAAATGAAACTGCTTTTGATTTCTTCAGATAAATAAATTTTGTTAATATTCTTTGCTTAATGCCTATCTCTACCCAAGTACCTACATAAAAATACATTATGCGTGTAATAATTTATTGCATAATGGTTAGCCCTAATAGCATGTCTGTACATTCTGCCAGTTCAAACAATTAACAGAGAAAACTGTTAATTCCACACTTTATTCCTGACTTACTTTCCATTAGAATTTAGAAGGAACAGTGGTGTAATTATTCTTTCTGCTTTTTCTGCCTCAAATTCACCACGCAATGCGAGTTGCACATATACATATATTATGGCAGTTTGCATACTTTCAGGTTAACAGGCACGGAGCAAGGATCAATTGAGGGTCTCATTTTTAAAAATTCGTATCTCCAAAACTGTAATAGAAAGAAACATCCGGTTTTCGTCATTATTTATCAAATACAACGTGGATTATGTTTAAAAAACATTGTAGCAAGCGAAGTCATACACAAAAAGTTATTGATCAAAATGTAAAAATTTTTTGGAAAAATGCCTTAAATTTTTAAAATATGAAAAAGCTATTTTCGTTGGAAGGCTGAAGAATTTTTTTTAAGAGGACCAAATACTACATAATGACACAAAAATAATTTCTTAAGAGCTAATTTTCAACTTTGGAAAAAATTTCAATCTTTGAAAAAATGTGCTTGGATTGGTTGATTATGCAAAACTTGTGATAAACATCATTAAACTCCCACACCATAATGAATTCCATTGCTGGGTGTTCCAATAAATTTCTTAGTCAACAGTGAGACTCAGAGGCTTTCAGGATATTATCCACAAAATCAAAAACCTAACTCCAAGTTCCTTAATGGTAAAACATTCTGATTACTAAATTGTGGTATCACTATCAGATTTTCTTTTTCTCTCATCATTTTTTAGGGTTATTTTTGTTAGATGCTGTCCTCTATGGCTGCACACAACACCTTCTTCTGAGGTATTGTATTGTTGGCAACCGTGCATACCTCGTTTTGGCATTATTTACAATAGTTTTTCCCCCGCTCGTTTTTCATTCGTTGTCCAACTACTTGTTGCACTCGCGTTTTTACTATTGTAGTTTCTTCTCTCTCTTGTTACCTTTCGAGGTTGTTCTTTATGTTATATTCCTTCTGTATTTGAAGCATTAAATGTGTATCGACACTGTTAGTACCTGTCTTTCGAAGGTGCGTGCTGGTAACCTGTTCTCAGGTAATTATATAACAACGTGGTAGCAGCTTTCGGTATACGACAGAAATCCTCTAAAACGCGTGTTTGTATACGAACCAATTTCTTGTAAAAACCTTCATTATTCCTTTTGTTATTCTCAGAATTGCGAAACTTTATTAACTATAGACCGCTATATGGAGAACGATCAAATTCCCAATATTTCTAGCTCTGAATCAACAGACAACGATAATGAATCTGTAAGTAACTCCGAGAATTTATACACTCTGGCCCTACGTTCGCGAAATATAGATTGACCTTACTTAATTAAACCTTTCGATATGAACCATACACATAAAAGAAATAATTCTACCTCCTCAACCTCCTCTTCGAAGGCAGAATCAGTTGTTTTACAAAGTGTAAAAAGAGCGGCTACTAGTAGCCCAAAATTTGAGATAAAATCCTCTGAATGCGAAATAAATAACGACATCATCGAAAAACCGCAAAACAAACTTGGAACCTCATTCCACAACAATATGTTTTAGCTTGAACAATATATTCCGCGAAATGATCCAACACGAGGTATTATGGGATACCATAATTTTTCAGACCAAGGAAACGATATTCCTGACGTCGAACCGTTTACTGAACAACAAAAAGAAGAAATACTCAGAGAAACTCGTAGAGTAAGTACTAAACCGACAAATATTCAATGTTCGTCCAAAAATAAAGAAGAAATCTTGAACCTATTTGATCCTTTACGCTCACCTCTATCTCAGAAAAATAAAACAAATTTTTTTACGGCCGTCGAAAATAATAAAACTATGTTTAACTATCCTAAATTCACTCCTTCTCAACAGTATCGTGACACTATTACAGCGAACAACGATGCACTGTGAAGAGAATTCGAAGAAATTTTTGAACCCAACAACCCAAACATCATTCGCGAATCACCTGTCGGCCCTATTCCCTTCCAAGGAAGAATGGAAAACCAATCAGATATCGAACTCGAACTAAAAGTAGGTATAAACAAATTAATCAACGAAACAATAAAAAATAAATTAAAAACAAACAATGTTTCTCCACAACAGATTCAGGGATTTGTTCAAGAAAACATACAACAAATAAGAGAAACAATCAACCGTAAAGATCCCACTGCCCAGTTTACCAAAATTGATGAAAACTCCCTACCAGGATTACAACAACGAATAACAAAAGAACTTGTAACTGAGGCGATTGAGGATGCATTCAAAATATTGCCCTCTAATCCAAAACCGCGAACGATTGGAGAACTTTACATGACCGCGAAATCAACGATTTCATCAAGAGATTACCCAAGCCCGGGTTCCAACACAAAAGGTACGAAATTTACGAACAATTAAGTAGCCAATTCGACTATAGTAGGTGGAATCGACGAATCAAAACGGACCTTGAGTCGGTAAACCTAATTCCATGGATAAAATCTGAATTCGCGAAAGATCTAGGAATCCCACAACATATCGCGAGGCAATTTGACGCCCTATCAAAGACACTGATTCGTAATTCCATAAACCAATCTGTACAAATACACGTCGATAGATGTACATCTGCGTTTCAAATGTACTCTATCCTCCTGAAACATTTTGCCCAGGTTACTCCCAACAATTACTTATACTTACACCAATTGTTAGAGGGTCTTGAATATAACCCTTCCAGACCTGTTTCTGAATTTATCGCGATTTACGAAGGCAAACACCATGACATTAAAGAACAAACAGTACAAAACTTAAAACAAGAGGTAGACATAAAAGACCTAGGAACACCAAAAAACTTCGTAAATTTTCAAATAGAAAGAAACCGCGATAAAGGGGAACTAACTTTACACCAAACTAACTACACCAACATAATACTGAAAAACTACGGATAAAACGAACAATATGGCCCCAAAAATGTACCAATACCAGCTTTCCAAAACTTCCCAGATGAAGGATTACCTCTCCCACCATCTTTTCCCTACAGACAAGCTATAGGTTCCCTACAATATATCGCAAATAACACTAGACCAGATATATCTTTTGCGGTAAACTACTTAGCTAGAAATCAATCAAACCCAACACAAAAACACAAAAAACTACTAGAACACGTATTTAGATACTTACAAGGATCAGTAAACTACAGACTCAAATACAAAAGCCCTGATAACGATCTACGAGCATACGTTGATGCTGATTTTGCTGCAGACCCTTCGCGAAAATCCACTACTGGATACATCATTTTTCACTGTGGAGATCCTATCTATTAGTCATGCCAAAGACAAACTATAACTGCACAAAGCACTACAGAAGCTGAGTTCCTTGCAGTTTCCAAATCTGCAAATCACATATTATTCTTTCGCGAACTTATGAAGGAAATCTTCCCATACAATGTAAAACAAATAAAAATCTTTGAAGATAATCAATCAACACGAAAACTATTAACTAACCAATTACACCATGGAAAACTGAAGTACTTAGTGATGTGAGGTGTACAGAACGAGGATCGAAAGAACTTGAGACTTTCTACTTTAATGACATTTTATTAGCGACTAACATATGTTTCACAAACGAAATATGAAATGGCGAAGCAACAGCGTTATCGAATCAAAAGTAGTAGGGGAAGCACTTCGTGATGAGAGTGTACATATGACATATATATATATATTGTGTTCGTGATGATGATGAAGAAAGAGAGAAGGTGGGATTTCTGTTACAACACCCCCCCGAAATTTTACCATTTGAGTTCTTCATCATGTTCAATGCTGAAAATAAAATGAATTATTATTTCTAAAAAATATATTTTAAGTACAAAAAATGATATATGCATAAAAAAAAATAAAAAATAAAAATATTGACATCGTATTATTCAAACATTATTGTGGTAACTTTGGTTCCTAAAATAATTTTGTTATGCTGTGCTTCAAGAAAAAAAATGATTAAAATAAATGAATAAATTAAATAAATAATATGGTAACATGCATGGAATATTCAATATTAATATATGAAATAAAATATGGTAGTTGTGAGAAGATGAGGAAATATCAACGGATCGAGATTAAAAACATATAAAACGAACCTAAACTACACACGACATCGAACAGAGACTAGACGCACACATTACGAACACATAAATAAAAACACAATATTCACTTAATTACGAACTTTTATTTCCACATTAAGTATGGTGGAGATGTTAACAAAACGAGTATTAAAAAGCAACTGGAGGCGTATGATTAGACAATATCACAGTTAGGTACAAAACACTAAAAATCACAGATTACAAAAATATATCGACAGTGTTGCCACCACAAATGATACGTGAGAATATAGTTATGAGTATAATTTAATTTGCTATAATTCTCACACGCCTCCTCAAATTACAATTATACGATTACGATAAAAATGGTAAAAACAAATTATTAAATTAATAAGGTCATTAAAAACACAAATGACAAAAGTCAACAATAATACAAAAAGTTACGACAACAAATACTACACAGATGGTAAACATATACAATAAGTTACAATAAATTTAACATTTTACAAAATACATCAAATTTAGGCCTCGGGCAGCCCTTTGTAAAAACATCAGCCAACTGTCGCGAAGTTGACACGTATGAATACTTAAAGTCTAAATTTACGTGATTGCACACAAAACGGTACTTTACATCCACATGTTTTGATCTGCGAGTGTTCCATTTTCCAGAGTGCAAGATAGCCAGACAACTCTGATTGTCTTCGTAAATTACAGCTCTGTCATCAACTTGAATGCAAAAATCACTTAATAAATACTTCAACCAAATTGATTCAGTGGTAGCATCGCATATGGCGATCAACTCACTTTCAGTGCTAGACAGAGCTACTGTGGGCTGTTTCTTACTGGACCAGGACACCAGCGACCCATAAACAAAGACACAGTAACCCGAGATAGACCGTCTTGTGTTAACACAGTTACCCCAATCGGCATCCGAATATGTTTCGATTATATTGCCGTTATTATTATGTTCATATGAATATATCAGTTTTTTGTCTTTTGTAGTCACTAAATATTTGAGAACTCTCAATAAATATTTGAAATGTTCATCTGTGGCATAACTGGAGAACTGGCTGAAGTACGATATTGCAAAGCAAATATCAGGCCGTGATCCTAGCATCAAGTACATCAAACATCCCACGAGCTGTTGATAGTTATTATTCAGCACACTATCACACGCATTGAGGTCCCTATCCAATTGGACTTTGGGGTCAATGGGTGTGTAGATGGGTGCGCATTTATCAACACCGAACCGCCTAGCAACAGACTCGATGAGATTCTTCTGTTCGATCTCCAGTATGCCCTCTTCGCGACTATAATTAATATTTAAACCTAGATATTTATTAACTTTTCCAAGATCCTTACATTTAAATCTCCTATTAATTTTATTTTTGAAAAATGTGATTTGTTCTTTATTGTTGGAGCTAATGAGAACGTCATCAATGTAAGTGAGTAGATAAACTATTGTTCCATCATGTTTATTTTTGAACACATACAAACAGTCATCAGCCATGCTTTGTACAAAGCCAAGTGACAACAGGAACTCATTAAATAGTTTGTTCCACACTTTTGGCGACTGTTTAAGACCATATATAGACCTATTTAATTTTAGTACATTAGTACGTTTATCAACCTGCGTTTCTATACCTTCAGGTATCTCGAGGTACACATCCTCAGAGAGAACACCGTTCAGAAACGCGCTACAGATATCTATTTGTTATATATAAAATTTTAATTTATTACTAACAGCCAAGAGGGTCCTCACAGTCGAAAGTTTCGCCACTGGCGCATATACTTCATTAAAATTGAAGCCTTTCTTCTGCTGGTAGCCTCTGGCAACTAACCTAGCCTTATATAAGACATTATTTTCATTATCGTATTTTTTGTTGAAGATCCAACGACACGTGATGGTAGGGGCGTCCTTTGGACGTTTGGTCACCTTCCAAGTCTGATTGGAACTCAGGGCACTTATTTCAGATGAAATAGCCTTTTTCCACATCAGACTATCAGGTGCTGCACTCGCCTCCTCAAATGTCAAAGGGATGCCATCCTCAGCCAGGTATATATTTCCCGCTGCTTGATCACGTGTAGTCGCCTCCTGTGGAAGACAATCCAAATTTAAATCACCATCAACTTCAATATTTTCCAAGTTGGATTCAGTGACTTCTTTAAACAATTCATCATTTTTTGTATATTTATTATATTCAGAGTTACTAATTGCACTTTCGAAGAACTCAACATCACGTGACAGACGTATCTCCTTAGTATTTATGTCCAACAACTTATAACCACATGGTGAATAACCTACCATTATTAACTTTTCACTTTTACTCTTAAACTTGTCAGAGTCATGTTTGAACGATAACATATACGCATCGCATCCAAACGTTTTTAATTTCTTGTAGTCATATTTTTCACCAAACCATCTTTCAAAAGGAACAAATCTTTATTTGTGGGGCATCTGTTCACGATATAGGCGGAGCACAATATGGCTTCCGACCAAAATATCTTCCCAAGACCACTCTCAAACAACAGTGTCCTTGCCCTCTCGCACAGTGTCCTGTTCATCCTCTCAGCCTTTCCATTCTGCTGAGGACAACCCCCAACAGTAGGTTCAACCACAATTCCTTTCTCAGTACAATATGACTGGAAGGTAGTATTCAAGTACTCTGTGCCGCGATCACAACGGAGTCTATTTACATTATAACCAAACTTATTTGAAACCATCTCGTGATATTCTTTAAATTTTCCAAAAACTTCCGTCTTGTTCGCCAGCAGGTAAACATAACAAAAATTGGAATAATCGTCGATAAAAGTCATAAAATATTTAGCTCCTTTATATGCAGGAGGGTTAATAGGTCCACAGAGATCAGTATGAACCAACTCCAATGGCTTACTTCTTTTTCATTCATGCCTTGGAAATGGTTTTCGACTCTGTTTCACCATAAAACAGGACTCACACAGCAATCTGCGATTGGAGTCAACATTTGGTATCAAACCCCTGCTTGACAACAACCTAACATCGTTCATATTCAGATGAGCAAGTCGTCTATGCCACACGAACAGTGGGCTCGATTCATCTCCCAACGTCAGATTACACGATTGACTTGACATTTTAACAAAGTCAATTGTGTACAAATCTGAGTCTACGCTAACACCAGTGGTAACTACTTTTCCACTGCAGCGTTGGATGACATCAACAGACTTTTCCCGAAACAAAGTGTCAAATCCGGACTTGCTCATACGTTTAACCGAAAGCAGATTCTGCGGCAGCTCCCGAGCATACCTTACATTTTTCAGTTCGATTACAATTCCATTCAATAGTTTCAATTTTACAGTACCCACCGACGTGACAGACAAAGAGACACCCTTCTTCGCAACACAGATACTATGCGGTCTGATCAAATCTATATAATCACTGAACAAATTTATATCATTAATTATGTGAATTGTGCATCCACTGTCAACTATAAACATGGTTCGAGGCATTAAATTTACGTTTTCTTTTGCATTGCAAGAGTCATTAATTTTATTATTATCGTCATTATTTAATGTGAAGCTGTAACCCACTTCAGAGCAAACGTCATTAGCATTAAAATTTCCATTGCACATCTGTGCCGAGCTCCTATTACTATTACTGTTATTGGAACTTTGGTCATTAACTCGATTTCCACTGTTATTATTATTATTATTACAATTTTCATTATTATTACGATTTTTGACATAACAATTTCGGGCTATGTGCCCTATTTTGTTACAATAGTGACATTTCACGTTAGAATGTCCACTGTCAGTACCATTATTACGACCACGTCCATTAAAATTATTATTATTATTATTATGTGAACTCAAATTTTGATTATTATTATTAAAATTATTATAATTATTATTTCCACCTCGATTGAATCCACGACTATTATTATTATTCCGAGATCGACCACGATTAAAACGATTTCCATTACTATTATTACTAGAATTTCGTCCGACATTGTTGTGATTACCAAAATAAATGTTCTCCTCACCAATGACAACCACTGATGAAGGTTTCTGTGATGCAGTGTTCAGAGTGTTACCTCGAACTGTCGATTTGCTATCAGAAGATAGCTCACGCTGGAAGTTATTCAATTTCATGAAAACTCCATCCCAGGTGATGACTTCTGCATCTTCTATCACAACCTTAATTGGACGAAATTCCGCAGGTAAAGACCTCAGCAGTACCAAAATAAATTGTTTCGTGGTCGTTAAATCGCCCAATTCAGTTAAACGTCTACATCGAGAACGAAAATCCAACAAATATTTATGCAGATCAATACCAGACACATACCGTTTTGCGTACAAATCACCTCGCAAATCCATTAGCTTCTGGTCATTGCCGTTGTCTATGAGGTTCGTCAGGACATGGAACATTTCCTTCGCCGTTGTGTACGTTTGAATCATCTCCAGGTACTCGTCAGTTACGTTGTTTGCTATCAGGAACATCGCCTTCGCGTTCTCCTTGGACCAAGCATCTCCCCTATTACGAACAGTCGGCAAAGAATCGATTATAATATTAGTTAATGATTCCTTTACCAACAGCAGCTCCATCCTGAACTTCCACATACGGCCATTCTGCCCATTGAACGGCTCAATCATGTTCTTCTTTCGCGCTTCCATCTCGTTGACAGGTACAGATGATCAGTTACACCGCAAACACAGCGATTTCAGCAACTTTCAGATACGTCAACCAACAATTCAACACGAACAAGATCACAGGAACATCGAACAGAGAACATATCAAACAATCGAAAAACAATTAGCAGGCATGATATTACTTGGGTGTGGCGAGCAGGATCCGACAGCACAACATTGACGAACTATGACAATGGCAACCACGTTGACATCCAGGTAACTGGGCCCATAACCTGTGAGAAGATCAACGGTAAAAACATATAAAATGAACCTAAACTACACACGACATCGAACAGAGACTAGACGCACACATTACGAACACATAAATAAAAACACAATATTCACTTAATTACGAACTTTTATTTCCATATTAAAGTATGGTGGAGATGTTAACAAAACGAGTATTAAAAAGTGACTAGAGGCGTATGATTAGACAATATCACAGTTAGGTACAAAACACTAAAAATCACAGATTACAAAAATATATCGACAGTGTTGCCACCACAAATGATACGTGAGAATATAGTTATGAGTATAATTTAATTTGCTATAATTCTCACAAGTGTACATATGACATATATATATATATTGTGTTCGTGATGATGATGAAGAAAGAGAGAAGGTGGGATTTCCGTTACAACACTTAGAAACAAAACATCTAAGAGTAAAAGACCTTATCGCAGACAATAATCTCGAAATAGTAAACGTCTCCTCCAGTGATCAACTAGCTGATTTACTAACGAAACCACTTCCTTACGCTACTTTCAAAAAACTAATAAATTTTATCATATTTCCATTAGATGAAAATCACCAATCATTAACTCGCGACATCAGTAAAAATGAACCTGATCAGAAGAATGAAAATTAAAAATTCATTAATATTAATAATATCTTTACTTTCATTAAATATAATTTTATTCCAACGTATAGTTTATACTTAATTGTTAATCTTTAGACTTATCTGAATACTTTCTTTATCATTTACCATAATTATTAGATGTAAATGATGCACGCTTGGGTGGGGGGGTGTTAGGTGCTGCCCTCTATGGCTGCACACAACACCTCCTTCTGAGGTATTGTATTGTTGGCAACCGTGCATACCTCGTTTTGGCATTATTGACAATAGTTTTTCCCGCTCGTTTTTCATTCGTTGTCCAACTACTTGTTGCACTCGCGTTTTTACTATTGTAGTTTCTTCTCTCTCTTGTTACCTTTCGAGGTTGTTCTTTATGTTATATTCCTTCTGTATTTGAAGCATTAAACGTATCGGCACTGTTTGTACCTGTCTTTCGAAGGTGCATGCTGGTAACCTGTTCTCAGGTAATTATATAACAACGATTTTATCATTCCTGCTTGTTATTTATTTTACAATTTGTCATCATTGTAGTTGCTTTTAAAATTTTTTTGTGATAATTTTCAGCAAAAAATTATTTCATAAGTGGGCGATGCAAATCAATGGACATAAAAGAGGCCCACTTTAAACAGTTGCATATCTTTCCATTTCAAGGCAAAATTACAACTATTTGTAATTTTGTCTAATTTGACACTACATATTTCTTAACTCTGCTTTGTTATCAAAGGGTATGCAACCTGTTTGCCATACAAATATTTTGTTCTTTTGGTCATTGATCAGTTTAGCCCAGTTATTGGCTCTTAGGATGAATATTATGGTGAGTATAATTCAAATCCACACGAAGGAAAGTAATTTATTGAAATTTTCAGTTTTGATTGTTAGAAGTCTCCCCATTTAAATTTTTTCCAAAGTTGAATATTATTTCTCATGAAATTATTTTTGTGACATATGATGTAGTATTTTGTCACGATAAAATACGAATCGTAACGAATTTTTGCTGTGTAATCACACTTCATAAATTCACAAATACAGTCAAATACGCTCAAAAACACATTCATACATTTTCCATATGTTATGATCAGCAAATATTCCTATACTTTCAAATAATATTCCCATCATTATTGATTCCTAGAATACAAAATTCCTGTTTAAAAACTCCTACATTTATCCATTTATTCAGAATCAGCAATTTCCTATAATACACACATTTTTGAACAAGAACGATTTCCTACGACTTCTTTATTACTGTATATTCATCATATTCCTAATCTCTGTATTCTATTTCTCCCCTTTCCCTTCAATAATCACCCACAACTCTGGCCTAATTATAAAATCATATTTTCGCAAATGTAATTCATTCTCTTATATTCTTTTCAAAATCAACTTTGATGACACTTGTCTTACAACTTGTATATGTATGTAGTATGTAGTATGTAAGGTAAACCTGCCTATAAATACGCACCTAATGGTTTTGAGACTGTAGCTCCTTGAGAAAAACACCAAATCACATCAAATTTATACCGCATATACATAGTACCTTCATGTATAAAACAACATACTTATTTTCGAATTTACCCCCACCACTAGTCCAGAATGCGCACACAGACACAAATTAGGAAATGCTTACTTTTAGGACACCTCCTTCCTATAAATACGCAGACGAACCCTTCCGAAAAGTACGTGCGTTTCTGAAAACATTTAGAATGTGGTCACATTTTCTCAATTAATAAAGGTACAATATGTAGTAAATTTAGTAAATTTAACTCACTTACTGTCGCTAGTTTTAAATGTTTACAAAATGTACATTCATTCATTCCAAATTTCTGAGCAGTACCACAAATGCTGCTACCCTCATCAACTTTTTTTTCATTCTGGCAAATTAATCAGGATCAAACATCAATTTCCACTTAACGTCCATGCTGTTTCTAGGAAAGTAAATGAAACAAAATACATTTTTTAATAAAAAACAAGTGTGTACTTATAGTAGGTTTAATGTGCGTACCTACTTATAAGCACTTTTCACAATTCTAAAATATTCATTCGTTACTCATTAAAGAATGTAAAATTTCAAAATTTGCTAAGGGGATTTGTAAACTAATGCTATATACATACTTACATTTAACTATTTGCATTTGCCATTAACACAGAATTTGAAATTTTTTAAATGTATCATTTTTTATAACTGAGTACAAAAAAAACTTTGTCAATCTGTAGAGTGCGGAGTTCCTTATCAATAAACGCAATTTTTTGTGTACAACCAAGGATTGTGGTATAGTAAGTGGTGGTATCACCCATTTTACAAATCAGTGTTGCCAGATATAAGAAATTGTAAGTGCGTACTTATAGGCAGGTTTACCTTATGTACTGTAAATAATTTTGGTATTAAAAGTAACTTACATACTGTGTTGAATACCTCTTCTTGGTACAATACCAATAATATAGTTACACATTTAGTCCACTTTTAAAATAAATTTTTTAACCAATCAATGAAGGTGATTTTATTATATTTTATTTTTTAAAAACTAAAAATTTAACTATTTCTACCAAAAAGTTTTACATTTTTATCAATAATTTTTTATGTACATCTCTTGCTACAATCTTTTTTACATAATATAATTCACCCTGTAAACACTAAATGATGGAGTGAACCAGATGCTCCAATCTGTTACAGTTTTAGCCAAAACAAAAATAAAATTGTTTTACTTGGGCTTCACAATATAAGAGTATGCAAACTGCCATACACATGTGTAACTTACGTTGCCTCATTTACCACTGTGAGGTGATGAACTCGAGGTGGAAAAAGCTGTGCAGATTTCATGTTAGCCTAATAGAATATCGAGAGCTCATAGAAAGAAATTTGAAATTCAGGTTTGAAGGTATTTGCCAAAGTTGGGAAATAGAACGAGATGTTGTAAAAATGTGATTGGTTATCGAACAACCAATTTTTATAATCTAAGTAGATATTAAATTTGTATTTCTGTATTTTTTTTCGCACTTAAACAAACATTTTTGTCAATCGATATCTATTCGCATTTTCTATGAGATATTTTTCTTGCTCTCTTTTTTTTTCATGAATGGTAGTGCGCAGCTGTGAGAAAGAGCCAAACTCTCGTCGGTACGAATTTACACCAAGTAGACAAAATCAATGTACTCGTAGCCTCAGAATGAGACTTGGAAAATTGTTACAAATTTTCTAAGTAGGAATAGAAAGAAACTTTGATCCTTATATCGATAGGTACTTACTAATTCTGTGGTGTAAAACATCTTTTTACCGAGTGCGTCAGAAGGAGATATTGCGTTTGACTCTGTTCCTGGCAATCTAATGGAATTTTGTGCCACTCTACAGCATTCAATATTCATCTTACAAATATAAAATAGGTCTCAAAAAATTCGTATTTTCAAGGTGAGTAACACTGGCCAAAAAAAAATTGAAAAATTCCCCATACCAGACACACAATTTTCATTCAAAATTTGGGGACTTTTTCAATACAAAGAGTAACATAACCAATCACAATCCAAGATTCAACATATCAGGAAATAACGCATGCTGATTGAGTCTCCCAAAAGTTCTTATAGTTATATAAATATTTCAAAGGTCACCACTTTTTCCAGTAATATATTAGCACCAGTAGATGTATTATGTAGGTTGGGCTCATTTAAAGTCAGCTGATATCTATTTAATAATAGTTATAATGAAAAATAATATCAAGAAGGCATATGTTGGAAAACAAACTGTGATTGGCTCATTTAAAGTCTGTTGATATATCTGCTTCAAAATGATAATTATAAGAAAAAATAAAAATACCCTGTTTCTGGAATTCCCTCAAACTGACCAATCAGGAAGGTGTACTGAAAAATGAACTGTGATTGGCTCATTTATGGTTGTTAATTGATCACTTATATATAATTATATTTCATATCTCTTCATAGATATCAGTCAGCTTTTTATTTCTCTGTGTCCAAGGTCTATATTATGACGGACTGTGTGAGGAGGTATTATACTTACCAAACTGATGCAAAAGTGCTGAATAAATACACAAAAATACAAGCAAAACTGAGGCGAGGTATAACTTTTACTTTCAACAAGAATCATTAATTTAGAGAATATCAGATAGGTATGAAAATAACTGAAAAAAAAATGTATATACCCCTTTTTTCACATTCTTTTTATTAACATTTTATAGTTAAAATCAATTTTAAAGATCTAATTAGTTTTCTTAATATTTGATTAAAAGGTTGAAATATACCCACTGACCAATATCAAAATTTTAAAAAAATTCAAAGTTCCCTATTGACCAATAAGAAAATAGGCTGGAAATGAAATTTGCTGTTACATAAATATTGCAACATGACCAAGCACCTGTCACTTGAATTTTTTGTATTAGGTATTTCATCATTATCAGAAACTATGAAGGTAAAGAAGAATTGTGGAGGATTGAAGCGAGGAGAGAAATATGGGCAGATATTAAAGATTCGCACTGAAAAATATTTGCAGTAGAAAAATCGAGAAATAATTAAATTTTTGAAAAAAAATGAAACCGACTGTATTTAGCAACATAAAACATAATAGAACTAATAATTATGTTGAAAACAAGTTTTCTAGGTTTTGTAATAGTAATTTTTTATAAAATTAATTTACAACTAACGCAGTCGCTGGCACAAATATCTTTCAAGTTACATACATACATACATACATATATATGTGTGTATATATATAAAATGCAAAATTTTTAAATGAAGCAATTAGGTTTCATTTTATTATATATTTCTCTGATGCAATTTGTGGTAAATTTAACATAAGCACAAATAGCTTTTGATATTAATATGAAGATCAATACTGGATTGAAATCAATAGGCGAGTGGAGAGTTTTCAACACATTAGGTATATAAGTAATTTAAACATTCTTAACAATTAGTACCCCAATGTTTTAAATAGATGTAATAATGTTGTGTATTAGAATATTGTTAAATCTATGTTAAATTTACCACAAATTGCATCAGAGAAATATGTAATAAAATGAAATCTAATTGCTTCATTTAAAAATTTTACATTTTATATATACACACACACATATATATGTATGTATGTATGTACGTATGTAACTTGAAAGATATTTGTGCCAGTGACTGCGTTAGTTGTAAATCAATTTTATAAAAAATTACTATTACAAAACCTAGAAAACTTGTTTTCAACATTTTAGTTCTGTTTTATGTTCTTAAACGCAGTCGGTTTCATTTTTTTTTTTTCAAAAATTTAATTATTATGGAAAATTCTCTGCATGTGGTGTCAAAACACGTCATGTGGTGCACGAGCACCATAAGCCTTAGTAAATTCGTCGTTACTACCTCAAACGGCCGAGATTAATATAATGGAGAAGGATGCTGAATCACAATTATTGGAAAATTTAATTCCTAACAGAAATTTTGTTTTTTCCTCAGAAGATTCGAGAGAAACGTGCAAGGCAAACATGAAATAATATTATAATAATTAACATTCGTCTAAACTGAATCGTTGAAACTGAACTTCGTTTTTTTATTCCAGCTTTAATCAGTTTTGAATTCGAAAACGACGATGAAATCCTCCAGTGCATCTAGCGAAGCAGAGATGAACCAACTAAAAATGTGGAAAATAAGGAACACTTATTTAAAAATTTTTATAGAGCATCTATCCAGAATTCATGAAAAAATAATTCATTTTTCATTCACGGGGTAAAATACTTATAACTGAAATACATCGAAGGAATCTACTCAAAGAGATTCACTTCACATTCACATTCACACTCACACTTATATTAGGTATACTGTAAATGTGAATACCTATGTTTGTTTATATATAATGTATGTAAGTACCTGCATCACTTCAGAACCGACTGATCAATCCAGTCGAAATTTTCAGGAATTATTTATGTTGTTCCATGGAAGGTTTTAAACTAACTCGGAGATCCGTAGCCCCCTGGCGAAATAAACACATTTTTTTAGAAATTTTTTTTCACACAATCACAAATATATCATCCTTCATGATATTAGTATACTCTCCAAATTTCATGCCTCTATATCACCCCTTCCTGAGATATGGGGAAAAATTAAACTAAATCACTAATAACTGCTAAACAAATTGATCTAAGTTTCGAAATCGATTGGTCAGTTTCTTGTGTTTGAAGAAAAGTTTGTACCAAATTTCGTTACTATTGAACAATAATTACGCCCTGTATTGTGTTAATGAGAATAGAACATCTATAGAACGCATTCACCCATTCATCCACACAAACACAACCCAACGAAACAAATATGGTTTTAAATTTTATCTCCTCCCTTAAAAATAGGTACATCGTTTAATCACACAGAGATGTATCAACAAAAAAAATGAGAATTTTCACTGACCAAGTTCGTAATAAATTCAAATCATAAAATATTTAGGTCCGAGGGTAATGTTCAAACATTTAATAATAAAAAATTGCGAACCGTAGGTATTTTATTTTATCGTTTATTTATAGTCTTATGTGATTAAGGTGCATTCTTGAAAAAAGGAGACATATCGCACATCTGTTATCTACTATCTATTGTTTTCTATCTTCTCTTTTATTATTAGTACAATAGGGTACCGGATGTGATTTTCAGTAAACATATTTTCAAATTCTTTAAAAAAAATAAAAAATATCAGTGAAAACCCATTAAAATTGGTTGGATAGAATGGGAGAAAATGAATGGTAAAGTTAAGTTGTCAAAAAACGTTGTGATATTTTTTGAGCAGTGGGTGTGATGTCATAGAATTTACACATCAGCTAACTTTTCACCTCTTTCGCAGGTTTCTCATTCATTCATTCCTCAATCTCCTGTGTTTGTACATTAGTTTAGTTAAGCTCATCAATTTGGAAAGTTCATGGTGACTGTGAGGGAGGGGATGAAAGGATGTGCACTAGCACCCCCCACCCCCTTATTTATAGACAAATTCAAAACATTGAAAAACAATAAAAACTAAGAAAATCAAAAACCAATTATTCCTTATTTGTTTTTATATTAGAGCACAGCCTTCGAAAAAATTTTTGGTGGTGTCTGGGGAGTTATTTACTTTGAGGGCTGAGTTCATATTTGCAACCCATTTTTAGATTTAAGCCTTCATTTAGCCCCATGTAGCCCAAGAAATGGAATTAAGATAATATTTTTGAATGTTATCGAGTGATACATCGATAATATTGTTTTTTTAGGCTCTGAGTTTACATTTATAATTCATTTTTAGATTGAACCCCTCCTTGGCTCCCTGTGATCCCAAACAGGGGGTTAAGATAATATTCTTTGATATTATTGAGTGATATATCATTGATAATGTTTTTTGAGGCGCTGGGTTTAGATTTGCAATCCATTTTTCAATCAAACCCCTCATTGAGCCCCCTGTGACCCCAAACAGGGGGTTCAGATAATATTCTTAGATATTATTGAGTGATATATTATTAATAATATTTCATGAGGTGCTTAGTTTAGATTTGCAATTCATTTTTTATCAAACCCCTTATTGAGCCCCCTGTGACCCCAAACAGGAGGTTGAGATAATATCCTTAGATATTATTAAGTGATATATCATTATTAATGTTTTTTGAGGTGCAGAGTTTAGATTTGCAATCTATTTTTAAATCAAACACTTCATTGACCCCCTGCAACCCTAAACAAGGGGTTCAAATAAAATTCTTAGATACTATTGAGTGATACATCACAAATAATGTTTCTTGAGACACTGACATTATATTTACAATCCATTTTTAGATTGAACCACTTTTTTTCTTCCTGTAACCCCAAAAAAGGGATTACAATTATATCTTCACTTATTATTGAGTGATTTATTAAATATTAGATGCCCATGTTTTTTGAAACCAATAAAAAACAACAAAATTCAGTAAAACCACTTGCCCAGCTTACTTGTAAGAAAAATAAGATTTTTGTATTTGTACTCAGAAACTTGTAAAACATTATAAACAATATAACACAGATTAAAATGTGAAAAGTCAAAATTAGCTAGTTATATCTGAACCACTTTGGATCACATTATAAGGAGTTGAATGAAGAAATACATGTCAAAATAAAACTTTAAGTCTAAAAAAATTACCAATAATGTATCACACAATATAATACGGAAATTCAAAATTAGCCCCTTTCAGAGCTCCTGTGGGATCACATAATAGGTAAAATTAAGAAATTGCGTCAAATTCAAAATCAGCTAAAAAACTATTTCCAATGATGTATTACACTACAAAATATGAAAAATCAAAATTTCCCCTCATTTTGTGCCTTGGGGTCAAAAATTAGTCAAAAGAATAAAATAATGTCAAATTTGAACTTGGTCCCTCAAGAAACATTACAAATTATGTATTTCATAATAATATGTAAAAAAACAAAATTGGGCCCTTTTATGAGTCCCTTGGGATCAAAAAATTGATCAAATTAAAAAATTATAGACAAATTTGAACTCGGCACTTCAAGAAACATTACAAATAATGTATTACATACTAAAATGTAAAAAAACAAAATTGGGCCCTTTTTTGAGTCCCTTTGAGTCAAAATATTGATCAAATTAAAAAACTTAAGGTCCAATTTGAACTTAGTACCTCAAAAATATTTTTTTAAGGCATAAACAAACAATATTATACCACCTTTGTGTTGAGTTGGATAATTTCAGTGTATATATGTTGAAAGTTCCAAGAAAATGAATTTTTGGCCCATATCTGCTGCTCCTTTCTTATTTTTGGGATTTCAAAAAAAAAAAAAAATAGATGTGATGCTCAAGCACCCTCATACCAATTTTCAACCTACTACCTCAGTGGGAAGTACAAAAAATAAATGCTTATTGAATCTTATTTATATTGGTGATAATTTAGACTTTGAGCTTTCTGTGCCAAAAGTTTTCTTGGGTCCTGAAATGAAATGTGCGCCCACCCTTGCTTCAAAGTAATTTTTTAAAGTCCATTTTGTTCAGTAAATTTTCACCAAAAATCTACTTAAAAAGGAAGTATTAATGAGATGTATTGAAACCAGCAACCTCTGATAATGCAAAATACAAAAATGTCAATTCTATGACATCACAACAACAGGGTGCGCATCAAGGTACCGTTTTTGGTGCAGCGCAACTTTGACATCTTATATCTTCCTTTCTATTTAATATTTTTCAAAAAAAATTTCAGAACCTTCATTCACAGGCTTTAGACCATATCTCCCATTAATTTCAGGTAATTCTGAGAGTCATGTCCGGTACCCTATTATGTTCAAGAAGATGGAGGGTTTTTTTAATAGCATCACGGCACTCGTACCAAATGAGCCCTGCATGGTTGCCTATTCCTAGGAATCTTTTGCCAAGTTTGCTTCTGAAATCATCATCCTGAGAGCTTTAATTAAGCTTGAAAAAAGTTTTGACAACTTGACATAATTACGATATGATATGATATGATATCAAATTATAGCTAGTTATAGGTACCTGTATGAAAAGATAGTGTTTTTTTTTTTGTAATAGCAGGAATTTGTTTTTCGGGCATTTTGGGTAGTTTGGTTTTGAAATGTAAACTCTGAAAGCTGTAATTAAGTTCAAAAGTTTTAATTTAATCTGAAAGTTTTAATTACGATTCATTACGAATTAATCAATACCTATTTAACTTTGAAAGTTCTTGTTTTCCTTGTATGTTGGAAAGTTGGACACTTATTACGCGGAGAATAAAATATAAGTTCGAAGATGTTAGGGTTTCTTCGAGTGAAAAAAGAACATCAAAAACCGATGACAGTCAAAAATCAATTTTAAATTGCAAAATATTACTACGGTACAAGCTGGAATGAGAGATAAAAGACACAGCTCCAGGCAGTGTCTCACAACACGGCCATGTGGTTTTTGGATGGAATAACTTGTGCTTGGGATTACAGAAATTCACAGACCAAACTGGCATTCAGGTACCATCATTATTCAGCGTTTCTTCGCACAGTTTCTTTTCTGGCACATCGAACACGGCTAACGTCTCAGTTCACTACAACTGCAGCTACTTGCAGTGATTGCTTGAATAGGATATACCTACGCAGTAGGTATCCTTACGGCGTAGGTATACTTTCAAGAGATCAATAAAAAATTTAAGGCGTATTCACAACTCTGTACCGAGTTTTTCCAATGAGTGGAAAACTAAATCAAATAAGGATTCTCTTTGATATTTCTTTTATTGTTACATAATTGTAAAAAATAAACGTCGCATCAAATTCTACACGTCACATTAGGTACGTTTCACTACTCGTTAATCGACGTATTACTTATTCTTAATTGAAACCCGGTCAAGTCCGCTAACCACTAAGTAGTGTAGACACTTAACTTAGACCCAGGAATGAATTCGTTTTCAGATGTAGAGGACGAATTCGCCTGTACTTTTATTCATTTTAAAATGGCCGACCTTCCGTCAGGTGACCTGACATTAGGAGGATCTGCCGAATATGTTTACTCGACTACCTGTGTCAGCATATTTGGTGGAGTAGTTTGTCAGTGGTAATCGGCAGAATATAGGCGGCTATTATTCCAGAGAAATAGGAATAATAGTCGTCTATATTTTATTTTGACACGTTTCTATAGATGACTAAAGTCTGTAGAAACGTGACGGAACAAACTCATATTTTCAGTTATTCGAATATTTAGTTAAAATTAAAGGGTAGGTACAATAATCCGCAGAGTATGAGAAAAAAAAATTCTTTACAAGTATGTAGGCAGGTAAGATACACGTGAAATCTGAATGCCCGGTCAATGAAAGTTGAAAAAACTTATCTTTCTTATTAGGTAGTAGTAGTAGTAGTAGTAGTAGTAGTAGTAGTAGTAGTAGTAGTAGTAGTAGTAGTAGTAGTAGTAGTAGTAATAGTAGTAGCAGTAGGGTCAAGTAGAAGGTGCGTACACTTTCAAAAAGCTTCGTAAGCACATCATTGGCTGCTTGAGAGTTGGAATGAAGGTGGCAGAGTTCGGTGAAATGGGTGTTAGACGCGATAAGACATCCAAGTTGCAGCGAATGAGCAAAGTCGTTCGTTCTGCAGCTCTCAACATTTGCAACAGTCGTGTATCGCGACGTATAGCTACTTACGTAATCACGACTACAGTCACAACTACAACCGCACCCGTTGGGACTCGACATTTTCGTAGGTAAGCCTTGGAAACAGGATAATGGACACGAACGCGTTGAAGCCAACGTACTACGTAAATGCTCAATTAAGGCTTTTTATGGGGTTGGTTTTGAGTCAAAGGTGCCTCGTAATTGGTTTTATTCTTCATCGTTTATTGTAAACCGTCGTTCGCATCGACGTGTAAAATGATTGCTATCGAAAAATGCCGCTGTGAAAAGTCGCCAAAAAAAGTCTATAATGCCGTTTTGGAGCTTCTTACCAGCAAACGACGTTAGGACGCAACGGGGGGGGGGAGGGGTGCGTCGGGTCCCAATAAATTGTCTAATGCGCATCGTAACGTTTTAAATAGGAATGGACACGCTGAGATTAAATCCGTTACAAGCGTAAACTGAATACCTATTTCTTTAAATAGCGCACACGTCGCGCACTTGCGCCTCTTGACGATGGTCGGGCCTCGCTTTAGGCCAAATCCGGTGCTACGTGTCGGGCGGAACGTATTTTCGAAATCGAAGGCAAAATGATAAAAGATATTAGGCTTGTACGCGCGTAAGTGGATAAATGATTTATCCGGTAAGACGAACGGTTGTAGTCGAACTCAAAACTCGAAAAAGTATAGGACGTCTATGCGTAGATACCTACTGTTCGGACTGTAGGCAGACCTTGCAGTTGCACACCATTCGAAAGTGAACCTATCGACCAGATTTCATTAATTTAAGATGGCGTCGCCTCCACGATGGAATATTCGATTCTCACTGGTAGGTAATGTTGGCAGCCGAAGAAGCAACAATCCGACGAAAGGTAGGCCTACGGTATTTTCGAATACGTTCTACGCCTACAGTAGCCTATGGCTGGTACCCGTACGTATGCTGTACTGCAACGCTACACTAATTTGTAATAGCATAACAAGCTGGTACATCGATAAACGATGTTGCAACCAGGTTTTTGCTTCACATAGTGACGCGCGATTGATTGAAAACTGTTCGATTAATTGATTATTCCAACTAATCGATTTTACCCGTTTTTTATATCAACTTGCGAACTCAATATTTTTTTGAACACGCGTCAGTTATAACTTACAAGCCACAATGGTAGATGGTAGAGTAGAAAACTTTTCTTCTGCGGCAGCTAACAAGTACGGTTTTCCTCGTAAGCACGTGTCGTCTATTTTTTATATAAAAGTTTTGCGATTCTCGCCCAAGCTTGAATGATATTCGATTAATCGACTAATTTTGCAAAAATAAAAAAATTAATCGATTAGCGAGAAATCGATTAGTTGATTGATCGAGGATCGAGGCAGGGGTTCGGGTCGATTTCAAGTGGAGTATTGAATCCTGGGATTTTTTCATTCTTTTACCAGAGAGTGAGTCAGCGTGTGAGTGGGATTCAACGAACTCTTCTACGACCGAATGAGAATCGATCGCAAGTAAATAGGTAACTAAAAAAGTGAGAGAGGGAGCGAGAGATTTCTCAGAATTTGGAATCATTCATTCCTTCGAGGACGAAGCAGTTTGGATTATTATCAGCACATATTTATTTACTTTCGCTTCCGCCCTCCCCATATTTTGATTTTTATTAGCGCATTTTTATTTTTTCCTACCCCCTTATCATTGTTTATCTTTCTTCCATAGACCTATAATCACAAAATTTTGAAGAAGAAAGAAACGTTTCATGGCTAGCCGATGTGGCAAGGGGTTCTTGCTTTATTTTAATACGATTTTCCTTCTTTATTTTATTTTTTAGGTTTGTTTAATTTTTCATGAAAAGTAACCCAAGGGTGACACCATTAACATCAACTACAAATAAAAACTGAAAATAAAAATGTACGAATAATCGAAAAATTTCGGAAGTATTTTCAAAAAGAAGACAACTGTTGAAAGGAGGCGATATGGCTGTATATTTTTGTGGAATACCTTGTCATGAAAAGATATTCTCACCGGAAAGTAATCAACAGATTTTGCGTGTTCTGCGACTTCATATTAAACATATGGGTAAACCAAAACCTGGGCAAACACTGGCAATTTTAGAGCCAGTTTTGTGAGTTTATATAAAGAAATTGGCACACGCACGCAGCCACACATATGTACATATACATGTAAGATTGTTTGAAAATCTCACGAGAGAGTAAACAACTTGGATGAATTTAACTTTATTGAAAATACAGTAAATTCAAAAACGAAGTTGTTTCACATAGGAAAGTGTACAAAGGATGAAAGCTAAAACAGAATTAAAGTGCATGAACTGGCGAACATACGATGAATGAGAGCAAAAATGACTGTAACCTGTACGAGTGATGGACAATAGAGCGATAAGGAAGTGTAGAGCGTGAATAGACGATAAGCAGGAAAGAATAAGAAGATAAAGCAAAGAGAATCTTTTTATTTTACATCCCCCTTCCACACTCGTTTAAGAGCGGTCGAAGCGAGAATGCAAAGAAAAGGAGAGTGAAAAAGATATGAGGAAGATAAGGAAGCAGGTCACTGCCTTACAGGTTTTTGTACGGTAACATTTTACTCGCATGGTATAAACGCGTACCTAAATGGCCATTGCCAAGCTTAATTTCAAATACATTATTCGAGATACGATTAACAATAGTATACGGTCCAATACGAACGTTGTCGAGCTTGTCTCGATTCAACTTGTTACCATTATCAATAAGTACAGAATCACCTATATTAAATTCGATCGCCGATTTATTTTTATCGTATAAACTCTTATTATACTCGTGATTGCGGAGAGTGTTCTGAAAGGCTAACTTGCGATCAGCGGCGAGATCAGGGGGAGAAACCAAACAGGATGGGACGATATCATCGGTGATACCAGACATGAGATATTGAGGAGTGAATTTAGTAACGCTATGCGGAGTTTTGTACTGACTAACGCATTGCGCAGCGAGTAGTCCAACTCCTTTTAGGATTGGCATTTTTGTCATGCTTTGAGCAGCGAAGCCGGTTCACCAGCGTCTGATTCAAACGTTCGTTCAAACCATTTGAAGATGGACTGTCCACCACTGTATACACATGACGGATGCCTGACGAGAAACAGAAATTGAGGAATTCATCTGAGGTTAGACCCCCCTATTGATCTGTCAGAAGCATACCTATTGGTTGACACTTCTGAACAGAATCAACCAACGAGATCATATCCCTGGCAGACTGTCCCTTAGAACATAGAATATATGCATATTGTGAAAAATGATCGACTAAGATATGAAGGTCCTTCGCGGTCGAGTTATTACCTATAAAACCACCAATTGTATCTAGTGACATGATTTGGAAAGGTGCCGTAGCAGGGCCGAGGAAACCCATCCCGCCGCTTCGCTTACATCGACGAGACTTATTACAAGCGCAAACATGGCAAGATCTACAAAAGTCACGAACATAATGGTATAAATTGGGAAAAGTGAATGCACTAATAATCGCTAATACATGTTGTGGCCCGACATGACTGTAAATAGAATGTACATCATGAGTTAACTTCTTACCAGATTTGTAATCTAAAAGTATCTTATAACGACCACGTACTTTGCGAAAAATTATTTCGTGTTTTAACACGTCAGAATCTAATCTATCTACATTACGCTGAAAAGAAGTTATTTCACCGAGGCTAAGAAAATTCAAAGTTGGAATAATATGTTCAGAAGGGGAATTTTCAGGAGAGGATTCGAGGATGGGATTACGAGAGAGGCAATCAGCTTCATTATTCTCAGAACCAGGACGATAAAGGATTTCAAAGTCGAACTGGAGAAGCTCTGAGGCTAAATCACCTAGCTCTTTATCCGGCCGAGTCTTCAAATTGAGGTTTTGGAGTGGCTTGTGATCGGTAATAATTTTGAAATGGCGCCCCATCAACCAGAAATGCCAATAACGAACGGCCTCGTGGATAGCGATACTTTCAATATAGATTGCTCCCTTTTTTATCTGTGTGGGGGACAATTTTTTTGAGAAGTAAGCGACGGGTTTCTCAAGTCCATCATCTTGCTCTTGTTTGAATACTGCCCCAATTCCCACTCCACTGGCATCGGTGTATATGGAAATAGGCTTAGTACAGTCAAACACAGCCAAAATCAGCGCAGACGTTAAAAGGGCCCTCACTTTATCAAAACTATCTTGACAAGCGGAAGACCAGGAAAAGGGAACATTTTCCCGGAGAAGATTGTGGAATGGTTCAAGAAGAGTGATTGAGTTGGGAATAAATTTTCGATAAAAGTTTATTTTACCGAGGAATTAACGAACTTGTTTCCTCGAGGAAGGAACAGGAAAGGAGTTTATGGCTACTAAATTGTCTTGGAGAGGTTGAATGGAATTCGGCCCGAGAACATGACCGAGATATTGAATGGAGGGAGCGGCGAAATTACATTTTTTAAAATTAAGGCGAAAGCCCTCTTCATAAACCGCAGTAATTAACATTTGAATATGATGAAAATGAGTATGTTGTCTAAATAATTTACGCAAAACGAAGATAGATTACTTCGCTTAAGAATACCGGCTAAAATGCATTGAAATACTGCCGGAGCATTTTTCAGTCCAAATGGCATCGAACACCACTCATAGTGACCATGTTGTGTTACAAACACGGAATTATACCTATCCAATTTACAGATTGGAATTGACAAAAACGCCATGTTCATGTCTAACGCGGAAAACCAAGTGCAACCACGAGTACGAGTAATAATTTCTTCAATCAGGGGAAAGGGCTGACTCTCAAGTATAAGCAATTTATTTAATGCACGAAAATCAATACACATACGAGTCTTAACCTTCACAGTAGACAGGCCATCTTTCCTGAATTGCATGGTAACAGGGGACGCAAATGGAGACTTGGATTCGGTAATCATACCATTAGCCAGTAATATACCACATTGTCTTTCTATCTCCTCCTGGTCCTCAAAAGTACATCTATACGGTTTTTTTGCAACATAAACACTTTTTTCCAAATTAATCAGGCATTCGTACTTCGTAACATTGCCGACATCAAAGGCATCCTTTGCAAATGTAAAATTGTTTTTCTCGATTAATTTACGAATTTCGACTTTACAATTTACGTTAAGATGAGAAGTCTTTTTATCAAACATCTCTTCAGTCATGTAATCGTTCCAAAAATTATTAATTGAAACGTTGGTTTTTACGCAATTGATTACGTTAATTCTCGATACATGCTGATTAAGTTTTAAATTATGGTCCAACGATAAACTGAAAATGGGGATGAGATCAAAACCAACAATAAAATCAAACTTTAAAGTCGGAGAGTCGAGAACGTACAAGGGTACTCTCTTAGAGATGGTAAAGATCAAAATGTCAAGCATCGTAATGCCTAGAATGGAGCCCTTACCACTCGGCGTGTTGAAAGACAATTTTTCCGAAACATACTTATAGTCTTTCATTTTCTGTAGAGCGGAATACGTGATAGCAGAGGTATTCGCACCCGGATCATGAAGACCAGTCCAACATTTTTTGCCTACTTTCACTTTCAACACGACGAACGAGGGCTTCACTCGTTTTTTAAATGCTTTTGGATTTCCTCCTGTAATTCCTCGACTTCGACACTGGGCACCGCTTTTACATTTACGTTATAATCGGGTTTTGACTGAGGACTATCCCTATGGGAATTATCACGAAGTTTTGTTAAACAATCTTTCTCAAAATGAAATCGGTCGTCAAACCCTTTCTTCTTGCAGTAAGGGCATGGGGATTTAGGACGGAGGGAAGAAAAGACCGATGTGGTGGGCTTAGAAGTAAACAAATTAGCAGTAGTATGCGTAATTGGACGATCAAATGAAGAAATAATCGAAATAACTTTATCAAGAGATGGGTCATCTGCCAACGATACACGTTCCTGCAGGTGAGTCTGAAGGCCGATGATAAGATGCGCAATTTTGTCTAACTAATGCATCTTAGGGTTGAATGAAACCAGCATGTTCAACTTGGTTTGAACGTAATCATTGAGCGAGCCTTGAATGAAATGGTAAGCGAAAGCAGAACGAGCAACGGCGATACCTTTCTGACTAAAGTTTTCCAGAAAACTTTCTTGCCAGAACAACCAAGATGTAGATAAATTTGAAAGGCGCATTGTACCATACCATTTTTCTGCGGCATTGACAAGAAAAAGGTGAAGTACTTCCCAATACGACGATTCGGCGATAGTCAAACATTTACACTCGGACTCAAAGATTTCCAGCCAGGCCGAAGCATTAGAGGCACCAGATTTGGACCCACTGAATTTTGTGATTACGGCGTCCTTAACGATTGACGAGAGCGAACAAGGCGGAGGAGTAATGTTAGAAGCATCAACAGGTTTAATGGGACTTGCCTTATGACCATCGTCTTCGAGTTCATCTAAAAAAATACCACTGAAGACGGGATTTACAACTTCATCGATATATAGCTAAGCGACAGCTTTGGGTAACAAGACTTTGAACGAGCGTGTTTTCCATCTCGGTTTCAATTCAGATCTCTTCGCAGCCGCAGCAGCAGCAATTGCAAACAATTGATCGTGGTGAATCAGATCCTTATGAGAGTCAGGAAACGCATAAGTAACTTCATCCTCCTTGTCATCCAAAAACTCATAGCATACAAACGTGTGACGGTAGACTTTGGGTCAGTCAGTTTTGGTTTGGCCTGTAATGTAAAGCAAACTTTACGAGAAATAGACGGCGTAGCGGACAGCGTCATAATAAAAAGTTTTTTTTTTTCAACAGGTGAAATAAAAATCACGGAAAACGAAAAGTTTTTGAATTTGTAAGATCGTTTGAAAATCTTACGAGAGAGTAAACGACTGGGATGAATTTAACTTTATTGAAAATACAGTAAATTCAAAAACGAAGTCGTTTCACATAGGAAAGTGTACAAAATATGAAAGCTAAAACAGAATTAAAGTGCATGAACTGGCAAACGTACGATGAATGAGAGCAAAAATGACTGTAACCTGTATGAGAAATGGACAATAGAGCGATAAGGAAGTGTAGAGCGTGAATAGACGATAAGCAGGAAAGAATAAGAAGATAAAGCGAAGAGAATCTTTTTATTTTACATACATATGTATATGTGTTGTAGAAATCGGGTCATTTCTTATTCAATGCTATAGCAACTGATAAGAAATGACATAATGAGTCTGTGTACCAGTCCGAGACATTACGGAGATCTTTATCTATCATTTTGTCATCGGCCGAACATTGCATCTTACTTGCCTGTTTGTGCAAATAAGAGCATAGGAACAAACAGTGTATACGATAATAATGTCGAATATAATACATCTGATAAGGAATGCCGTGCGTACAAGATGTATAATTCCCAAAATTTCATTTAATAATACTTTTTTAAGTGGGCAGAAATCGATTCCGTCGGACCAATTAGAAGTTATTAAATTCGAAAGTTGGTAGGTGAAAAGTTTTATAGGAGTTGAAAAAATTTTTTGGAGGGTGAATGGAATTAAGTAGTAGTTTGTGTTTCACGGCCAACCCTTGGATCGAGGTAATCGTAGCTTCACAGATGGAAAGCAAAACATAGAGCAGGCTGAAGAAAAATAATTAGGAGGAAAAGGAAAAGAATGAGGAAAATGAGGGTGATTAATGATTTTAACAGGGTTTTTTGCACTTGGGCCAAAAGCGCTAAAACTGAAAAATTGTCGAATCGAATTCGTTATGCGACAGGCGACCGTGGCACTTCGATTATCGGGTAGCGCTGGGTATCAGCTAATTAATTGGATTGGAAGGCGGTGGTAGTGGTTGGCCATGGCCACAGCCGGACTGCGCAGCCACTGAAAAACAACTTCTCACCGGTCGCTTAACGAGTTACGAGACGAACGTTCATTCAGCTCATCCGCGCAGCGCTGAACCGACGCATTCGTCATCCACTTGCAGCCAACCTCGAACACGCGTGGCCTCCAATTCTCAACAACAAACATATGCGTGTATCGTGTGTCGTGTGTCGTGTGTCGTGTGTCGTGTGTCGTCTGAGGTCAATTGCAGAAAAAAGAAAAATTGAGAATCAGTTTTCTTTTGAACTTACGTATACGCTCGCACCGTAATTACGATTCTAATTCTCGTTCGTGGTTGCAGGTTTCGCACCGATTTCCAATTACTGAATTCCGCCTATCGTAAGTTTTAGTCGACTGCATGCGGCAGAAAAACTTGTTTACAATAATTATTTGCGTAGGTACTAATTTTTGAGCAATCTGGTTCGGAAGTGGTAGTAACCGTACACAATACTGGTTGCGGCAGACAACTTTATCGTTTGAAATCGGTACGTAGTATCGTCCACGTACGAGTCTACGCTGGACTACAACTAAGCTATTAAGGTACGTACCTACGTACCTACCTGCCTACTGCACGTATAGGCGACTACCGTAGGCATCCGCCGGTTCCATACCGCACGCGAGTACCCACCGCCGTATACTCGGCATGTATTTTTGTGTCGCCATTTTCGTGTGCTCGCTTCTGGCCGTCGTGTACGTGCGAAAATGTCACAAATACTGGCGCAATCGCGGCGTCGCCAGCACGTCGCCCAAGTCTCCGTTGGGCGACATCGGCGCCGTGGTGCTCGGCACCAAACATATTTCCGGCGCCTACGACGACATCTACGCCGCCTTCCCGCGAGAGCCGTACGTCGGATTCTACGATTTCACCAAAGCCAATCTGATGATCAGGGATCCGCGTCTCATCGAATCGATCCTCGTCAAGGATTTCAGCCACTTCAGCGATCGCCTCTGGTTCGAGAAGATCGGCAAGAATCGACTGGTGAACCATTTATTCGTGCTCAGGGGCAAGCAGTGGAAGGATCTGCGCAGTAAACTGGTGACTACCTTCTCCACCAACAAACTGAAATCCATGTTGACGTTGATGGATGGCTGCGCCCACATTTTGGATTCGCTCATACGGTAAGCTGCGCGTAATTATATTCGTTGGAACGCGTGCCGGCGACCCCCACCCCCTTTCGACTCTAATCGCGTCTCACTGTCGCTTTTAATTAAGCGAATCGATGCCTGCGCAGTTGGTTGGAAAATTTTTCGAAACTGTTCGTATGCCACTGGGTGCAGCCTGCCAGTCGCCAGCAGATATTATCCGTAGCTATACCTACCAACACGTAGACAGGTAGGTGGGTACCCGTATGCGTAGGCCTACCCGTACCTACGTCGTATTATTTTATCTTACGGTGGGCGACCACCCTCTCTTCGAGTCGTTGCCCAGCTCCTATCGAAATGTTAGTTAACCTACCGAGGATGGCGTTTAATTATTGATATTGTCGTTTGCTCTTTGCTCCGATTCGGAAAGAGAATGCCTGCCAGCAAATCATGAGGCAGCGCTGCGCAGCGATTGGTTGGGGTGTGCGCGGTGTGTGCTCCACTACCTACGGTTGCGTCGTGTGGTACCAACTGTCGCGTTGGTTGTACCAACTGCAGGGGGCCTTATGCTTCCACCTGCAGCGGGTCGCGCAATTGCATAAAATTCGAACGAACAGTTTCATCCGCCAGTACCTAACGACAACCAAACATACGACGAGTCGACGCTGACGTGTGGACTGCTCGTATGGACTGCTCCAACCGATAACAGGATAAATACCTACGTAGGTATACAGACGACGAAAAATTGCGAACCATGTCGATGTCTTAACATCTCTCACACCAGCCTAGTATGGTACCTAGTAATCCTTGAGAGGTGTCTCTAACTCGAGTTTAACCCATCAGCTGCGTTGCCACTCCGTATCATATTATTCCAAACAGACGCTTGAACCCAATTTTCATCTGTCCCAGCAGTCCGTACCGCGTTCCACATGTAATCCGAGATCAAGTCTCATTTCCAAGTGTCAGTTGGCAAGTACGAGCAGAGGATACCACGTATGGCTGAGGCGACATAGGCGGTTTGCCTCGAACTCGACTCGAAATCGCCAAAACCTTTTTCAAGGGGGGCTAATTCTGATAAGCAAGTTATAGAGCACCCGTAGCTGATCCAAAATAAAAATGACGCCACGTCGATGGACCAGACGTGAAAAGGAAGAGGTGAAGAATCTACACTGTTTAGGTAACTACGAACTACATCAAAAACTGTTAGGTAATTACAATAATATTTTCGTGCTTTACGTAGCTGTGAACTTGTAGATACGTGGACAACGTCACTTCGTTATAATTTGGGATTATTGTATGATATTAAGCCGATAGGGGTGGCAACGTGCCACACAAACACAGCCCCGAAGGCTTCACATTTATTACGAGCCTACACCTTCGTGCCTTGAGATTACCTACTCGCACGACCTCGGGTTTCAACACATCAGGTCAGATGACACACCAGATTAAGGGTCAAAGCCAGCCCCCGAAGCTCGACATTTTAAAAACCGTTTGAAAAACCAAAATGGCTACCGTAGATTTCGTAATCCCCGAAACAAACTCTACACATGTGAAATTATAGTCGCCCCCGCCATTACACCTACGTGGAACTTTAGAGTAACATACCTAATAAAAAAAAAGAAGATTACTTTAGCTGAATTTTTGTTTTGAAAGCAAACAGAAATCGCATTACGATTCGAGGACGAAACGAGAAAAAAGTTACGAAGAAAACAGAGTTTCAAAGGGTGTGAGATTATGAAAAGGTGGCGGAAGACCTAAAGTTAAATGGGACGAGCGAAAAATGAGAGAATTGTGTGGGTGTGTGACGAGGCAAAGAGTGGGTGGGCCTGTCTCCGCAGATAGACGGTGAACCGCCATCGGAGAAGCTGAGGGCGGGCATGATACAAATTTGTCTCTTTCAGAGAATGATGGCGCGCGTGCCTTTGAGAGAGGGAATTATTATTACCGGGCAAGGAACCGCGTTACCTGACAAAGTTCGCAAACCTGCGACCTTTGGCGGTAAAGATGGCGAACGTGCCTGATATACCTCGAGCGAGTACGGTGGTAAAATAATGTTTTTCAGTAAAACGGACGATGGGGCAGGCACCCTTAACGTGGAGGCGAATAACACCGATCGGAAATTCGATGGGGCGAAAAGGCGGTGAAAAGCGAGCCATCGGGTATGAAGGGGCGGACCGCCGGTAATTGATTGTAATTTTATCGCTGGTTGCAGGGAAAAGTGCACGGAGGAAGCTGTCGACTTGAAGGAGGTGATATCGCGTTTTGCAACCGATGTGATCGGATGCTGCATCTTCGGCTTGCAGTTCAATACCCTACGCGATCCGAATTCCGAGTTTCGAAAAGTTGGCAAAATCATTTTCCAGCCCAGCCTAAAAAGTTTTCTCATCGGTTTTTTGAGAATTATCGCACCTAATCTGATATCGTTGTTGGACTTGTCCGAGTTTCCGCCCACAATTATAAGCTTCTTTAGCGACCTGCTGCGGCAGAGCGAGGAGTTCCGCAAAAAGGAGTCGACCCATCGAAATGATCTGATGCAGTTAATCCTCGACATTCGTGATCGCGATCGAGACCGAACTAAGGCCGAAGAAAACCACGACAAAGGCAAGTAGCTACCTTATTACACCCAACTACCCGACTACCCAACTACCCAACTACTCGACTACCCAACTACCCAACTACCCGACTACCCGACTACCCAACTACCCGACTACCCGACTACCCAACTACCCGACTACCCGACTACCCGACTACCCGACTACTCGACTACTCGACTACCCAACTACTCGACTACCCGACTACTCGACTACCCGACTACTCGACTACCCGACTACCCAATTACCCAACCACCTAACCACCTAACCACCTACGGTGATTGACGAGTGTACTTGGCTGGTGAAATGGACAAACCTTTGCTCCACATCCACATTCTTCGTTGTATTTCCCTAACCTCGGGTTAATTCGCTTAGCCCCCGTGGGTGTTACCCGAATGGTTGGGCCGAATACCACAAAGTAGGCTTGTTGTAAAAATTTGTTGGCGTATAATAAAGCCGAAATTTGCCGACAATATTAACGCTTCGAAATGTCGATAGTACGAAGAAAACAACTTTTTACTCGCAAATTTAAACGTTTAAAAATAATTGTCAGCTGCCTACGGCGCCGTTTCGCAGCACGCAAAATTCACAAGGCCGCTGCACCAATCACTTTAAAACATCTCACGCTTTAGCGACGATACGCATCGTATAAACAACTTCTAGCCCATAATTTTATTTTTATTTTTTTGTTGTTGTTTACAAAATACGCACAGTTGGTAATTAAAATCAATCGTTTACAGTCGACGTATCTTCTCTCGTTACGAACGTTAAATTTGACGTGGGTACGTTACGTTTTATTGGATGCAGCTGTGTCTCACAGCGACTAATTTCAATTGTCTGTCCGAATTTCCGAGCAGTAGCGTAGCCGGAATCGACCAACGGTGGTGTGGGGGCCGCGGGACTGGGGTCTGGTCGCGGAGTTGAAATATACATTCGCGGCGTAAAAATGTGTAAGCTTTACCCGACTTCGTTCATTCTTTAGAAATCTTTAGCGAAAGGCGTCGGAAGCAAGCCCGAGTTGGGCTCCACAGATACGAATCCGGGAAAAACGCCATTTTGTATCTTGCAGCTCGTAAGCGAATTCGTCGATATTTACGTTAAATAGGAAAAAAATTAGGGTTTTAGATTTTTTTATTAATTTTTTATACCACTTTTTCATTGTTTCACGTGAAATGCACGTTCGCCCAACTGACTGAAGGCCCGAAGAAAGAAGCCTCTTGTCATACCCAATTTTATTGGATCAGACTATGCGATCGAAGCTATCGAATGCGATTCTGAGACAACCGTCGCTTGTAGAAAGCCGAAATTTCGATGAAACCGCGCCATTGATTCTTGACGTAAACCTGAAATTCCGAAAGGATTACGCGGATTAAACTGCGTATAAAAGTGACCTTATATGTACGAGGCTCTAGCCTACGCAGGAATCAGAGGATGAGCTCCCCAAAACCGACTGAAGTTACCTCGAAAAATGTTGAAAATATACTTATCATAGGAGGTAGGTATTACGAATCCGCCATTGAAAGAAAAACGATAAAATAATTCGCCTTATTTTTGCGTACCCAGTCGGAGTGATTACCCAATATTTTCGCGAATGAAAATTCACGACTGCCATTTTCAAGACCAGAAAAGTTTCGCAAAAATCAAATTTCACGAATATCGTTTCTCGGCGTCTATTTTGCCCAAATTTATTAGTCGCGAGAAGTTATAATAATGAAAAAAATTAGCCACCTCACCTACCGCACCCGTGCTAAAAAACATTACCCAACTTGGTTTTTTCGAGACACTTGCCGCCGGAAAAGTCAGTTCGTGAAAATGGGTGCCGTGAAATGAACTCACGATAGGCATTTGGTTTTGGTGAAATTTACTTTTGTCGTCGAAATGGTTGTCGTGATTTTGGATTGGTGCGTTGGCGCGATAAGTGTGTGTTACTGGTCAAAACACAACTTGGAGATGAAGCAAACTTTTTTCTTTTTGTTTTTTTTCTGTGTACGAGTTTCTACGAGGCCCGAGTGTGCAAACGATTTAATATTTCACTAGCGTCAGTAGCGAGCAACGAGGAAAACAGAAATTACGAAGACGATGACGAATAATTATGGACGATATCTGATGAAACGAAGGGCTGAGTCAGGAATCGAAGATGTGTCACTCGTGACGTAGACGGGGGCAAAGTGGACGAATTTGACGAAGAGTGTAGATACAGTGGTTTATGCGATTTTAAGGAGTGGCCCGAGTCTAAGTCGCGTAAAATAGGTGACCAGGGTCCTTCGCAATGGATAGCTCTCTACGAATAGAACAGCGGGAAAATTAAGAGTCGGAGTGCGTTCTATGGAGATGCCGAAGAGAACGGCAACGTCCGGATGAAAGGCGACCAATGGTCACCGTAATCCAAAGTAGGAAGAGTCATCCGAATGAGAAAACTAGCGATAGGAAGGGAAGGGACGACAGGCTGAATATTGGGGTACCCACCGGGAATTGATAATCGAGGCGCTAAATATCGATTTAAAAATGAAAACAAATAAGGAGCGAAATATGAGACGAGGGTGTGACTGCGGACTTGGCATCAACGTCAACAAAAAACATCAACGAGTGCGGGCAGCCACTGGCAGGTAAGAGAACTATAAATTTTGTTGCGGAAACTCGGGAGAACTGGCCAGAAATCACTAATCACAAGGCCTAATGTTGAATTGGGATTTGATGGCTCGAATATGAATTTTATCAGGCACTAGCGTGAGAGGAGGGGCCCGTGTCCCTCTCTCCATTTTCTCCAATTACAAATTCTCGATGATCAAAATCATATAAATACGCTTGTACAATATATGTACCTATTTGTATACATAGGTATATATATATATATATATATATATATAGTAATATGCAGAGAGCCCGGTTTTGTTCTTGTACGTATTTTCTCTCACCGTTATCTCGTCATTAATTCGTTTTAGGTGAAATCTGACGGTGGAAATGAATTTGTCGTTAAAAAATAGGGACGGGTTGTCGCTGAAAACTTTTTTCTGCCATCATTAATTTTTGAAATACCTAAATGAAAATAATATTAAAAAACGGCTAATTTCTCATTAATTGGTAGTTTCTTTGCGGCCGATTTGTGAAAAACTAATAGCGATAAAAAAATTCATTTTACGAGCCAACTCGAGCAAATAACCTCAACCTCGTAGCTTAGTTAAATAGAACCCGAAGAATGGTGAAGTCGGGGAAGAACTGTTTTTTTTTTTGTTTTTTTTTTGAAAATTAAAATGTTTGGAATGTTGCAAAAAAGGCGGATAAATATACAAAAAGTGGGATTAAATTTTACACTCAATACGATAGACTTTTGATAGGGTGGTACGCTCCTCAATTGGAAATGAGAAAAACAATAATGGATGGGACCGTTGAGCACGCCGAGCTATAAAATTCTGTCGCAGTTGCATCAAACTGCCGGTTCGCTCGATCAGAGCGGCTGGACAGGCCGTCTTTTTAGTAAATTCTTGGCACTGGCGGAGGAGGAAAATGAGAATTGGCCCCGATTTGAAATTCATTTTTTCATATTATTCAGGAATCATCGACGACGATGCGGTGCTGTCGAATATGTTTTTATTTTACGCTGCCGGCTTCGAAACGACTGCCGTTACCCTCAGCTTTTGTCTGTACGAATTGGCGTTGCAGCCGCATATGCAGACGCGACTACGAGAGGAAATTCAAAACGTATTGAACGCTTACGAAGGCGATTTGACTTACGCCGCTTTGAAGAAGATGACGTACGCGGAAATGGTGATTTCGGGTCTGTCCGATCGATTGTTTATTTGCGTCGTTAACGACGATAGTAATTATAATTATTGTAGTAGTTACCTACCTGTAGCCTTTCGGCGAGCTCTGGTCCATTGTCGGAGTTCAAAGGTACTCGGGTGCTCGCACCTCGTGTGGCTCGCACGCACGCGCACCCACCCGAGTAGGAATAAGGCCACGTGGCTGGCGCAAGGTGACGGCCAATACGTTCTGCTCGCGATACGCTTTCGCCCACACTAATTTTATTGGGTGGTACGGGCGCCAAAGAGCGTCGCACGAGCGCGTAGACGCGGACGTTTCACCCCACCGCCGGTTCGATGGTTCGCCTTCGGCGGCCACCATTCGAGTAGACAACCTTAACTGTCCACTCTCGAGATTGGCTCTCAGTTATCGCCAGCGAATGGGAAGCTACTATTCTCCCGGATCGTCTCGTACCTTGCAGATCCTACGCCCAGAAAATAACGTGGCTCCGTCTGCGACGTTTGGCCGCCCATGTTTTGAGCTAATCCGCCTTCGGCAAATTAGGAATGACCCTCCATCGCAAAGACGCGTTCCTCCGTGTCGAAAATAATGTGAGAAATCTGTCACAAAAAGGGTGTCGTAGACGTACATCACCTGTGGAAGGTGGGGCTATCGGGTTGGGGAGTCGACTTGGCAAAGGCGTACACTAAGGCTTCCGCTGGGGGTGAATCAAGTACGCGGCGAGAGATGCGGAGCCTCGAGTTCCAGATTGCGGTAGTCGTCCCGCAGTGGAATGGCAAATGAGCAAATCTGGTGGGATATTAGGGCTGAGTCGCCTCTTTAACGCGAGACTCGAATATTTTGCTTGAAATCTCGTTTTTACAGAGACGTTACGAAAATATCCTCCGGCGAGCTTTCTGATACGTGTGTGCACTGCGCCGTATCAGTTACCAGGAAGTTCGTACACGCTTCGTCCTGCCGAACGAATCACTGTTCCTGTGCACAGTCTACATCACGATGAAACGTATTACCCCCATCCGAATAGATTTGAGCCAGAAAGATTTAGCCGCGAGAATATCGAAGCTAGACCCGCATTCGCGTACTTGCCTTTTGGGCACGGGCCTCGAATGTGCATGGGTATGATTATTCGTTTAATTTTATACATTTTTCCTATTTGAAATCGCACAGTGTGCCTACGCGGTCCAAAGGATACGATTAACAAGCCGATACGGAAGTGCCGGTTATGAACATTCTTTCAATATCTCGAATCTAATTCGTAGCATACTTCAGGGGTTGCGAATTCAAACGGCTGATTTCGATTACCGTACCCAGTCGGGTTTAACGGAAACGCAACCCTAACGATCGCGTCTACCGAAAAAATAATGTACCTACGATAAAAACGACCTTTTAAATTTGGTAAAAAAAAAATGCGAACCACCCGTAGATCGAATGAATTTTTGTTCGATTCAATTTTGCTGGGCCAAAATTTGTAAAGAGAAATTTCAAGGTGCTAAATGCGTCGTATTATAGGAATCCCGAAGTACCTGATTCACAACACAAGTGAAACCCGAGATAAGCGTACGTAACAAAATAATTTTCTAGCCATTCGATTTTGTAACACAAAATTTCGTCGGTAATTCATTTATTTAGGTATTTATTTATTTATTTATTTATTTATTTATTTATTTATTTATTTATTTACTTATTCGTTTATCTATTATTTACCTCGGGTGGGAATGAAATCGAGGAGCATCGAGTGAAAGAGCGCAGTCGAGTGGCGCATTGTTCGGTTATGTGATTTCCGTCAAATATGATACCTAATGCGGGTTGTCGGTGTGGGAAATCGAACTGGCGATCTGCAGATCTGAAAGCAGAGCCCCGCTGCTAGACCCGTCACCTTCTACAATATAATTATTTTGACAGGAACTTACCCAAACCAAAATAACACCGCCGTCGATTTTCTACCAACAGTTTTCGTCTAGCTTCCCGCCCACTCGGTTTAATAAATAAGACCGGGTGCGTCGTACCTTTTTGGGTTACTTTTTGCTGTAGATAAACGTGGCGGTTTTCCTTCTCGGAGCCATTAAATTGTAGCGCTACTCGCACGAAATCTCATTAAAAATTATTTTAAATTAGTACGAATGTGGTTTCTAAGTAGAAAGAAGTAGGTCACCTATATAAGAACTTTTCACGCGCGTCGCGTTTATTTCCTTTACGATTTTTTCTTTCAGCTGTGCGATTCGCTAAACTGGAAATGAAGCTATGCTTGGTTCGCATTCTCTCCAAATACGAATTCAGTTCTTGCGCGAAAACCGAAATTCCCATTAAAATGCATCCGCGATCTTCAATTTTGGGAGCCAAAAATGGAATTTATTTGAATGTACGAAATTTATCATCGAATAAAGAGAGTTCATAATCATTCGCGACTTTAATTATTCGATACGCGGTACGCGGTACCTACGCGTAAACATTTTAATTTCGTTAGGCTTTAAATAAAAAATTACCTATAAGCTTCGACAATCTTCGATTTTATTCTGTTCTGTAATATGACATGAAAAGTTTAAAATTATTAAGCGACGAAAGAGAGTTTTGAAAAGTAATGGAAATTTTATTGATATAACATAAAAATGACTTTGAATAATAATAATATGTTGGACTCTGGGGGCTTGGAGTCCGTTTGTAGTACGAAGTAGACGATCAATTAATTAAACACCGGAGAACAAATAATAAGTAAAAACACAAGTACCGCACTAATTAATGTATTTAATGAAGAGAAAGATAATCACATGTATGGACACAACTCAACAACTGAACTACTAGACGACGCAACTGAATAGGAACTGGAGAATGTCGATACAGTGTTACCAACTAGTGATTGAACAATAATTAATGTACCGACATAATAAAATAAAATAAAAAGTAGTATGCGCACCTACCTAACCTACTGACTGATATAACAAAAAAAAAAAGTTTGGTTAGACGAAAATTCTGTAAAGAACTACAAATAAAGTAAAATCATTCGACTGGACTGTCGTAAGACAAATAATCACCGCTGGATGACGGATACTTCTCAGTGCAACGTGTAGCATAGTAGATAATTATTACATAATAATATTTATACTCGGATGAATTTGAGTTAGCGGTGCCAAAATCATAATATTTTGTTACGAATCGAAAAATGTATCGTAGGTCTCGTCATCGGGTCTCTTCGCGCGAACCATTTTAATAAGAATATTGGTTTCGAGAAAATTTGTTTAAAAAGAAGGAAATTTATCGATAGTGGCTGATTTAGAATTAAGGCTGTCTCGTAAGAGGGGGTTTGGAAAAAAAGTAAAATAGAAGGTTTCTTTTTTAAAACGTAATAATTGATTTAATGTAACTAGGTCTTGTCTGGTAGAAGATGTCCAGCTCAGGGAATGAATTTAGCCGTTCTTTTCTTTCGCAGATAGGCCGGATTTTTTTTCAAAGATTTTTTTTTCAAAACTTCTTCAGTTCTTACAGCCGCAAATTCGTATCAGTAATATTTAAGTTTATGCGTAACCTATTTTGTTATTATTGACAAATCGTCCGCGTGATCGGTACTAAAAAATTAGTAAAAAAGTACCTGCGAAGAAAATAACCGGCCTTGGGAGCGGTGCTTGTTAGAATTTGCACCTCAGCCTATCAGTGGCCGGCAAGTTCCTGCAGTCTTGCTCCGGCTGCTCGACTACTCATCCCCGTCCATCGTCCATTCCTTACGTTACGACGAAAAATGATATGCGAATCCGAATAAATTCGATGTGCAAAAGTTGGCGCCGGCCAATGTCGCAGCTCGACCACCGTTCGTCACGTGCGTCCCTTTTGGAGATGGACCTCGAATACGTATCGCCCATCGGTCAGATTCGTTCATTTGTTCGTGTGCCTTAAGGCGAGCGTGCGAACCGCATACGGCTCATCTTTCGAATGTAGTCCACAAATTTACAATTTTGAGGGGGAAATTTTGTACGAGCGCGGGAAACTCAAGGTGGGTGCTTAAACGTGGTCTTTCGAATAGTCATTTATTTGTAGGTGAGCGCTGGCGCACACGAGCACCCGCGAAAATTGACGCTCACGCAGTGACTGCTCGTATTACGAGAGCACAATAGCAAATGAACGCGCGTCCCCTCCGCCCCCCACTAAACATGCGAATTTCGATCGGGTGAGAAGACGTGCGAAAGGACTTGCACTGCGAATGGCATCGACATTCTCGACATTCGCTGCCCAAAACACCTGCGAATGCTCGGTTGGTGGGTACGTACCTCGAACAACGCGCCTATGAAATGGCCGTGTGTTGGAACGCGAATGTCACATTACGTTGTTGGCCATTTTGTGGGGCAGGGGCGATATTGCAGCGTCTCACGGGCCAATCGGTCTGCCTCACCAACGGTGAGGATTCATCTTTTCGTTCGTTCCTCGAGTGAAACTGGAGCAAATCTCGGACGAAAATGTTGCGAAAAATGTTTGTAAATACGCTCGTGAGAAAGGACACCAGTTTACCATTTGCCAACTAAGAATGAAGGACCAGGAACGAAACCGTAATTGGTCGTGACAAATGCGGAGACACGTGTAGGTGGCTAATAAATTAGTGTTCGACGTTTGACCTTTTCCTTCTACCTGGTCCACTCGAGTGAGTAATATCATTATTTTTGTTTCTCCGCCGCGCACCTACCTACGTGCGCCTTGCCAAAATGTAAATGAAAGTCTGCCTGACCCGCATCCTACCCAAATACGATTTCAGCCGGCGCGCAAAGATTGTCATTTCGATGAAACGTTACCCGCGAGCCTTTTTTAAACGGCGCATCCACTCGAAGGCTACGACATTTATCCGAATGTCGAAAAACATTCAAATTTTATGCTAATTCTGACCTCTGCGAAGCTTATTGTCTATTGTATCGGCGAGTGTGCTGCGCACACGCGAATAAGTACGTGAGAATAATAATTTTTCTTCTTCTTTTTTTTTTTGTTCACCTTCGTTAAGGAGTTTACAAACCAGGTGATGACGTAACATTTCAGCCAGCGCACGAACGCTTTGTAGATAAAAATTTATTTTTTTCCACAGAAAAAGGCTGCCCGTCGGCAGAAAATCAAATTTCCGCTTCCAACCAACTCAAAATTAAGGACAACGTGCTTCTGCCCTTACTGGGGCGTTCACCCGAGTGCGTAACCCACAAACAAACAACACTCGTGTACGAATACCGACACTCGTTATCACCACCCTATACCTACCCGAATACAGTAAAGTGACTATCCTCCGTAGGTACTCCGGTAATCTAAACTCCAAGTAGGTGGCTAAGTTGGCCGTAATTTCCATCGCCAGCATACCAATACCTGGGCAGCACCACCCACGACGCTAATATTCAAGTCGACGAGACAATTCGCACGAAAGAACATTTGTATGTAATAAACCGTACCTACCTACCCACTTACCAATCTACCCGCCTTCCTACCTTATGTAGCCTAATAAGCATAGCCACCTAATTAGATGCAACATTTCAACGTGACGATTAACGAAGTAGGTTCTATTTTTCGAGAAAAAAATTATTCGTTCACCATAATGCTTCGTTTTTTAATTCGAGCCGATTTTACTGCAGAAATTTTGAAAGAATTAGCCTATTTTTCACTTTTTAGAGAGCATTTTTATTTATTCTATTTTTAGTCATTTCAATGATTTTTCGTTTCTAGCATTAGCGGCGATATTACCTTGAAACTATAACAGTTTTTTTATTCGAAGATGACTCCGAGACTAGCTCGTCGATTCTAAAAAAACGTATAATCGGACCACCACGCGATCATCTTCTATCGTTTGGAAAAAAGTTCATCAAAATCAATGGCCAGGTTGAGAACTTACGCTGAACAAACGTAAAAAAAAAAGCCATTTCTACGGATCGCATTGATAAGCCGCCGCCGTTCTTCGAAATGGGTTAAAAAACCGGCGTCATTTGTCGCATTTGACCTCCGACGCAAATGAATGGCGGTTCACCCTACCTAACCGAGTGGGAGAAGTGCATAACCGTACCAAAGTTGGGAAGCTGGTTAAAATTTACCCTGACAAGCAAATTCATCGCATTACCTGGAAAAAACCTGTCGTAGGCCTGTACCTACCTATACCTATACCTACTTGGGCACGTATTTCTATTAACTAATAAATTATTTTGCGTTTCTACGGCCTTTTATTTTACTGCGAATTTGAGGCCCAAATAGTCGACTCGCCGTTCCGTTTTTGACTTCTTAATTCTCTCGCAAAATTAATGCGAACCGCAGCCGTCTTGGCCACCTTTTCCCAAGGCTGAATACGCAGTCCGCGAGTGAGTCGAGCACTTTTCCCATTGAAAGTGCGCGCCTTCTCTCAGACACGGCTGCTATTATATTTTCACGCGCCTGCCTACTAAAACGTCGACGAAATGAAATAACAAAACGATACCTACCCAAGTGTCCGGCTGTCTGTTTTTCATATTTCAATTCCGACGACCGTACCTATCGATCCTATCGATAAACGTAACTCGAACGTCCATTCCACTTATCCAACGTTGTTTTTCAAATAAGAGCCCGCACAAAATGAAAGGCTGATGAGGTTGTTGCTACAGTAATCGATGGCTCGAACCGAGCACCTAAAGAATGTTCAGTCGGTAACGTTAGCCTAAAACAGATCGAAAATTGTTAGGTACGTAAATAAAGGTCCAGTTGTTTGAAGTGGCAGGGTGAATGAAGCACAGACGAGTGGGCCTCCAGCGAGTCCGATGATAATTTTTTCATTGAAAATCGTGGCTCAGCGTCACTATCGTTGCTGCAAATCACACGCATCGAAATTGGGTTGAAATTTTGAAATTTCAAAAAAATACGACAATACCAATTCGAGTTTCTTCCCAAGTGCATCACTCACGTGGACTGCGTACGACCTTGCAGAACTTGGAATTTATTTTTTCAAACCGCCTACGGCCGCACTCCTGCCGGCTAAATGCTGGAGTTCAATTGAAAACGAGTGGGTAACGTTGTCCTCACCGAGGGATTAGGGACGGAGGTGGTGAAAATTATCGGTTCGCCGACAAAAGAAAACGTCCGAAACCATTTTCCCATTTCGACGTGATTTTTTTCAACCAATCGAATAATTAGTAGGTACGAGTAGGTATGTGTAATTGTTATTAGTAACGTCGTACGCATGTACCTACGTATACGCATCATCGGAATTAAAAACCACCGAAAGTGTAGCTACCTGAGGCTAAAATTCCTATGAGAAAAAGGTACGTACGTAACCCTCTTAACGGAACATTTCTGATATTAGTTTGCCGCTTTTTAATTAAGCAGTTTCCGTCGAAAGTGTCGACCAAACGGTTGCTGGAAAACTGACTTTCCCGGGATTTTGAGAAAATTGACGAAGAAAATTAATATTATAGGCGGAACTCGTTCAAGTTATTCGACATGCTGTTCGATTTACGCGAATAGAGAATGGCCGGCGGTTGCTGCGTGAGGAAACAGTTTTTACCCCATTCGCTCGTCAACGATGTATTAAAATTGATCTCGTAGAAGGGTTAGGGGTGGGGATGATGAAAATTATCCGTTTTTCACGAGATTTTTTCATTTTGACCTAATTGTTTTTACGTGTAGGTACACTATAAATACGTGCGTAGGTTCCGTATGTATCGCCCAAAATTTTGTGCTCACGGTTCTGAGAAAACTGCGGTGTGGATAGAGCTGAAATTTTTAAGAGAGATAATTTTCATTTTGGAGCAGGTCTGAAAGAAGTTTGTTGCCTATTGGTTGAGTAGTTTCTGAGAAAACTAGAGAAGAAAAATTTCTGGAAAAAACATTGACTCGACGGTTTTAAGAAAACTACCGAACAAATAGGGTTGAAATTTTCACGAAAAATATTCATCGTGTAGGACCAGGTTTGAAAATAGGAGTTTGTTGCCTGTTGCACTAGCAGTTTCTGAGAAAAATGTAAAATAAAAAAAAAAATTTCTGGAGTAAAGTCAGTCGCCCGTGTATGGCTTAAATTATCTTTTTGCAACACTCGACTGAAAAGCGCGATTGAGTGAGAGCTTACGCATAACTTTCTTGCACGGTTTACTTTTTTGTTAAAAATAGTATTTTTTTATTATTTTTTTTTTTTTTTTTTTATAATCGAAAAGATAAGAATAGGTAATATAAATTATTTATACTCTCGTTCTTGTAAAATTAATTTGCTTTCTTGGTAGTTGAGACCGGATGTCGCATTTTTTTGTCCAGAAAACGAAAGTATGATTAATTCGTTATTATTCGTTCGAGAAGGTATTAAAAACATTTTATCGAAGTGAAATTTGATCGCGTACGGTGGTAAACTAAAAAACGGTCGTGAAACGCATCACTGCGACTGCGAGAGCTTGGCCCGTTCAACTCCAATTGATTCATTGAACGAAAATTAACGCAAGTTTCACTTCAACCGTTTGTATCGTCGCACGCTATTTTTTTAAATTTTATTTGAATTGTAGGTGAAAAGGGGCGAACTCTGTTTTCTAGAGAAATACCGTGTCGCGTTAGAGTTTTTTTAATTCTATTTTAGGAAACGCGGCGTTCTGAAATTGGTTGAAATAGCTACGAGGATTTATTTCAGAATTAATTAGAATAATAATAATAATAATAATAATAATTTTGTTCGCGAATTTCTCTGCCCTACGCCGATTTTATTACAGTTTCAAAAAAATATTTTTGAAGATTATGTTTTGGAGAACTTTAATCTCAGCTACGTTGTGGTTAAACTTACGACGCCGAGGTTTTGATTTACGAACGTATTAGCAAAATGTCGAGTTTTTATGCGCCTTAATTTCGAGGCGGGCGGCGTACGATTGTACCTACCAGCTAATTAGGTGGTAATTACGAATTAGCTCGGCGAACGTGTACGCACCCGAAGACGTAAATTCGTAACGAATTTTCAATGGCGCATAATTAAGTTTTTGTTTTGCAAATTGTACTCGGCAGTGAATATGTTAACGTTATCCGTTATGCGTTACGCGGCAACAACGAACGTAGTCGAGTCTACCCACGTTACGCCCTCCCCCTCCATCCGTTGTGTACGCGAATTGCCATCTAGGCAGAGGCACAGGCCTAGCCCTAGGCCACACAAGTAAATACCTACCTACAGCTTAGGTTGAGTTGCGCGTCACCGACGCGGAGACGCTTTTACGACGCGGTGACGCAGCTGCGTCGTGACGTGAGACAAATAAGCGGCGCAACATTGAAGCAGGTACCTACCTACCTACGTACGTACGTACGTACGTACGTACGATCCTAATTATTGGTGTTACACCGTTGACACGCGCACGCACAGTCCGTCGACGAGTCTAAATCGAAACGAACTTTACTCGATTGTGCGTCCGTGCGTCCCAAGTGACCGTCTTCCGCGTTTGCGACGAGCAAGACGAGCGCGTACAGCTGCGCTCGCTCGACGATATTGGGAAACCATAAAAATCCGATTCGGGCCGAAAAAGGGCGAGGACGTGGTGCTGCGAAATTGGACACCGGTCGGCTGAATTGGGGCCATGTCGTTGGTGGTGGGCGCCGTATCGCTGGTCGTCGTCTTGCTGCTCGTCTACGTCACCAAATGTCAAAGATTTTGGAAAGATCGCGGAGTGCCGAGCACCGCTCCGAAGACATTCCTAGGCGACACCTGGCAGAATGCGCTCGGCACAAAACACATTTCGCTCGTCTTCGACGACATCTACAAAGCCTTTCCGAACGAGCCGTTCGTCGGATTGTACCAATTTTTGCAACCGCAGCTGCTGCTCAGGGATCCGCGCCTCATCGAGTCGGTGATGATAAAAGATTTTTATTCGTTCACCGACCGACTCGCGATTGAGGACGTCGACCGCAGCCTATTCTTCCACAACCTGTTCTTCCTCAAAGGAAGACGATGGAAGGATCTGCGCAGCAAGCTGGTGACTACCTTTTCGGCTAACAAAATGAAACTGATGCTGCCGACGATGGATCGTTGCGCCCGTATTATGGATTCGTTAATCGAGTAAATTTTATTTTATTTCGTTATTTCGTTATTTCGTTGTTTCGTGTTTTTTCGAACGGAAGGAAGAGACGGCGCGAATGTTGGGCAAACACTTTCCATTAACTACGCCTGCCTAAAACGTACCCACCTGCTGGAAGTGTAGATAAGTGTAGATAAGTGTAGGTACCTACGCCAACTATCTATCTTTTAATGGTGGCTAACGCGCTCTAATTTGGGTAGCGAGGATGGTTTACATCGGAGCCGGCCACCGCAGCGAAGGGGGTGGCGGGGTGGCGGGGTGGCGGGGTGAGTTCGACTGCCGTACCGTTGGTCCAAATCGGAAAGAAAAGTGGGGTTCGCGGGCAATCGCAACGTCCCTCTTTGGTTGTTTCGGCCGAATGTCGGTAGCCCATATATATACCCGCGGGTATAGGCTACCTTCCTGCATTACTACCGTAGGTACCTGCGGCCATACCGCGACTCATCGGTGTCCTTTGATTGCAGCCAGCAATGCGAGCACGAGGCTGTCGATATGAAGGAGCTGATATGCAGATTCGCAACGGATGTAGTCGGAAGCTGTATTTTTGGTTTGCAATTCAATACGTTGAACGAGCCCGAGTCCGAGTACCGGAAAATTGGCAAAAGCCTCTTCCAACCGAATTTAACCTTTTTTCTGATCGGCGTATTGCGAAGCATCGCGCCCAAAGTGGTGGCCCTGCTCAAGTTACCGGAGCTTCCGGCGCGCGTCGAACGCTTTTTCGACGACCTGCTAAGACAGAGCGAACAGTTTCGCCGCACAGAATCGGTTCGTCGCAACGACCTGATGCAGCTGATGCTCGATATCAGGGATCGCGATCGCGATCGCGATCGCGAACAAACGCCGGCTGCGACAAACGTCGACCACGGTAATTAGCCCCCCGACACCCCCCTCGCTCGCTCGCTCGCCCATTAACCGCCTGCTCGGCCAATTCTATAATTTGCTAACGAGTTGGAAAATTTATCGACCGCTTTTAGGGACCGATGGGTCTTTAACCGTCGGCATTTCGGCTTCGGTTAGCTTTCATCTGCAGCCCATTCTCTGGCCTTCGATTTGCTGCGGCGCGTTTTATTCGCCGGCCGCCCGTCTGCCCATCTCAGCCGGTACCAGTTTCGCATCTCTCTCTACCTTCGCTGCCTCGCATTCGCTCCTTCCACTCTGCGCCGCTCAATTTCTCTCCTTCTCCCTCTCCCCACCTTTCCCTCGTCGCCATTATTTCTTACCGCTGTTTCTCTGACGATAGCAGCGTCTGCCTCCCTCTGTTTCCCCTTCTCATCTCGGTGAATGGAAAAAAATTGCGCCTAATTAGAATGATGTCCGGATGCACGAAGCTCTGTTAACGTCGCTCCGAATTACGACGGTCGAGTTGCCCCCGCCAAAAAAATTAATTATCGATTCGAATTTAAGACTTGAACCCGACATGTTGCGAAGTTAACTTTTTGTTTCACTCAAATATTTCCATAATATGCGAAATAACCGTAGGCGGACTTGGGGCGAATAAGAATCCACAGCTTCTCGAGATTGCGTCGGTCACTTGAAAACATTTCTAGCCAAAAATGAAACTTGCCACCTACAGGACATCGTAGTCGCAATAATTTTTCTCTAAATTTCGTTATTCCGATGAGAATTAATGAAAATATTAACGACTTTTTTTTTTTTCATTTACAAAAAAAAAACATAAAACCTGAAAATATTTAAAAAATACTAAAACAGAAATTTTCCATCGCGAGTTTTTTCTTTCGTTTATTTTCAAACCATCGAGGATAATTGAAAAATTATACGGAAAGTAGATTCCAGTAAAGTTTCTCCTCTGTCAAGCATTACCAACTTAAGCCGTCTAACTTAAATAGCAGTTGAGAAATTATCGAGTGAAAGAAAGAAAGTTTCTAAATCACAAAAAGTGGCAAATTTTCAAATATTCGCGTTTTATAGTTAAAAGATGGAAAATTTAAGTTTTATTAGAAGCGAACGCGGTTTCCTAAATCGTATAGCTGATAAGGGTGATAAGTTTTCTAAATCGCAATACTTTCCCTTATCAATTGTGTTTCAAAACATTGTGACCAGACTTGCAATTTATTTATCGAAAAGATCCTTAAAAATATGATAAAAAAAAGAAGTTAAACCAACACCAAAGACGACGGAATGAGTTAGAAAAGTGAAAAAAAGTCTCGGCTACGATTTAGGCAACTAATTTGGAGTTTGCTGATAAAATTAGGTATAATTTTGCCAACGTATGTGCGAGGTTAGTACGAATGAAACTACTATAGCGGTAAAGATACTTACATAAATCAGAAAATATATCGTTGGGGATTTTAAAAATATTATTTTTATCATTATGCGCGAGTAAGCCGACGAGTGGTACGATTTTGGCAACTTTACCCTGTAAGAGGTTTGTTTGAAAACTGGTGTTCAACTTCAACGGACAAAGGGCCCAAGGGGCATACGCGTAAAGCATACGAAGACACGCATCAACGAGACTCACGATGCAGGCAGAGTTACGATCCGATGGTTTGACATTCGTAAATCTCGCGTAACCCCTACCCAGAATTACGCTACTTAGGTATACGAGTAAAGCGGAGTAAACAAATCGAGCCTAGTTCGTCTACGTTCAAACGACGAAGCTGTCTTTTTGGAATAACAGCCCTTCTATAAGAATAATGTAGGTAATTAGGTAGGTACGCGAACGGAGATTCGTTTGATGAAAATACTTTGGATGGCCATTCTCTATCTCAACCAATTCCTGCGATAGGCGCGAAAACAGGATAGTGCCAGAGCATTTTTACCGTAATCACTTAGCGAAGCGACGGCCCCACCACATTCCAGTGGTCAAACCTTTTGTACACATCATTTCGCTTCAAAAGGTGTAAATTTCACTAGCCGCCGCTTGGTAGTAAATGCTCACACACATCCGAGTCTGTAACGGAGTCGAGGTACAAGCGCGAAATTTATACGACTTACGACTAAGTACGATCGAAGTGGATAATGTTTCGGTGGGAAGGGGGGGGGGTGGTGCAGAGTACCAATGAAATCTCAGACTGGTTGACCTCAACGACGACTCGAAACCGTCGATCCACGTATACCAGAAAACTGAATCTGACTCAGGCTATGGGTGCTGCTAAAACGATAATATTTTTGTTGACTTACGAAAACAAATTAGCGCTGCGGAGACCAAGTTGACGAATTCATTGCTTGTTTGCAGTCCTCGTCGACGACGTCGTCGTTCTGTCCAACATGTTCTTATTTTACGGAGCGGGTTTCGAGACAACCGCCAGCACACTCACGTTTTGCCTGCACGAACTGGCTTTGCATCCTGAAATACAAGAGCGACTTCGAGACGAAGTGCAAATGATATCGGAGGCTCACGAAGGAGGGCTGAACTACGACGCTCTGAAAAAAATGACGTACGCTGATATGGTGATTTCGGGTGGGTAATGTGTGCCGAACTTATTTCGTGCCATTCTTCGTACCTATTTTTCTTCTTTTTTTTTCTTTTTTTCTTCTTCAAATCGAAAAAGAAAGATAGCTTTTTTGCTCGAGAAAACACAGAAATAAACGGATTCGAATAATTACCTACTATAATAGTACCTATAATAGTGTACCCGTAACTACCTATATACGGATATATTTCGGTTTTCGAGCTCATTGGCAATCGCTATAGGTATATAGTTAGTGGAACGGATAGGCATAGCGACTCCGGGCTGCTCCGAACCGGGTCTGCACGTAGGTACCCTCGGGGTACTCTCGACAAATTCACAAAATAATAGATTAAAAAATGTACAAGTTGGTAGGTATGACTTTTAGACAGACCGCTACGAATAAACGATAATTTTATAATCCGAGCAAACCGAGAGTGGACGACAAAGGCAAAAATACTGCGCAAATACGCGTGTAACGATTTTGAACTGCGATGAGAACGTACGGCGTTCACGGCGTTAAAAAGGGCTACCTACCTAACCATCCACGGGTAGGTGCACCTACATACCTACATACCTACATACCTACATACCTAGGTACCTGCTGAAACGATCTCATCCGTTTCACTTCGAACTTTCCTCCTGGGTCTTCCTTCCGTCTCCGATGTTCCGGGTTGCATTCCACCCCCGCATTAACACGCCGACGCTAATCGCAGGTATATTCTGTTCGACGTCCGAGGTAGGTGCTGGAGGCGAGTCGGGCTATTGCTTTTAGTGAAAACTGCACCCCGCCCACGTTTGTGTTGTTGAAACTGACGAACTAGTCTCGGAGGTGGTACGAGTGACACTCTGTTCCAACCGTCGCATTCCGATAAGCTCACTCGGTATCGCAACTTTTTCAGAAACGTTACGAAAATATCCTGCGGCGGGACTGTTGTTTAGGATATGCACTTCTGCCTATCAGCTGCCAGCAACTTCCCATAAGCTCGCTCCAGCCACGCAGCTAATCATCCCCGTTCATTCTCTGCATCACGATCGACGGTATTATCCAGATCCGCATAAATTCGATCCGCAAAGGTTCACGCCGGCCAATGTCGCAGCCCGACCGCCCTTTACGTACATGCCTTTTGGAGACGGACCTCGAATATGCATCGGTGAGATTCGTTTAATAATTTACGGACCTTCGCTACGAATTATTATTTTCAGAACCGAATAACAGCGCGGGGGGACGGTAATTATTGTTTTTCTCATTCGCGACCTCATTCGAGAATTTAAAGTTTAAATCGTTTAACTGGGCACACGGGGCCACATTTCAGAAATCGATTCTATATTCTAGACTGGACAGGGCGCATGCATGCTGTTCTTTTCGATCAAATCAAAACCAACGAATGGCCGAGATGTTTGTCGACGGCATCGCCGAAATTTCGTAAACTCGCGTCATTTTTTGTTTTTTTTTTGTTTTTTTTTGTTTTTATTTTTATGATAATTTATCGGTCTCATTACTGGTCTGTCGGGCATCTAAACGGCGAGCTTGTTTCCGGATTAAGCACTCTGTCTCGGCGGTATTATCGATGGTCACCATCGATACGATGGAAGAGGCGTTTTTGTTTTGAATGGCCTTCGGAATCCTTCCGTCCGAGTAAATTTTTCAGAAAACGCGAAAAGCATTTGCAAATGCGTACACCCATTAATTTATGGCTGGAAAAATCACGTTTTCGAGACCCACCGAACTAATGGGTACGAACCACTGCAGGAAGCTCGCGAGATTCTGCAAAGAGAAAATTTTATCGTCCAGATACCTATAGGTACCACTGTACGGTTCATTGTGCAAAATATTGACAACAGCCGAACGATTGGAATTTTAAAGAAACGAAAAAAAGATAAACCAAAACAAAAGACTTACTTAAACTACGTTCCTAAACAACGTTCTGCAAATTGCGTAGGCATATTATAGGCAATTCATTTTCTGCTTTTCCTTCTTCCGCACCTACTAGAATTTGATACGGATTTTTTTTTTTTTTTTTTTTTTTTTCAGCTATACGTTTTGCCAAAATGGAAATGAAAATATGTCTGTTTCATATTTTATCCAAATACGAGTTCAGCCCGTGCCCGAAGACTGAAATTCCTATAAAAATAAATCCGCGATCTTTTGTACTCAGTTCGAAAAACGGAATTTTTTTAAGGGTGCGAAAAAGGGTGTAAAAGCTTTGTAATTTCACAATAAATGTGGGTAACGTATATATCGTTAATTCATTGCGCACACACGTGACGTGTTACAAACACGACTGCCCACGTAGGTACTTACCTATGTACCGTACCTATGCGAAAAAATTAATTAGGTAGGTCTACTCATCTTCTGGAGTGAAATGTGGCGCTATACTCGAGGTCGTAATATATTTTCTTGCGGCATTTGGTTGATTTACAGATAAGTGGATAGGTGTGTTTTCCTATACCCACCTAATAATGTAAACTGATGCGTAAAACAGTCTGCGGAGGGAATAAAGATGGAAGCGGCGAGTGAATTTATATTTCGCAGTCTAACGATTCCGAGTCAAAATAATAATTTCGAATCCGGTTGCGGTCTGTAGGTCGTCTTAAAAATATTGTTACGTCGTCGAAAAACCATTTTGAAAATTAGTAATATCGTGTGAAAACAGAAAAACAAAAAACAACTTTTACTACGATAAAGAGCGTATGGTTATTTACAAGATGTTCTTTTCTGGCAGGTGGACCGTACCTCTACCTAGACTCTACAAATTATGAAATACCTACAACTACCGCATTCGGTGCTACGGCGGACCTGGGGGTAGGCTCTGTGCAGGAGCACCGATCTCGAGTCGTTGATCACAAATACGCGGGTCTCTCGAATATTATTCCGCACCCGATACGTACATACGTATATTTTATGTTATATACATATATATATATATATATATATATATACTACATAGGTACGTGGCTACCACGTCCTATGGTAATGGAACTTGGAGTCGTGTCCGACGCTTTTACCATCTACGTTCGTGTAATTTTTGAAATTCATCCCGTAGTTTCGGAAGGAGGGGTTATCAAAGTTTCGCAAAGCCACCATATTTTCGTAACGATAAATTCCGTAAATTAAAATATTTTGGGCCGAAATTTTTATGGTACCTAGGTGATTAGTGACCATTAGGGACTGGTTTGGTGCTGAACTTCTGAGAAATCTGTCGACTTTTTGCAAAATGGCGACCTATACAAAATTTGACACTTCTGGAAAATAACGCTAACCGCGGTTGATGCAACGGCGCGCCAGAGATGTTTTAAATAGGTATGTATTTTCTCTAAATTAATATCTGCGAGAGTGAAGAAAATTTCTCAATTGTAATCATAAACTTTGTAGCCTAAGCAATATCAACGACTCGAAATGAGTAACAATGCTACAATGATAGAATGATAGGTTCCTACAGTAGACGGGTCAAGTACCTACACTAACCTGTTTATTGGAATATAGAATCAGTCACCCCTCAATTATTGTTGTTAACAAATAACGATATTCATCTTCTGTAAACTATCTCGTAGCTAATCTTAAAGATTAGCTACATTTTTCAACAACACTTTCGAGTAGGTTTCCTATAGAAAATCTACATATTAACTTCGGTGTCATGGAACCACCTGTGGGCAGAGGTAGGCACCTTTTTCGTTTCACTACTTGAGGAAAATTTTGGCACTAATAACTCAAATTCATATATTCGGTGTGTGTATATATATATATATATATATGTATATATGTATACATATAAGCAAATTTCTTGTTACTGCGGTACAGGTCACAATTCTTATTCGATAGGCACGAAATTTAGAACGAATATTAGAACTAAGCCAAGAACCTGACTTACTGACTTCGTAACACTATTTTCGTTTTTGTTTCGAATATAAAATTTCTACTTTTCGACCAACAGCTACGAAATTTGAAGCAAATATTCATTATGATGTATTATAACTTGCAATGAACTTTAGTGCGGATCGGTCGCACGGTACTTCCCGTAACACTATTTTCGTTTTTATTTCGCCTATAAAATGTCTAATTTTCGACCAATAGGAACGTAATTCGGAACAAATATTTATTACTATCTGTTAATAATAACCTTTTAGTAACTACCTAATTTTGCATTTTTCGAAAACCTACTTTTCCTAACGGAGCAGCTGCTGCTGCTTTAGAGTTTTTTTGATTTAAAGGGAAGCGCAGCGATTTAGTCGCAAACGGAATGAAACCATTAGATAAACCTTAAAGATAAACGATGAACTACGAATTATCTAATTGGCTGATTACGATCGTATAGATAATGGGAGGTAGCGAGCATATTATGCGATGGGCGATGGCAAACAACAACTCACCGTTAGAACAACAACAGAATGATAAGAATGATAGGTATAGCTGTATTACGTACTTACATTTCGGTTTTCTTTACGTCGAGATAAAGTTAATATTTATAGGTAGGCATTTACAGCAACGAAATAAGATAAAACTGCAAAACGAAGGTGATCGAGTTTAAAACAGGTACGTAATCTTGCCAAATATGATGGTTGAAAATAATGTGAAGAGCTTTGATAGGTGAGTAGGTAGGAAGGTACTTAGGTACACTTATCTTGCGCTTCGAGACAGAAAAGCGAAAAATAATCAAATAAGTTTATTTTTAAACATTTACGCTGGTGCAATGTTTTTCGTTTTCGTTTTTTTCATAAACTACTTAGCGGTTTGGAAATCCTCGGCTCCACCAGCTTTCGAATGAGAAATCGCACAACGCATTTCAGACATTCGTTTGACTGCAAAAGAGATCCCTAACCAGCGCTATCGATAGGCAACATGTAGATGTTTAACGACTTGGTGAGTAATTGGCCAAACCCGAAATACTCGTAAGTAGGGGGAGATGTGGGTAATACGGTAATACGGTAATACGGTAATACGGATACCGAAGGTAAAATAGACACTGGCCTTACAAAATAAGCTATTAGCGCTTTAAGGCGGACCACTAATTAGTTCACTTTATTTCCACCCTAGAAGCTTATAATTATTCTGAATTTGGTTTACTCTTCAAACGTACATTTTTTTATTTTTTTCATTATTTTTCGCCAAATTGTGCTGCCACAAAGCTTCGTCATTCTAGGCCCGGGTCTAGTGGGCCTATACGTAAAATCCGCACCGAGCCACCGAGCCGAGGGAACCACGAAGTTAATAAATTTAAAAAATCGGGTCGAAGGACGGTAGGAGATTGCTGGATTAAGAATTTTACGTGCGAAAAAAAAAAAAAAAAACTCTCGGGCAGCAATGCTTCGCTAGAAAACCCAGTTTGCTCGATATTTATATCAATAGTTATCGATATATCGATATTTCATTGTTAGTTTCAGGCTAAGAAATTACAAAAAATGTTGGCACCGCCAATCCTCCTCCACTCACACTCCTGCGACGACGTATATGTGGTAGCATCGCTCCGTAACAATCTTCGTACCTATCTGAAATAAATTTAAAATTTTTTAATTATGTAATAATCATTAGAAACTAAACGTCTTGTGTACCTTCATCGTTGCATAATTTTATTATCGTGGCGCAGGTACCTACCTACCTACCTACCTACCTACTGAGATTACGTTATCATACAGATAAACGACCAGCTCGATTCATTTTAACGAACGTTTTCTTTTTTTTTTCACTTTTTCTATTAGTAAGACGTACTTTATGGTGTGATGGTGGGCGGCGTATTCGAGTATTCGATGGGTGTGAAAGGCGTCGTGATCGCTTGACCACCACCACTCGAATCGAATGCTCGTATTTTGGTTTTTCAACTTCGCACGATGTTAGTAAAGGCGTTGGGCCTGTGCGTGGCCGTGTTTCTGGTGATTGTCTTCGTATACACGCGTAAATGCCATCGCCACTGGAAAAGTTTGGGCGTGCCGAGCACGTCGCCCAGCACTATATTCGGAGATTGGCTGAGGTTTGCCGTGGGCGGACAAAATATGGCCTACGTAATGGAAAAGGTGTACCGATCGCAGCCGAACGCCCGATGGATTGGATTTTACGAATGCCTGCGACCCGCGCTGCTGATCAAAGATCCACGCATTATCGGCGCCATGCTGGCGAAGGATTTCTCTTATTTTCACGACCGAACGTTGCATAAGCTGGACAGCAGTCCGCTGGGAGACACTCTGTTCGCGCTGAACGGACGCAGGTGGGAACTGGTGCGGGCCAAGTTGACTGCGACCTTTTCCACCAGCAAACTCAAACTACTGATGGACGATGTGGGTCGCTGCGTCGACGCCACGGATTCGCAACTGAGGTAGGCACCTTTTCTCGCAATGGCGTGTCCAGCGGGGTCAAGCGCTGAAATTGTTTGGAAACCTTTTCCGAGGCAAAGCTCGGATAAAACGTGCGGAGGGGGGGGGGGCGCGCGCGCGCGGACCCGAGATTCTGTCGTTTATTCTTCGAATGAAAACGTGTTGAATTATTTTATGGTTACCTAACTGCGATGGCAATTTCAGACTTGAATAATTTGAATACTCGCAACAAAATGATCTGGCCAAAATTACCGTTCACTCGTACGTAGGTATTTCACTTCTACTAATACCGCAACTTGATTAAAAACAAATTATATAGGTAACATTGCGCAGCACTCAACTATTAGGCATTTTAAGGCTGGTTTATGAGTGGGAAGTGATTCTCAAAAATATTATACAGCGTATAAAGTTGCTGGAAATACGACTATTACAGATTTTAGCAATGATGGAGTGTATTAAGAAATGGGGTTATTTGATGACACGTGCGAAATAGCTCTTTACCAACAATTGGTAGAAGTGTCGCTAATATTGATACCTACACCGTTTGCGGGCAAATTGGCTACCGTACCCACCTATATAATATACTACAGTACCTAACGGACGGATTAAAAGGAGCGATTTTTCAAAAGAATATTAGGGCGACGATGGCGGGTGTCTCTGTCTCGAGGGGTTGAGATTTTTTCACATAGGTATGCATAACCTACGGTCGTAGGTCGCGCACTCGTTGTCAGCGCATAAGGGGCGCGAATTCGTTTGCCAACTTGAGTCGCTTACCACTGGCCGCCGAACGACGCAACCTTCGGTTCAGGTACTCGGGTAGCTGCGCTGTCGTCTACTAAGTCGGCTACTTAAGTATTTAAAATAAAATTATATGCGCAGAAAAGCCTCGTCGAAGGACGCAGCGGTGCGAATCAACGAGGTTGCCAAGGAATGCGCGTTGAAGGTGATGGCGGGCGTCGCTTTCGGTTGGCACGTCGACGACGTCGACGACGTCGACTGCGTTTCGCGCCGATTAAACCCTCTGCTGGCGAAGCAAAGTTCGGCCCGTCGACTGGTCGCAGTCATTCGCTTCTTCGCTCCCCGTTTGCCCGCCCTTCTCCGCTTGCCGGCGTCCTCTCCGAAATTCCGGCAGTTTCTCGTCGAGTCGCTGCGCAATGCCGAAGAGCGTCGCAAAGGCGAGTCGAATCGACGTCCAGATTTCGTGCAAATGATGCTGGACATGCGCGACCGAGAACGAGCCCGTCCTAAAGGTACACCTACCTACGATACACTATTATTACCTACCTATTATCGTCGAGATTGCCGCTCACCGGTATACTGATTGCGAAACCGCACCGAGAATGGACGAGGGTGCGTAATAATTTATTACGATCGTAACTAAGTGGGCCCAGTGAAATGTGTACTGGAAGGTGCTGGCGACCAAGTAGTTCCGTCCTTACCAGAGTCAAAATCTACGAAACTGAACGGCACAATTATTTTGTCAAAGACGTATAATCACAAAAGTATTATAGCGTTGACAAAACGACAAAACGGATGAAACGAAGTGTAAAGCGAAAAATAAAATAAAAGACTATCGCAGACAACAAGTAGGGGAAACCATCAATTTGTTTGTCTTCGTAAGAGATGGTGATTTTGTTGTTTGAAAGATTCGTATTACAAGCTTTAGGCTTCGGAGTTTTCGTGTGTAAAATGAGGGTGAGTGAGATGAATAAAAACATTACAAACACGGATGAAGACGAAGACGGATCAAAACCGATACATCACTGTGTGCGAAAAAAGGCTCAACACGGCCTTTATTGACAGCGCATCTTGAACGAAGCTTGTCAAAAAAGTTTGTCCGTAACACATCAAATTTGCCTCTTAAATAATGACAAGAACTTCATTCGATCGTCTTATCAACTATTAATCATCACCCGCGGGTGTTCTAAAAAAGATTACCTTAAAGTGCAATTTGAATGACACGATAGGGAAACTTTAATCGTCACTCTCGATCCTTCATGATATGAAGAATAATCCCTATCTGTCTTTTGTTTTCAACCTAATTTAGCCTAAGTTTAACTACAGTATCTTCATAAGTAGATATAAGTTCGATGTATTCTACATTCTCGGATGGTACACTTTATAAAATTGCTTATATGAGGACTTTAACCTAGGACTCGTGACTTGGACTCGCTATCTGCCTACGCGAGAAAGACTACTTGTAAAAATAAACCTAGTACCGGCTATCGCTTAAACAAGAGTGTTAGAAACGTAGAATTTGTTTTACAAAATAGTCTTTCTTGTTGGCAAGGTTTCCGCACTCATTGTCTTCATTTAGTTGTTACGAATAAAAGCGCAAGCGGATAAAAAATTGTAATAGTCAACATGCATTAAGAGAAGCTAAAAGCTATAAACCAAAATACATTGGCAATAGGCGCGTTATCAGTTGGGGTTTTTACCATACATTCGATTCTACGTTGCGCCGTATTCTGTCTTGAATTATCTGTCGACCAAATGAAATCTTGTCATCTATATGGGGTGTCGAATAATGTACCCGGTGACTCTGTAATATAAACTTGACGAAATATTAATATAATTGTCTGAAAGAGAATTTCATTTGGTTATTGTCGTCATATATTTTTGTCTTCGTATTACATTTGCTTCGGACGTTATATTGTCTCGACTTGACTTTTACTGTTTGCATAATGTCGTCATATTATGTTGTCATTACGAGTTCGATAATATTTTTATTTTGACATTAAAAAATCTGGGACTTTTCACTACCTAAACCATTATTCGACCGTGTGTGTGTGTTTTGCAAACAGTCCTGCTTACGGCCCGTGTGCGTGACTTGGCCACAGCCCCGTAACACCGCACACGCCTTTGTTGCACCCCACCATTGCGGGATGTCGTGTCTATGGGCTGTCGCGAACGATGGCAACCACAAATGGACAATCTAACAAAATCCACGTCTCTTTAGGTTGGCAGTCTCTTTAGGTTGGCATCTACGTACCCACCTAATTTATCGCTGCGCTCTGCCAAAGTAATATACCTACGTTTTTCGGACAAAGTAATAGGATAAACCCCTTAAGTCAACTTTTGAGTGAAATAGAGTCTTCAACGATTGTCACTCGTTCAGAGGTCTGCATTACAAGCGCATGCATATAAAATAACTCGGCAATATACTACTGTTTATTCTACAATTTCCGTCTGTTTAAGAAGTACCTTAATTCACTGACTAATGGAGTTTCTCCAGTTATGACCAGGTACCTACCTGTGGTATAAAGGAAGTTGCAAGTCCGGCAGATGTGGGTCGACCTGTCGTTCAAATCATATTAAAAAATGGTGTCCTCAATTCGAAATCTCGTGAAAATTTTAACCGTGGCAAAAATAAATTTTCAAATAAATTCGAGCACCTAAGTATTAATATAATAAATATCGAAGCTTTTTAAATTAATCAGATTGGGCAAACTGTTGCGGATATTATTCACAATGCCTGGTTTGTAACATTTTTCGTTGTAATGCTCGATAATTTTGGGCATTATGAAAAATTTTTGGCCGTTAGGGGTGGACATAATAAATTGGCCTACTAGCCTAGTATTAATTAATAAACTTTTCTTTAACATAATAATCATTATGTACCAACCCACCAACCTAACAATAATGACAAAATTACAAAATGTTGTTTAACTTGGGTAATTAGTCAGAAATAAATTTATAAAAGCATCAGCACATTTAATAAACTGATAACGTTATGGAGCTGTTATTAAAAATATTGAGCTGTTCACCGCTGATCTGCGTAGCTGTGAAAAAAAAAAAAAAAAAATCGAATGAAAATAAAAACGAAAAGTTTAGTTACTGTGGGGATTAGAACATTACTCGTATGAGGAAATAGGCTCGGCCTATCGACGACAGTCGTCACCTTCGGTGACAATTATTCGTGCCTTGCACGTTAAACCAAACAACAAATGTATGTTCGTTTGTACTTGTCTATTTTTGCAGATAGACAAGTTACAAATCTCGGACCGTGACGAATCGATAGATAATTATCTCGGCGATGTCACGGACCGATACGAAGATGCATTCTCCGTACTTTACCGTTGCCATAGCAACCATAAAGTACGAATAAATTATCTACACTATACTTATGTAAATATTACATAAGTGTGTATGTGTGCGTGTAGGGAGCCGGCTATATAAGACGAAAAAATCATAGACAAAATCGCCAGTGTTTGCCGAGGTCTTGGCTCCCTCATACCTTTTTTGGTATATTGGCATAAACACGCAAACTGTTCTGTTGAACACCTTCTTTGTTGGTTTTACTTTCCACGACGTAAGGTATTCCACAGTGGTGACCTCGAAGTGATTTTTTTGGCCACGTCGTGGTGTCTTTTGGCGCGGTGCGCTTATACTAAAGTGGCGCGGTGCGCTGGCGAGTAACTCGCTTTCTAATTAAAGTAAAAATAAAATTTTTTTTTTTTAAGAAATTTTATTTTTACAACAAGACACCAGGAGCTCTCGAAGGTGTCTGCTAAGTGGGAACTTATACCCCCCTTCTAGAGTATAATTACCAGAAGGAAGAACAGCAGACCCTGGAAGGAAATAGTTGGCCTCATCCACCAACTCCTCCACCTTCGATACACCAAAGAGAATTCGAAGACCTCAACCTCTCAGAAAATAAGAAGAGGAATAGACGTCCAGAACTTGAACGTCTAGGTGTGACAATTGACCAAAACGAATTGTTCACCAAATCTCTGAGGAGTAGAAACATACCAACTCCTCCAACAGATCAGCAAACACGATCTGCCCCAACTTTTGGCGAAGCATCTAGAACTTCCGAGACTACTAGCCAACAAGGTTCAATGGCACAACCAACCGAAAACCCACCCACGATGTCAGCAACCGGATCCTCACAAGTGCAAAACAACAACAATAAAAACAGAAATAATAACCAGCGAAATAACCGGTCTAGAAGCAGACCCGATAAGAAAAGACAAAGCCGGTCAAGAGACCGAAGAACCGGAAATTCTCGCAGGGGGCAGAGTCCAACTCCCCCGAAAAATAAAAAATCTTCATCCAACTCTCCTTCTCGAAAATGGGATGAAAAGAACTGCTTCTACCACAATAGATTTGGCGAGGCCTCCACCAAATGCAACAACAAATGCCAATGGTGGGGCAAAACTTATAAATCTGATCCGTCAAACTAAAACGAGGGGCCATCTACGCGCCTGAAGACCCCTCGGAAAATTACTCATGCCGCCTGTTCCTAAAGGACAGGACAAGTAGGAGAAAGTATCTAATAGACTCAGGCGCAGACCTAAGCATATTGCCAGTGAAAAAGAAACATAAGATACACACTCCGAAATACTATCTCCGTACTGTGAATGGTCAAAACCTTCCAGCATACGGACTTGAAACTATCAAAGTCGACATTGGATTGCGAAGAGACATGACTTGGTCTTTTACAATTGCGGACGTTCCAAACCCAATCCTGGGTGCTGATTTCTTAGCACATTACGGCCTAATCATTGATCTAAAAAATGGAAAACTGATCGATAATGAAACAAAACTTTGTGTGGAAGGCAAAACACTAGTGTCTCAACTGGACACAGCCATTTCCAGTTGTAGTAAAGTCGACGAAAGATTCTTACGAATCTTGTCAGACTATTCTGGAGTCACTCAACCATCAATTCGCAGGCACCCTACCTATAAACATGATACAGTTCATTATATAGAAACAACAGGGCCGCCATGTCATGCTAGAGCAAGACGGCTTCTGCCAGATAAGCTAAAAGCAGCAAAGGAATACTATGACCGAATAATAAAAGAAGGTATTTGCAGACCTTCAAACAGTTCATGGAGTTCCCCAATCCACATGACTAAAAAAGCAAGTGGAGAATGGCGAATTGTTGGCGACTACAGAGCCCTAAATGCTAAAACAGTTCCAGATCGTTACCAAGTTCCAAATATAATGGACTTCAATGCAAATATGAAGGGTAAAACGATGTATTCTAAAATAGATATAAACTGGGCATTCCACCAAATACCAATGGCCGAACAGGACATTCCAAAAACGGCACTCATAACGCCCTTTGGACTATTCGAATACCTTCGAATGCCTTTTGGACTCCGCAATTCAGCTCAAACATTCCAAAGATTTATCAATGGACTGTTTCGGGATTTGCCATTTGCATATGCATATCTGGATGACATTTGCATATGCTCAGAAGGCGGTGAGCAACAGCATGAGAAAAATGTGAGAGCCGTTATACAACGTATACACGCTGCCAGCCTTACTATCAATGTAGGAAAAAGCTTAGATGCACAAACCGAAATTGACTTTCTCGGCTACAAAGTCTCAACCGAAGGCATAGCCCCTCTAAAGACCAAGGTCGAGCCAATATTAAATTTTCCAAAACCCTCAAACGTAGCAGAACTAAGACGCTTCTTAGGGATGGTAAATTTTTATAGACGCTGCATGAAAAACGCAGCAGCCGAACAAAGTAAGCTGTTTGCCTTAATAAAAACATCAAAGAAAAGAGATAAAACTCCACTCGAATGGAATGAAGAAGCTGAAAAAGCATTTGAGAACATAAAAAACTCACTGGCCAATGCAGCCCTCTTGGCTCACCCAGATGAAAGTCTACCATTATGTGTCGCTTCCGATGCCTCTGACTTTGCAATTGGTGCAACACTGTACCAAAAGGAAAATGACCAAAAATACCCGCTCGCTTTCTTCTCTAGAAAGCTATCAAAAACAGAAAAAAATTACAGTACTTATGATAGGGAATTACTGGCAATCTTCGCTGCACTGAAGCATTTCAGGCACCAATTAGAGGGTAGATGCTTTACTGTATATACAGATCATAAACCCCTAACACATGCCTTCACGCAGAAAGCAGAGCCAGCATCACCGAGAAGAGCACGACAGTTAGACTACATAGGTCAACTAACTACTGACATCCAGTATATAAGTGGAGAACTCAACACTCCAGCTGATGCACTCAGTAGAATCGAAGCTATCTCGGCCCCTGCCCAATTACCTTATGCTGAAATAGCTAAAGAACAACTTAAGGATGCAGAATTGCAAGAGTTGCTGTTAAACGAACACACATCTCTTAAATTGCGGCAACGAAAAATTCCCGGTACTGACGTCTTACTAACATGTGACATCAGTACAGGCAAGAATAGGCCATTCTTGCCGAAAAAATATCGCAAATTGGCATTTAACAGTGTGCACAATTTATCACACTCTGGCCCCAAAAGTACTGCTAATCTGGTATCATCAAGATTTGTATGGCCTCGACTCAAGTCTGACTGCAATAATTGGGCTCGCACTTGCCTGAATTGCCAAGAGTCCAAAGTAGGAAGACATACTCGATCTCCACTCAAATCTTTTAAACAAACAGAGCGGTTCAAAACAATCCACATTGATTTAGTGGGCCCATTGCCCCCTTCACAAGGACACAGATATCTCCTTACAATGATTGATAGAGCAACCCGATGGCCCGAGGCAATCCCATTATATGAAATGACAGCACCAACTATAGCTGCCAAACTATATGAAAACTGGATTGCCCGATATGGCGTACCTGAAGTCATAGTTACAGACCAGGGTCGCCAATTTGAAAGCTCACTCTTTCAAGAGTTATCAAAAAAGCTAGGTATTCAACATAACCGTACCACAGCTTACCATCCTCAAGCAAACGGAAAAGTTGAGAGATGGCATAGAGCTTTAAAAGCATCAATAATGGCTTATGACACAAAAAGATGGGTGGATGTACTTCCAACCATCCTTTTAGGCCTACGATCAGCTCTCCAATCAGACACAGGACATTCTGCAGCGCAGTTAGCGTTCGGCGAAGAGCTACGCCTACCAGGGGACTTTTTCACAAATCCGACAGAAACTAGCCCCGAAATCTTAGTTCAAAATATACGAACTGATACCAATAAATTCCTAAAACAGGCAGCTCGCCATGGCCAGCCAAAGATCTATGTCTCGAAACATTTGGCCACTACTTCACACGTATTTGTTAGAGACGAAAAAATAAGGTCTTCACTGGAAAAACCCTACGCCGGCCCTTATAAAGTGATATCACGTGACAACAAAAATTTCGTGATATCCATAGCAGGTGAAAACAAAACAATATCAATCGATAGATTGAAACCTGCATATTTGGTAACAGACGACAAGAAAATAATAAGGAAAATAAAAGGAAATACACAGACTAATTCCTCCGAAATAACTAAAACACAAACAGTACAGGAAGAACCAGTCGAAACACAAAAAGAAAATTCACAAACAAATAAATCAGTAAAAAAGAAAAAGACAGTAAAATTTTCAGACGACATTGTCACAATAAAATATGACCCTACGGACCCAATAAACCCTCGTAAAAGAGGCAGGCCCCTAGGAAGTAAAAAAGCAAAAAACCAACTTCTAAAACGAAGATCTGAGCGATTAGCGCAAAGAAAATAAAAATCTTTCGAAAAATTAATATAACACAAAAAAATAAAAACCCGCTAAAAACGACGACTGTGGAATCCTACGATAAGAAAAGTGCGTGAACAATAAAACAACGACAGGTATCAACAAACCCACGTGCGCTCGATGACAACAAAAACATCGCAACGTGTATCTGTTGTCAAACAATACAAAAAAGAATAAAAACATTCATCTTATTGATGACGTCAGAAGCGGAGATGAATTTCTATTCATCTCGAATTACCTATAGCTTCAAAATGTTCAAACACACCTAACTTTGCAGAAAATGAACAAAATTTTTCGGGAAAAGCTGCAAACGATAGAGAATTTTTATATCTATCCCCTCCACGGACGTACTCGCTCAAATAAAGACAACGTTTTAACGTAACGGACGAAATCAAAACTCACCAAGTCCTCATTCGCTTTTTCTACTGTCGCCTCGACTGTCGAACTTTGCTTTCCTAATTTATATAATTTTCTTTTGTAATTTTTTCTTTCCTTTTTCTTGTAATATGTCGTCTATCAACCTTCAACAATTGCCCGCCGATTTCGACCCTCAGATTCCTTCATGTTCTAGAGACAATGTTGTGCGTATCGAAAATATGCAACAACAGTGTATAACAGAACATGAAAAATATTTGGCCCGAATCGAGGAGGAATTGTTGATGGACACGGACTTGTCCCCGGTAGAGAAAATTGTCAGCCATATGACGAAAGAACTACCACCACTGATCTCGCCTCCCAAAACGCCCGTCAAAGAGTCGCCATTTCTGGCAACCCCAAAAATGGCGACCCCCAAACCGACGATGCGGGAGCGAGCAAAATTTCTTTTCGCCGATGAGGACCCTGCTTTTCACGCAACTCCTCCGCCGGCCCCGAAACCTATCCGCAGTCAGCAGTTTATGGCAACCCCCAAATCAAATTCGCCACTGCTGACCACTACCGGACATTTCAATCCTCGCCCCTCCCTTCCTGTCCGCAACCATCCTTACCGTCGTCCCCAATATCGACCACCGAGACAACGAGGACAGAGGAGTAGGGACAACTTCCTCCGGCGACAATCCCAACGTATGGAGTCCTACGAATGCGTTGGAGCAGCCGTTGGAAGCGCCCTTGCCAAATGGGAGAGGGAGCAAAAACAGCGTTAAAAACCTCTAATCCCCCAGACATGCGATTAATCGTTTTTACGGCGCAAAAACTGGGGGGGAGTAGCTGTGGGGATTAGAACATTACTCGTATGAGGAAATAGGCTCGGCCTATCGACGACAGTCGTCACCTTCGGTGACAATTATTCGTGCCTTGCACGTTAAACCAAACAACAAATGTATGTTCGTTTGTACTTGTCTATTTTTGCAGATAGACAAGTTACAAATCTCGGACCGTGACGAATCGATAGATAATTATCTCGGCGATGTCACGGACCGATACGAAGATGCATTCTCCGTACTTTACCGTTGCCATAGCAACCATAAAGTACGAATAAATTATCTACACTATACTTATGTAAATATTACATAAGTGTGTATGTGTGCGTGTAGGGAGCCGGCTATATAAGACGAAAAAATCATAGACAAAATCGCCAGTGTTTGCCGAGGTCTTGGCTCCCTCATACCTTTTTTGGTATATTGGCATAAACACGCAAACTGTTCTGTTGAACACCTTCTTTGTTGGTTTTACTTTCCACGACGTAAGGTATTCCACAGTTACCTATCAACCCAAATAAATGAAAAATTGGAAGACAAAGTTTATTAAAAAATTAATATTTCAATAATAAATTGAGTAAAAACTTGCACGTTGAAGGAAAATTCTCGAGGTTACCAACAGATGGTGATGGTACACAATGCTAGCGTAACAGGGACGTGGCTAGGCTTCCTCCGAAAAGTTTTGGTCACCTGCAATGGCAAAATTTTACAAATTGTTTATTAGTTGGAAAAATTGCGCGCAAGAGAAAAAAAAAAGTGCATAATATACGAGTGTGTTAAATGGTTTTTTTTGTTTTTTTTTGTTTGTTTTTTGTTTTTTTTATTTAGCAGTTGGTAATTTTAAAAATTTCAGTTGGCAATTTTCATTTTTCTCTCCGTTCCCAAAAAAAAAATCCTTTCGCCCCGTCTCTGCGGCGTAATAACGTATTTAAAATGAGCCTAACAAAATGCGACATTTTCTATTTTCAGCAAATCCGGTGCTCGATGATAACGTAATTCTGTCGCACATGTGCGCATTCGCCTTGACAGCGCTGGAGGCGCCAGCTCTAACTATCAGTCTTTGTTTGTATGAACTGGCATTGCATCCAGAAATGCAAGAACGTCTTCGAGAGGAAATTCAGGCGGTACTGGCAGCAGACGATGGCGTTTTGACCTACGAGGCTGTGACAAAGATGGCTTACATGGAGATGGTGTTATCGGGTAAGCTTTCTGTTCAAATTTGAGATCCACTTTTTCCGCTTCATCGCCCGAATATGCTTTCGGTTTTCGGTAAAGTTAGCCGGGCTTCTGCGGTGCTTCTTACCGGACAGAAAAGTCGCCCGAAAGCCGATCCGGACGAAGGAAAAAATACGAGGTTCGTACGCAGAACTGGTATACGAACGACGAATTCCTCAGACGTTTCTCTCATTTACCCAATTATACCTAAGTACCTACCTAGGTATCCTTAAATAAGTCCTCGTTAATGGGGAGGCAGGCTACGCGAGAAAGAAAAGTTTGAAAATACCCGAGCCGAAGGACGACATACAGTAACCATATTTTTTTACCATTATATCCGAAAATATCCTAAGAATTGCATTAGATTTCTAAAGGTTTACCAGAGACAAAAATTTTACCATCACCCGTTGCTTTCGAGTAGCGCTCGAATAAATTCGGAGAGAGCCCAATACCCTTCAGTTTTTTCACCTTCTCTTCGAAATTTCAGCCATACTTAGGCCTACCTAATGGTATGTTGTAGGTTTATAGTCGCAAAATTTCGTATCTAAGTACGTAATAACACCCACCCCCGTTAACTGGAGTGTGTATTTGCAGAAACGTTAAGGAAATACAGCGTGGCCACGGCAGTTAGCAGGGTTTGCACCAAAACGTATCAGCTGGCCGGAACTTCGGTGTCCTTGATTCCTGGAATGCGAATTTACATTCCCATTTACAGTATTCACCACGATGAAAAGTTCTACCCTAATCCGGAAGAGTTCGACCCGGAAAGGTTCGAACCGGAAAACAGTGCGACAAGACCGGCGTTTACGTATCTGCCTTTCGGCCTTGGACCACGCGCCTGTATCGGTTGGTATTTTCGCTGACACTCGTCGCACCTACAGGTGGACCCCGTTACGCGTTGCCCCTCTCCGTTTTAGGGGCGTAGGTAATGTGCGCCCATATCCACGTACCCACCTACGTAATGCGTGCACCCGTTTCCTGCCTACACGTTCATTTGCGTATTAATATTTTCATATCAGCTAACTACTTTACGGCCGTTCAATTCGTCGCAATAATTGTAGGCATCGATAGGCATCGTGTAAAATGGATGGCGACGGGCTCGATGGAGACGGGGGCGGGGCGCGGGGCGCGGGGCGCGGGGCGGCGACAGGAGGTAGCTGGATGGTCGGACGACGTTATAATTTCCGACCTGGAAACCTTAAGGGGAAGGTAATGCCGAAAACGTACAAATCCGGCTTATGACGCGGACGATGTGGACGAGTGCTCCGAGTGCTCGTTTTGGCAGAGTTTCGGTAGTTGGTCGTAGGCATCCGAGGTGGCCGTTTCACAAATAGCTACGTCCGCTTAGATTTGAAATCAGCTTCTTCCGAAACATTCGGACGGATCGGTGTGGAAAACGAAAAATTTGTAGAAAGTAATATTCGTGGCACGGTGGGCACACCGCACATACTTGCGGCGTCCACGTGTCGTTGCCCGGTTCAGCTGCCAAGGCTGTGCGAGCAGCAAGGAGTGGGTCAACACCGGACAGCATTACCACGCATTGGGCGACGCACGACCGGAGGTTGGATGGTCGGGTAAAGCTGTGCTCTGTGGCCAGTGAACGACACCGCTGCGATACGTAGACCGTATGTTCATTTTGAAAGGGCAGCGAAGCGTACCTACTCGGTCGGCCCAACATTTTATGTCGCAGCAGACAGACAGCGACCAGCCACCGACCAATGTTTTTCGGTTGAGTAAGATGAAGTCGATATCAAGGAGCTGAATCCGGGTCGCCGCCTGCAGAACCGTCAAAGGCGATCCGGTGACGTGTAGATGGGCTGCTGCATTCAGCGGAGGTGCGTTATGCCAATAAACGCATTCGATGCTCTTACCCAAGCACTTCGCGCCATCGGGTGTCGCACCGCACACGTCAGCTATCGATTGGCAGCTCGTAACTAAGGACTGATTGACGAAACAACACCTAGCCCAAGGTAGTTGTTGATTGTTGTCCCACGTTGTGTTAATCATAAGACAGGTATCGTACCTACGTACGTCCGTACGATCCGTTTCACTTTTTAATCTTTGCAAAGTGCTAATTCGCAGTACCTACAATTAGCGCTCGCAACACCGAAACATGGAGAAGCTGAGTTGAGAGGATTTCGTGTCAGCGAAAAGATCGTAATGGTTCTAAGGTTTGGGCGAGGAACTTTTAATCGTTGTAAGTAAATAATTACACGTATCATTTCGGCATTCGGATGCTCCATATTTCGCCTCCCATTTCGAACAGAGTTGGGACTCTCCGCATATGCACTTCTTGGACGAACGTGCGCGTAGTGAGTGAATGTATAGTACCTACCTTCTGCGGGTCAACTTATCATCACAAATGCCCATAAGTTTAAATCCAGGGCGAATCTAATCGAAAATATTTCCGAACATTATTTTTACAATATCGGCCATTATACTCGGCTAAGTCGACACCAAAATGGCGAATGGAAGACTCGGCACTTATTTGGCCTAGAATTGCAGGAGGGAGGACTAACATACATGATTAATATATGTTTCGATCTTTATGGTTCTTCTAGTCGTCAGCCCTGACTTCTCTAGGCTGTGAAAAAACGACGACTATATCACAACTGAAAAAATCGAGCGCCTATGATTGTCAACAATCGGTAAAATTTACAGGAAATATTATCGGCAAGAATATGTAATCGGTTAGAAAAAAGAAAAAAACAATTCCCGATGGTCACCCATCCAACAGACAGCGGAAAAAATGCTGCTTCAAGAAGTGTTTTTGGCCCATATCCGCTGCCCCTTTCATGTTTTCAGAATTTTGAGAAAAAGTATTTAGATGTGATACTGGCGCAGCCTCGTGCCAGTTTTCATCCTCCTAGCTCAATGAGAAGTAGGTACGCAAAATAAATGCGGATGGAAATCCGGACGTTCTTGAATTTTATATAGTAGATTTTCGTAATGCTTCCATCAGCCAGTCTCTCAGCCAGTCCTACCGAATGGTCGCTTCGTTAATGTTCGGAACCAATCGTACCGAATTAACTGCCTGGATGGTAGACTAACTACCAACCACTGGCCCCCCGTGAAATAATTATCAGCCTCGATAAATTTTGACGAGCACTTGCCCAGACCATACGTACGTGCGGTCAACCGCTGAATTCATATTCCGACTGCGAAGTCAAAAGAAGAAAGCGAAAAGTAAAAAACCGGTTAAACGCGAAAACTTCAATTTTTCACTTCCTCCCCGTCCCCCCGCCGCAGCCCAATAAAATTATTCGATAATGTTCTTTCGATTTGTAATTTTTTCAGGAACAAAATTCGTAAAAATGGAAATGAAACTGTGTCTGTTTCGAATTCTTTCAAAGTACGAAATGCGTCCATGCGCGAAAACGGAAGTGCCAATTATAATGAAACCGTCGTCGTTATCGTTTCTTCCGAAAAATGACGTCTGGTTGCAAATTTTGAAACTGGACCGCATCAAATGAAATGCATGAAGGCTACGCCAGACTCTCCGACACCTAGGCTCTTAATCCGATGTATCAACGAACGTAAGCTGTAGGTTAGATTTAATAAAATTACTCGAAAAACGATTTTTAAATAATTTCGGACAATTCTGAAATTGCTGCGCTCGCGTAAATCGCAAAAAAGAATAAATCGTTGATAGAAAATGGAAATCAAATATATTCTACCACATCTAAAACAGATTTTTAATTTCTAAAAAGAATAAAAAATAAACTAAATCTAACCGTATCAACGAACGTAAGCTGTAGGTTAGATTTAATAAAATTACGACAATTAGAAAAAATGAACCAATGGCAATTTAAAGGAAAAATCACATTTTTTCCGGTTTGCTTGACAGGAAACCTATGGTACCAGATCCAAATTTAGGGCGCGCTATGGGAGCTGCAGTCTGCTGAACCAAAATTATGGGATGACAGTGAGCTCTTGAAAAAACAACAAAAAAAAAAATTTTGTTACGTGTTAAAAAAGAAAACTCTAGCGCAACATCGCTTCGCTCGAGTACCCATTTTGCCAATTCATTCGTAATCTATCATCCAAACTCAGGAAATCATAAAGACGTAAATGTAGGCTGAATAAAAGTTCTTCAAAAAATTATACTTATTTAAAAAAAAAAACATTTTCAAAAACATAATCAAGATGGGTACCTAATTAAGTTATCATTTTACTGATGACTAGCTTTGAACGAGGAGTCTACCCCTCCTTCGCCAGCTCCAGTTACAAATCCCAGATGACCAAAATTATATACTTGTGCGTGTATATTCAGTGTCTGATCGGTAGCAAAAGATTATGCAGAAAGCCTTTCGTATAATATAATATATACATATACACAGACACACACACACACACACACACACACACACACATATATATATATATGTTGCGAGTGTAATTCAATACTTTTAAATTACCTCAACAAATAAGATAATTTCTGAATATTATCTTTTATTAACATTTCACTTTTATAAAACACTTTTATATATTAGTATAGATATAGATATAGAAATAGAAATAGAAATAGAAGATATATTGTTGCGAGAGTAATTCAATACTTCTGAATTACCTCAACAAATAAGATAATTTCTGAATATTATCTTTTATTAATATTTCACTTCAATTATTACAAACACTTTAGAATTATACTTATTACTATTTCTTAATACTAGTGAAACCTAATTTCCATAACAACTAGTATGGACCCTAACGTCTCTGCTAGACTTCAGGTTTAGGAATGAACATGTCTTTGAAATGAAGATATTACATTACTTTCGTTTCCTTTGTTTCAATCGAAAGATGGCCTACCAAAAAGGTGGCGTGACATAGAACATCCGCCAAATATGATGACACATCATTGTCAGCATATCTGGTGGTGTTTGTCTGTTGGAAGCTAGGTAAAATATAGACAGCTATTATTCCGAGAATTAGGAATAATAGTTGTCTATAATTTGTTCGACAAGTTTTTGTAGACAAACTGAATCGTCTGCAAAAACGGGACGGAACAATATATATATATGTAAGCTCTTTAGAAAATAATGAAGAATCATGTAGACACATCTTTCATCTTTCCATACTTAAAATCCATCAATAGATGAATATAATACAAATCTAATATATATATGAGAGATCTCTGCAACTCACTATATCAGCGAGTGCGAAACACAGACAGAAACTGTGGTTATTTTAAGAATGTGAATACATATTCTTACATCCCCATTCTTCGAGGGGGAGCCGCACTAGGGAAAGAACTGAGCTGATCGTTTACTAATTAGCATTCCGTCTTCCTCAAGATCATCCCACTAGCTCGGCATGTATTGATGGATTTGTAAGCTCTTTAGAAAATAATGAAGAATCATGCAGACACATCTTTCATCTTTCCATACTTAAAATCCATCAATAGATGAATATAATACAAATCTAATATATATATGAGAGATCTCTGCAACTCACTATATCAGCGAGTGCGAAACACAGACAGAAACTGTGGTTATTTTAAGAATGTGAATACATATTCTTACATATATATATATATATATATATATATATAGTAAAACGCAGAGCGCCCAGTTTTGTTATTGTATTTTCTCCCGCTGTTATCTCGTCAGTAATTCTTTTTAGATGAAATCTGACGGAGGAAACAAATTTTTCGTTGAAAAGTAAGGGGGGTTGTCGCTGAAAATTTTTTTCTGCCATCGTTAGTTTTTTAAATAAATGAGAAATAAAAAAACGGGAAATTTCACATCAATTTGCAGTTTTTTTATGGCCAATTTGCGAAAAACAAATGACGATAAAAAAAATTTTTTTTATAAAGAATTCCAGAAAATTTTCTCCTCTTTTCAATACTACGAACCTCAGCTTTTTGGCTTAAATAGTAACCGAAAAATCGTAAAGTAAGAGAAGAGCAGTTTTTTTCAAAATAAGAATGTTGCGAATGTTACAAAAAACGTGGATAAATATACAAAAGTTGGGATTGAATTTTACTATACGTACACGTAGATAATAAAATATCGAATAAATCCAGGGTCCAATTTTAACAAATTCTAGAATACCCTGTCTCCTGGAATACAATTTAACACAAATTACTTTTTGACATCTCAGCCCGTCGCGTCTTAAATATAAAATTGCTGCTGAAAGAAGTGTAGAAAATTGGCTCGTAACTGATTGCGCCGCAAATACGAAAAGAGATACTTCAAGCAACACAAAGTACTTAGTTTTCTATAAAAATTTTTTGTATTACATTTTTCCCCAAAACCAGAGACCCAATAGGTACCAAACTCCTATCAGACCTGGTCTTATATAAGGACTATCTTTTGCGAAGATTTTACATCCATCACTTTCGTAGTTTTTTCAAAACAACGAACACAAAATTTTCTGCGACGACCTTTTCTTTTCAAAACTTGCCAATAACTACCGAGCTAATAGGCATCAAATTCTGGTCAGACTTGTGGCTACATAAGGACCATCTTTTGCGATAATTTCAGCCTTATTCTTTTCGTAGTTCTTTCAGAATCCTGACAAAACCGTTTTTCCAGGAATTTTGTGTTTTGCAGTTTTTCCGGAAACTTCGGAACCAATAAACACCAAATTCCTATCAGGTCGCTCGTATACGAGGACTATTTTTTTTCAGCTTCAGTCCTTTCGTAGTTTAGTTTTCTCAAAACTAAGAATACAAAATTTGGGCGAACCGAAATTATACGCGGGTGTATTAAAAACAAATTACGCCAAAAGTGGATAAAGGTGTCCATAGTTTTCTTCTATCACGAAATAGATAATTTTCACTACCCCACCCCTAAGCCTTCAGTAAGATCAATTTTTAACACGCCGTTTGCCAGCAAACAGGAGAGCGTAAGTCACCAATATATTAGCAACGAATTCCGCTCTACTTCTCAGCAAAGTATCGAGTCGCGAATCGCTTTTCAATTAGCCTACCATTTGACCTTCGTCGTGCAAATGTAGGTACCACCCCAGTAGGTACGCGCCCATATTAGGGCTAACCTTAGGTTTTTAGATTTCTTATACGGTACGCATTGGCGTACTTGGTACGTTACCAATTTGGTCTTGGTCTTGGCCAATGAGAGAGCAGACAGCTCCAGGTTCATCGAGATATAGACGCTTTTATTTTCGTATAGTCTAACTGTTATTAGGTGTGCGAATTCACCGTAATATCGAGTTGGGTCGTCCCATTTTACTTCGTATATTTTAAGAAAAAACTTTTTTCCACCAGATGATAAATCTACCAACAGCCAATTCGGACATTTTATGTGCCGCCCTTGCTCAGTTGACCAGACCTATTAATGAGATGTTAGTGGCTTGTGAAAAAAAATCTTTTTAAATTAATTTTCGGACTGATTTCGTACGTCGTTATTATTTTAACATTTATCATCGGTTTAAGACGGTTGAGATTATAATAATTTCGGTTCATTTCAGTTCACCGAATTAAAACTAAGTAGTAGGTACAGTTGAAGAAGTTTAGTCGTACACCTGGCGCACTGCTGACAAAACTTAGTTGCCTTCGGTTCTTCCGCGCTATCAATTAACTATGGCCCGACAATTTTCCGTTTCTTATTATCGCTGCTCAACTTGCAGGTGCGCAATCCATCGATTTTCGGTTGATTTGCGCTCAGTGGATGGACGCGTACTGCTTGTTTACAAAAGCGATGTGCAAAATGTGAGTCGTCACGCTCGGCCGATATTCGGGATCTGGCTCGGTTTGTACGTACGAAAATGGCGCACCTGACACGTCATCTTAGGCGGCGGCAAGATGCGTAGCCATCGATTCGAGGCAATCGCATTGGCCGGTCGACGTTTTCTTCGATACGTGGGTCAGGGATCGGCGATCGCCTCACACTGGACCGAGTAGTAGCGTAGCCGCACTCCTTCGAATGCCGCATGTGCTCAAAATTGCTCGCATTTGGGTCGAATAAAAAATGCGGCCCAGTTAACTCGGGCAAGAAAATAATACCGATATGGGTGCGGCACTGCGGCACTGCGGCACTGCGGCACTGCGGCACTGCGGCACTGCTCGACGGTTGATTTTGTTTTAACGGCATACGGTACTCTGGTGAGACCGTTTAGGTTTGCCATGTCTGGGTTCGCAGCTGACAGGTGGCGGTTTGCGCAAACTTGTCGGTGTTTTAAGTTAGGTACCTACTGCGGTTTTCCGTTCGCATCGAAACAACTACCAATGGGGCATCGGTGCGCGTCGATTGTCGGAGTAAGTAATTAGCAATCACCATCTTATACCTGGGTGGGTACGGGTGTGATAAGCCTCCTTAAGATTACAAAGTATGCGGGCAGGAGGTACCTACCCTCGCGTACCTACAGGTACGTCGATGTTGGCGTTCGTTTTCGCTTTCGCTTTCGCTTTCCTTCTTCTTTTTATTTACTGGCGCGAATGCCATCGTTAACCAGTGGGAAAATCTTCCAGAGGCGAATGGGTAGGCACGTCGTCCAAATATAGTTTTCGGCTTCACTTTGAATTTCACGCTCGCTCCGAATAATATCCGATTCGTTTTCGACGATCCGTACAAATCGCATCGTCCCATTATCCAGACGAAGTACTGTATAAACATATACATACACACACACACACACACACACACACACACACACACACACACACACACACACACACACACACGTGCCACCGGATGCCGTATGTTTTGTTCGGCGACAGATGGCTGCAAATGGAAAAAGTCGATCACTGTCAACTGTGAGAAAATCTGATAGCGTTGAATGGAGAAAAATGGAAAAAATTCCAGCGCAACGGCTACTACCTACGCTAGAAAAGCAGCCTTTCGATACTCATCAAAAATCAAAATCATCCCTTTATACATTATGTTTTTTCCCATCTCATTTTACATTATTTTAGCCTGCTACGTACTTATACCTATATCTTATATTTTTTCGAATAAGTTATAATTATTTGTACATTTCTCTTTACATCCGCTCGGGATAGTTTTTAATTTTTTATCGAAAAGTTTCAGCCGTTTTTTTGTTTTTGTTTGTTTTTTTAGTTTTAGTTTTAATTTTAATTTATTTGATTTTCATAAACATTACCTACGTTGGCATTCGGTATGTTCAGGGCTACTCTTACATCAAATTTCAACCCGTTAGAATGATAATTGCGTTTTAAGCCTGTCATCGATGGGACCATTGGCAGCCCTCATGGCTAAACCGCTTCACCAATTTTCATTACCCACTATACCTACCAGTTTTTATAAGGTTTCGAACTAAATATTTATCAAATTTTAGCCTCTATGGGTGGAACTTTTGTCAGCTCTCGTGGCTAAACTGCTCGACTGATTTTCATTTCTCATCGAACTCGATGCAAGTTTCGATTGGGTTTCGAGCCAACTATACCAACCAAATGTCATCTCCATACTCCATCGAACGATAATTACGTGCTAATCCCCCATTGATAAAGGTTTCGTCAGCCCCCATTGCTACGCTGCTTGACCGATTCTCATAAAATTATGTGAAAGTTTTAATTACGTTTAAAACGCAACTATCTGCCGAATTTCAGCTTTATCGAATGATAATTACGCCTTAATCTCGTGGTTTGGAAATTTCGCCAGCTTCCATGACCAAACCAGTTCAACGATTCTCATCGAACTCCGTATAAGTTTCAATTAGGTTTCAGTATTTCTGAACTCCCTTCGGAAATTCATCGATAGGTACACCTACCTACTCGCCGGCACTAAATTTTATTATAAAAACAAAAATTTGATTGCAAAGATAACCCACCATGTAGGTACCTAACTATGGAAATCTCTCATCGTATTACCATCCTGCAATTACAAATTTTTTATCTCCGCGTGGAAGCAAATGAGGTTAAGGAAAAAGTGAATGGTTTTTTTTTTTTTTTTTTTTCTCTAACGAAAGTACTATTTTTCCTTTGGTCACGCAGATTACGAATATAGTATTAAAGACCTGCTCGTGAGCTGGACCCGAGTTGAAAAAGTCAACTTTCGAGCCATCTATATTATTATAATTATGTAGAGTTGGATTACCGACCTTGAAGTCGGTATCCGCACGTTTTTACTAATCGAACGGCCATTTTTCCCCGTTTTACCAAAGAACATTTTACGAAATTACTGGCCTTTATCTAGTAGCGAGTGGTAAGGTGAAGTGTTTGTTTTTTTTTTGGTTTTTTTAATACGACAATATTCTGCAATTATTGGATAACAATGTGTTTCGGTGAAAATTTATTCGGGAAAATGGTTGCGTTAGATTTGCGATTCGATATTGTCGATTCGGCAAAATAACTGATCGATAGGTTGACTTCCCACGCAGGTCTTCAATTAGGTATTTTGAAGCATAATTTTCCAGTTGGTCTACGTTTTTCTTGAAGCAAAAAACTGTAGGTACCTATCTTGCACCAATTATCCGTAATGTCCGGTAGTATATATTTCGAAGAGAGATGTAGAGGTACCTCCTACCTTCGAAAGTGGGTACAGCGAATTAATGTACCCGAACGAAGTAACATCGCGATATATGTTCAACTTTCGGTTGTCAGTGGCTGCGTTTGACGCGGCAAAAAAGTACGGCGGACTTTTAACTTTTATCAAGGCCATTCCGCTAATGCTTGAGTCACACGCGCTTCTTATTGGCGCAAATGTGCAGTCAAAATTAGCGGAATAGCTCTCCTTAAAGTTGAAAGTTGAGTACTTTTTCAATGCCGAACACGCGGCTAAGTTGTTCAACGCGTTGAAAGAACCAAATTTCAAACATGGCGACGTTTAAAATAGAGGTTGTCAGACATTTTTTTTTGGCCTACCAGCAATTACTATTAAAGATCTTATAGGCCGATTTTTCGAGTATTTAATTGCGTAGAATACCTTTTGTCATTTTCAGAATTATCAAACATTAAAAAATAATAATAGGTATACGAAAGCTTCTGCCTCACAAATCTCACAACGTCCCAATTTCATCTGACATTGCATACGTAGTGCCTACTACGCCTAGCTACCTACCATACTAACGCACTGCTACAGGTACGCCTAACACAGTTCGAGAACCTCTCGTTCAAAACGTATTCTGGTCAGAATTCTATAATATTGATAACTACCAGGTTTACTCTTTTTCTGAAATTATTGTCAAGTCCGTCCAAAGTGGATAAATTTTTTGTAAATTTACTCACGAAAACAGGGGCAGTTCTAGGCAAAGGGGAGGCAGAATTTAGGAGGGCGCCTAAGTGGCCCGCGTCATCTTTCAAGAAGTAGGTATGCCAACAAAATGATATGTTTGTGCTCGTTAGAATTTTATACCGCAGAATTATTTAAATACAAAAATTTATAATTATAAAAAAGAGAAAAATTGTTTTTTTTTTTTCTGTTTTCAAAATCAAAACTGCGTGGATTTCTTGATAATTTTTTTCATTATAAAAAATTGAAAACATTCTAAGATAAAAAAATTATAGATGAAAAAAACTGCAGTAGGACAATGAGACTTTACTAAATTTTGAAAAACCCAAATAGAAATTGATTACAATCGAAAAATAAGAATTTAGTCAAATATTGTGGATCCTTCATCCGCTTCGTGTTCATAAATTTTATTGCTTACACTCGAGAATAATTTTGTTTTCATTCGAATATTATGAGATAGATATATTTTTAAGACAAATTCTGGCCGTTACATTACAATCCCAATTATCCGAGTTAATCAGGGGAGAGGGAATTCGGATACTGCGAAGAGTCGGTTTACATGAATTATAGTTTTAATGTGAAAAAAAGCAAAATACATAATATAAAATATTTTACGTTCGTATTATTTGTAAAAAAAGTGAATAATATAGCAACTAAAGCATTAATATTAGTACCACATTAGTACTAAAACTAACGTACAAAAAAATAAAATGATACTTGCGGTGACCTGTAAATTAAAGTTTTAAATTAACTGGTCGTTAAAGATTTTTTTTCTATATGTGATTTTTAGTGAAAAAATAAACAAAAATCGAATAATCGAAAAAAATCGGATTGACTTTTTTGTAATCGAAATAAGTATTGAATAGTTGGAAATTAGATAAATAGAATTCTACTGTATCTATAAAAACTTCATAAACTGCTGTGTACTGGTAATAGCATTTCAAGTGAAATAGGAGAGAGTCATCCATAATCAATATTTTTAGGAATTAGAAAATTAGATGATGAAAAAAGAAAATTTTTGTAAGTATTTCTCACAAATTCTGAAGTAGAACTTTTCTTGAAAATCAATTCAGGGTGAAATATTTCTTTCATTTAGATAACAGGTAGGTGATAGGAAATTAGTTATTATTTGAATCTTCTATTCTTTTCATATTTTCAAATAGCACTCCTCATCTCAGTGAACAATTAACTTATTTTTATTATCAGTTAATGAAAAATTTACGGTATGAGGCAAAAGGGCTCGGACCCCTTGACGACAGTTGCTGCCCCAAAGGGCAGGCAAATAATCGTCCTTGTGACGTTAAACACACTAAATATGTTCGATCGTAATTACCTGCAAGTACATGCAGGTAATGTACGAGTACCAAATCGTGACACAATGAAACAATGTCACAATCCGTACACGAACTGGTCAACCATCTCTTATCACGGTAGGGGATGTTGCAACCTGGCCACCCTCACAGACGTATGTATATTCTTACATACGTGTCTTAGTGTGCGTGTAAATAAGCTGTATATAAACCACCCGAATCGGCTCTAAAATCGCCAGTGTTCGGTCTGGTTCTGGCTTACCCGTATTTGTATACAAAGTGGCTGAACACACTTAAACTCTGTTGAATTTCCTTCTGGTGAGAATATCTCTCGCGACAAGGTATTCCACAGTGGTGACCCCGATGTGATTTTTGGCTACGTCGTGAGGTGTTTTTAGGCGCGTTGCGCTTTTCCAAAAATTTGGCGCGGTGTGCTGGCGGAATACTTGCATGCTCAGCAAATACAAAAAATTTTTTTTGCAGACTAAAACACCTTTTAGGTCGTGGAAGTAGAGTCTGCTGAAGAGGGAATTTATACCCCTCTCCTTAAAATATACAAACAAGGAGAAACAAGACAGTAGGCTTGGAGGAAGAAGGTTGGACTCATCCCCCAACTCTCCCAACTACAACTCGACACTCTACGAATTTAACAAACCTGGAAGAAGGCACTCAACACCCAGAATTAGCACGACTGGGAGCTGCAATAAATAAAGATCAACTAGCAGTGAAAACGTTGAGAAGTGGTCAAACTTTAAGCCAAAGTTCTGACCCAAAAACACCTGTCCTACAAACACAGGAGCCAGTGTTTTCAACCAGCAAGGAAAGAAGTAGTTCTGTGGAATACGCTTGTCATCAGAAAGACACAGCAATGGTCTCGCCACCAACTGAAAACCCACAACCATCGCAGGGAGGTAGTAGTCAGCCACAGCTGACACCCGAAGTCTTGGCGCAGATTATGCAACTTTTACAATTGCAGCCAGGGCACAACCCCAACTTCTACAGACGGAGGATCGAGATCCCAGAATTTCTGCCCAATGAGGTAAACTTATGGTTGACTCTATTAGAAGGCAGGATCAAGACCCAGAACATTACTCTGAACCAGCAGTATCTACACATCTGTGGAGGCATGCCCCCACAGATAATCCCCCACATTCCGGACATCATGGAATGCCCTTCGACAGAAGATGACAAATATGCCTGGTTTGTCAAGAAGATCAAAAAATGTATTCGGAAAAACTAAGAACAAAATTATTGATGATGTGATGGGTGGTATGAAGATGGGGGATGACAAACCCTCAATCTTCATGGCAAAATTGAGGCAGAAGGCGGATAACATCGTAGCCCCTTCTGTCATAAGGAATCAATTTTGCAAACAACTTCCCCAAAGTGTTGTGCAATGCCTAGCCGCCGTAGGTTTGACCGTGATAAATACATCTGTAGACTTGGACTTCCTTGCGAAATCCGCAGATAATTCACTCGAATACACCAGGTCAAAACCCGTGGTCAGTGCAGTGTCTGCAGACACTGGAGAATTCGCTCAACTTCGAGCCCAAATAGCTCAATTGACCGACGAAGTAAAATGGAACAAAAGCCAAAGCTCAACAAAACCCAATAGTAGCTGGCAACAACAATCCAAATCAAGAAGCAACAACAACAATAGTGGCAATAGCAGAGGACGACAGTCCCGGTCCAGAGTCCGCAGATCTAGTTCCAATAACAGGGGTCAGAGTTCAACTCCCCCATGTACATCATCTCCCAAAAACCAGTCTCGAAATTGGGATGATAAGAGTTGTTTCTTCCACAATAGGTTTGGTGCGGAGGCCACCAAATGCAACAACAGGTGCAAATGGTGGGGTAAATCCTACAACAAGGAAGCGTCAAACTAGAACGAGGGGCCATCTATACGGCCAAAGACCCCTCAGAAAAACACTCATGCCGCCTGTTCATAAAGGACAGGACAAACAGGAGATGGTACTTGATAGATTCAGGTGCAGACTTGAGTATATTGCCAGTAAATAAAAACCAAAAAGTACTTCCTCCGAAATACTATCTCCGTACTGTGAATGGTCAAAACCTTCCAGCTTACGGACTTGAGACCAGCAAAGTTGACATCGGACTTAAGGAAAATATGACGTGGTCCTTCACGGGTGCTGATGTTCCAAACCCGATCCTGGGTGCAGATTTTCTTGCACAATATGGCCTGATCATTGACCTCAAAAATGGCAAACTGATCAATAGTGAAACAAAAAATTGTGTGGATGGCAAAACGCATGCTTACAGACTAGACACAAACATATCCAGCTGTACAAAAGTCAACGGACAACTCTTACGGATCCTGTCTGACTATCCTGGAGTCACTCAACCATCAATTTGCAGGCATCCTACATACAAACACGATACGGTTCATTACATAGAAACCAAAGGACAGCCTTGCCATGCTAGAGCACGAAGGTTACTGCCTGACAAAATCAAAGCGGCATGGGAGTACTTTCATCGCATCATTGAGGAGGGTGTATGTCGCCCCTCAAAAATCTCATGGAGCTCCCCTATCCACATGACCAAAAAAGCAAGGGGAGAGTGGCAAATTGTTGAAGACTACAGGGCCTTAAATGCCATAACAGTTCCTGATCGCTACCCAGTCTCCAATATAATGGACTTCAACGCGAACATGAAGGGTAAAACGATGTTCACCAAAACTGACATCAACTGGGCATTCCACCAAATTCCTATGGCTGACCAGGACGTACCAAAGACAGAGGTTATAACCCCCTTTGGACTATTCGAATGCCGTTTGGACTTCGCAACTCAGCACAAACTTTCCAGAGATTTATCAATGGACTGTTTAGGGAATTGCCGTTTGCATATGTATACTTGGATGATATCTGCATTTGCTCTGAAGGTGGTGAGCAACAGCACTAGGAGAATGTAAGAGCCGTTGTACAGTGTATACATGCTGCCGGGCTTACTATCAACGTAGGTAAAAGCTTATATGCACAGACTGAAATTGACTTCCTCGGCTACAAAGTCTCGACCAAAGGCATTTCCCCTTGAAGACCAAAGTAGAGCCAATATTGAACTTCCCAAAACCCTCAAATGTCGCTGAACTCAGGTGTTTCTTGGGGATGGTGAGCTTCTATAGACGTTGCATGAAGAATGCAGCAGCCAAACAAAGTAAGCTGTTTGCACTAATAAAGACAAGTAAAAAGAAAGATAAGACTCCACTCGAATGGAATGAAGAAGCCAAACAGGCCTTTGAGAAAATCAAAGATACACTGGCAAATGCAACCCTATTGGCTCATTCAGACGAAAGTCTGCCGTTATGCGTGAGTACCGATGCATCTGATTTTGCTATTGGTGCAACCCTGTACCAATTGGATAAAGACAACAAGAAGTTACCGCTAGCTTTCTTCTCGAGGAAGCTCTCAAAAACAGAAAAGAACTATAGCACATACGATAGGGAATTGCTCGAAATTGCATTTCATGCACCAATTAGAGGGTAGATGTTTTTCTGTGTATACTGACCATAAACCCCTAACATATGCCTTCACACAAAAAGCAGAACTGGCATCGCCGAGAAGAGCACGACAATTAGACTATATTGGTCAATTGACTACCGACATTCAGTATATAAGTGGAGAACTTAACACTCCAGCTGGTGCCTTAAGTAGAATCGAAGCTATCTCGGCTCCTGTCCAATTACCTTATGCTGAAATAGCTAAAGCACAGCTTAAGGATGCAGAATTGCAAGAGTTGTTATCGAACGATGATACTACTCTCAAATTGAGACAGCAAAAAATTCCCGGTACTGAGGTTTTATTAACATGTGACATCAGTACAGGTAAGAAAAGGCCATTTCTACCGGTAAAATATCGCAGGTTGGCTTTCAACAGTGTACATAATCTGTCACATGCTGGGCCAAAATGTAGTGCTAATATGATTTTGGTAAGGTTTGTATGGCCACGAATGAAGTCTGACTGCAACAAATGGGCTCGCAGTTGCCTGAACTGTCAAGAATCCAAAGTAGGAAGACACACTCACTCGCCCCTCAAATCCTTCAAACAAACAGGGCAGTTTAAAACAGTTCATATGGACTTGGTAGGCCCATTGCCACCATCTCAAGGACACAGATACCTGTTGACGATAATAGACAGGGCAACACGATGGCCAGAAGCAATCCCTCTACATGAGATGTCAGCTCCTACAGTAGCTGCAAGGTTATACGATACCTGGATTGCGAGGTATGGTGTACCAGAAGTCATAATCACAGACCAAGGTCGCCAATTCGAGAGCTCGCTCTTTAAAGAGCTGCCTAATAAGCTTGGTGTTCAACACAGTCATACCACAGCTTACCATCCTCAAGCCAATGGCAAAATAGAGAGATGGCATAGAGCCCTCAAAGCCTCTATCATGTCCCATGATACCAAGAGATGGGTAGAAGTACTTCCTACCATCCTCTTAGGCCTTAGATCTGCCCTACCAACTGATACAGGTCACTCTACAGCGTAACTAGCGTTTGGCGAAGAGCTACGCCTCCCAGGGGACTTCTTCACAGAATCGAAGGAAGTTAGCCCCGAATTCATGGTACAAAACATAAGAAATGATGCCAACAATTTCCTAAAACAGGCAGCTCGCCATGGCCAGCCCAAGATTTACATCTCGAAACACTTGGCCAATACTTCATACGTATTTGTTAGAGACAAAAAAATGAGATCTGAGCTGGAAAAACCATACGCTGGTCCTTACAAAGTAGTATCACGAGATGAGAAAAACTTTGTGATACTCATTGCAGGCAAACCTTGAACAATTTCAATTGACAGATTGGAGCCTGCATACATGGTAAGCGACGACAAAAGAATAAAAAGGATACCAAGGGAGAACATAGAAAATATCCAGACAGATTCCCAAACAAATACAAAAGAATCTGTCAAAAAATGTGAAACAACAAATTCACAAATCGAGAAAACACCAAAAATAAAAAAGTCTGTGAAGTTTTCGGACGATGTTACCACTAAAACATTTGATCCGGAGGCCCCCATAAACCCACAAAAAAGAGGCAGGCCCCTAGGCAGTAAAAAATGCAAAAATTCCCATCCTTCTCGCAAGTCTGAGAGGTTAATGCGAAGAAAATAAAATTTACTCCCGAAAAAGTAATATCTGCTATGTAAGTTAAACCCGCTAAAAAATATGCGACGAAAATCGGAACTCCACAAGACAAAAGAAACTTCAGAGATAAGCAAACGAGGAATGCCAACAAAAAGAAAACGACAGGAATAAACAAATCCACGTGCGATACGGAAATAAACATCGCAACGTGCGTTTACCATTAAACACAAAGATAATCTCAACGTTGTGACGTCACAAGCGGAGATTCCTTTGTAATATAAATTTGAAAAATATATTCTATGAGTTTATTTCAGGCATAACTTTGCTTAAACCGATCAGAACTTAACCAGAAAACTTGCATACGGCCGAGAATTTTAAGCTCTATCCCCTCTACATGCTGATCAAAAGATGCGAAAATAATGAAACAAAACTGTAATGGTAAATCAAAAACTGTAGTAAAATCACCCACTTCAGAACCACCAGAGATCTTGGACGTGTTTTCTGAAATATTTTTGGTTCCTTCTCCTGCTAAACCCATTCTAATGTCGCTGCCAATTCCTATCCTGAAGTTGGCCACCTCCCAAACTGCCCGGAAAACTGCTGAGTCCTTACAAACTCAGCAGAAGACTGAGCAGAAGACTCGAGCTGGATCGGATCGAAGAGGAGCTGCTGATGGACACAGCTCCTCCCATAGACGATGTCCTAGCGGAAATGACTACTCCGCTGCCTCCGATTATCTCTCCTCCCCAATCGCCGGAGGAATCGACACCAACTCCGGAACCACCAAAGTCGGAGCCGAAATTGGAGGAGAAATGGGAGCCAATGAGGTTCTTGTTTACGGCTGAGAGGGCCGCAAACGAGAAAGCAAAAATGGCCACCTGGACATCGGGGAACCCAAACTCCCCGATGTTAAGGAAGCCAACGTTCAAACGTTTACTGCCCCCTCACTCCCATCATCACCCTTACGCCCGCTCAAAAAACGTACCACCAAGGTGTAGGGGAGAAGACAGCCGGGCAAATTACCTGGCCCGGATATACGCCCGTAGGGAATCCTACGAGTGCGTCGGGGTTGCGGTAGGTAGTGCCCTGGCAAAATGGGAGGCCGACCAGAGGCGAAAGTAGAAACCCGCACATCCCCCCAGGCCTTGCGCATTTTGATCAATTTTGCGGCTCAAAAACTGGGGGGGAGTAGCTGTGGGGACTCAACAGTATGAGGCAAAGGGGCTTGGACCCCTCGATGACAGTTGCTGCCCCAAAGGGCAGGCAAATAATCGTCCTTGTGACGTTAAACACACTAAATACGTTCAATCGTAATTACCTGCAAGTACATGCAGGTAATGTACAAGTACCGAATCGTGACACAATGAAACAATGTTACAATCTGTACACGAACCGGTCAGCCATCTCTTTTCACGGTAGGGGATGATGCGACCTGGCCACCCTCACAGATGTACGTATATTCTTTTGTACATGTCTTAGTGTGCGTGTAAATAAGCTGTATATAAACCACCCAAATTGGCTCTAAAATTGCCAGTGTTCGGTCTGGTTCTGGCTTACCCGTACTTGTGTACGAAGTGGCTGAACACGCTTAAATTCTGTTGAATTTCCTTCTGGTGAGAATATCTCTCACGACAAGGTATTCCACAGTAATGTTATCAACATTTTTGTTATATTCTTCATTTCTCACTTTCTTTTGAGGTTTATCAACAATATCACTTCAGGACGCCACGAATTATCTGGAAGCCTTATAGCTATGTCTGTAAAACAGTTATAAGAGCTATATATCTACTTCTTGCTTATCACTACTTTATCAGTCAATATGGCCATCTCCTGAGGTGGCTATAAAAGTAAATAAGAGCTATAAAGACCTGGGAATATTTGTGTTTGCGATTTTTACTGTGGACTTTTTAAATTGATACTAAAAACATCACTTCTTATCAATAAATTGCTCACTTCTGCGCAGGGGTTTTGATTTCATCATATAGACAACTCGTAAACATACCTTTCTCGTCACGATTTCCTTATGATCCTTATAGATAATTTGTAAATGGTACCCACAGTTTCTGAAAATACTCGACGTATCCAGTAACATATGTAGGCTTTCAACAATCAGTTGCTATTAGGGTTTTCCAAAGTCTTATTTTTATTACAGTTCTTTTCACGTCTAATTTTTTCATCTAAGAATTTTTTTTCCTACGAGTATGAAGTAGTTTCACACCCTCATTTAAGAATTTTCGTTATCTACTTTTATTATGGAAATATGAAAAGTGATGAAAGGGTTTTTTCCAATATTTGGCGTATGGTAATGTAGAACTCACTGAATCAGTAAAGAAATGTTTTAAACAGTATTTCTCATTGCCTATTGGAAGGAAGAGAAGTCTACCCAAAGTGTACTTCAATATTAAAAAAATAATTGATTAAATTTACAAGATTTTTTCCACAATTGAACTATAACCTCTTCAATATTGCCTTCAGAATTCAACACTTTACTCATACTTTGGTTTGTTACTTGATACACCTATATTAACACTTTGTATTTTTGTTTAATGTTTTTATTTTTATTAATAAAGAAATTTGTTTGAGAGTTTATTTCTTTATAGTTTACGCATAATATGAATTTAGTTCTTCCTAAAAACTTTTTTAGAGGATGGGAGCTAAATTTGGTTCATGCCTGCTTACCAACATTATTCTTGAACCATCCTTTCACGCAAAGCACAGAGCTTCGCAAGCAAGAGCTGACTCGAACAAACAATTTTGTTCAAATGATGCTGGATATTTGCCACCAGGAACAAATAAATTCAAGGTAAATTCTCTGCGTAGGTAAATTAACTTAGACTAATTCATTAGTTTGCATTTATATCAAAGGAACATGTTTAAATTTAAAAAAGAGAAAGAAATAACTAATTTTTTGTAGAATACTACAAGTGATATATTTCCTGCATTTTACATTAGATTGATAAAATTGAGGAGAATTGATAAAAGGAGAAAATGCAGACCACAGACTACTGCAGCTGCCTGAGAAAGAAAAAAATATATAGAGTTGTCTAAGAATGTATTATTACAGACATAACAAAAAGGGTGCCTCGTCTATTTTTAATTAAATAATCATATTTGCCCTTTTCATACTTTATTTGTGTGCTTTTCTAACACTGTAGCATTATCTCTTTACCAAATTTTACAGAACTTTTTTTTTTTTTTTTTTTTGTGGAAGGGATGCTTTATATTAAATATTTTGAAGAAGGTCAAAAGGGAAAGAGGAAGAAATTAAAAATGATTTTTAAAACACTCACAACAGCTGCCTTCCAAGAAGAAAATTCAAAAGTAAAAAGAGGCCCTTTGTTCTGTTTTTATATTACTATTAGTGAATACACAATGCTGTTATGCAGTAATAATTCATATACCTATATATATGTTCCGTCCCGTTTTTGCAGACGATTCAGTTCGTCTACAAAAACGTGTCGAACAAATTATAGACAACTATTATTCCTAATTCTCGGAATAATAGCTGTCTATATTTTACCTAGCTTCCCACAGACAAACACCACCAGATATGCTGACAATGATGTGTCATCATATTTGGCGGATGTTCTATGTCACGCCACCTTTTTGGTCGGCCATCTTTCGATTGAAACAAAGGAAACGAAAGTAATGTAATATCTTCATTTCAAAGACATGTTCATTCCTAAACCTGAAGTCTAGCAGAGACGTTAAGGTCCATACTAGTTGTTATGGAAATTAGGTTTCACTAGTATTAAGAAATAGTAATAAGTATAATTCTAAAGTGTTTGTAATAATTGAAGTGAAATATTAATAAAAGATAATATTCAGAAATTATCTTATTTGTTGAGGTAATTCAGAAGTATTGAATTACTCTCGCAACAATATATCTTCTATTTCTATTTCTATATCTATACTAATATATAAAAGTGTTTTATAATGAGTAATCTTTAAAACTACTGAACCAATTATCATGACCAAGTTCATCTTTTTACAGGTAAAATACCCTATGGGCAAAAGCAATGCATTTCCGCAACTAATACAACTGCTTATGATACGTACATGGCGAAAATAGATGCTGATGGATTCGTTTTCACATAAACAAGGCGTATTTTGATACTGAAATCAATGCTTATTCACACCTCACCAATTTTTTCTAAAAGTACAAGGCGTATTTTATGCGGTAACCATTGCTTATATACTCCCGAGTATTTTTTACACTATGGAAACACAGAGGAAACAAGGGTAGTCATCTGCCTTCTAATGAAACATGGACGTTTTTGTTGTTGATTATGTAGTGTATTTGCGCATTTATATTCGAAGGCAGATGAACGCAGTGTAATTTAAGGCATATTCTGAAGCGGATGCCTGTATGTGTATTCAAATGCATAAATGCACTACGTGTTTGAAGAGTATTTTAGTACAGAAGTCCTCATCCATTTTTCAAGGCTGGTAAACACTACGTATTTTGAAGAGTATTGTGTGACATAGGTATGTTCGCAGGAGTTTGTCATTGCTAATATACACTACTTACCTACAGTGTATTTCTTGGCTGATATATGAATGAGTTTTTCATTGCTGATATACACTACTTATCCATAGTGTATTTCATGGCTGAAATAGGAATGAGTTTTTCATTGCTGATATATACTTTGTTTTCCAAAGAGTATTGTGTGACATAATATAACCATATGAGTTTTACATTGCTGACATATTCCTACTGGCAAAAGCAAAGCGTTTCCATTACTGAAAAATGGGTGTACAAGGTGTATGGAGACATTTGTATAACAGTGAGGCGTATTTTGGGGTGTAAAATAAGGTTTGTTTACGCCCTACCAATTGTCCAAGGCGTAAATAAGACGTGAAATGAAACGTATGCACTAAAGTAGATACATATGTTTTATGCCAAATTTACACATCTTGTACCAATTTTTCATCAAACTGACTTAGAAACAAAATTGCCAGTTCGGTACGCCCCAGTTTTCCAGTCCCCTACTTTTATATACATAATATAAAGATACTCGATACTAAAGTAAATACAAAAGGTATAATTTTGAAAAATTAGTCCTAAACCCATTTTTGGTGTCACAGATGTGATCATCGCTTTTTTTGAGATAGATTCCCTCGTTACATTTTTCCGCCTTATTAAAAAACGCTCTCCAGTTTCCACCAACATCGCTTAAAGGAATAATTTTTCCTAAGCAAAACTCCCGTGTTTCTCTACTATAGGTACCTCATCTTAGATGCTGCGAAGCAAATCGAATGCAAATCAGTACCTAATTTTATAATTTATTTTCATTTTCTCTTTTTGGCGAAAGTGGAGACAAATAAATAAATAACATTACATTTTTTTTTTTATGAAGCTATATTTTTCAACAACGGTAACAAAGAGTTGAGAAACTAGAAAACAGTTAACAAGCAACCGGTACAAATATAAAATGATAAAATGTAAGATTTTGTCTTAACAGAATACCTACCTATGATGCATTGTATGATATAAACGAAATACTCATATTATCATTATACTCGCGAGTAGAGAAAAATTCAAGCACCCAGCACCAAAAAATAAAAACAAAAAACAAAAGCAGAAACGAGAAACGATTCTTTCGACGAATAAAACAGGAACATAACAAAAGAATACACAAAAAACATTTATATAAATATGACTTAGTTTAAAAAAAAAACGAAAATCCGTATTTTAAGCTCGAGAAAAGAGAAACGAAAAATGAAAACATCGATCGTTTTTATCATTCGATGTCGAATAATGCAGTTTTCTCTATCGCGGTGGATCAAAATGAAAAAGTCATCATTTTAATATTTCCACGATTGAACTTTTTCAATTTTTGCTTTTTCGTCATCCGAGAAGCCCAAAATACTTTCGATGGCTGTGAGATGATCACGTGAATTGGTTGTGTCGGTGAGAAAATAAAAAATGGCCGTTTTTAAAAAACGTAATGTCATTTCAGCGTCATTGCCAGTTTTTAATTTACTGGCATCTAGAAGAGCACGGTACATGACCTAGAAAAAAATACAAAATGCTATTCGTTAGAAAATAATTTGAACATGAAACACAAACCCTGGAGTGTTTTTCTTCTAACTGTAAAATAATATTAAAAGAACGATAGTAAATATTCTACAAAAGCGCCGAGTAATTCACATCAAGTCGGATACCGGGCAAATAAAAACTGGAAATGATACAAAATAAAAAAGCCAACAAAATAATGAAAAATTCCCTTACAGTTGCGACGCATAGCTTATCTCACTTTACATAATTTCGCCTCGGGATATTTTTTCTTTTCATTTAAAATGTTCCGAACAGAATTTATGAAACAAAATCTTCAGCATTTTTCTTATAAATACCAAGCAACACCAAAGATAAAAGTAACTTTAACACAAAAAACAATTCATCTAAGTTTGCTAAGAAATAATTACTTTTCTCTGAAAATTGGAAGCAATTTATTATTTTCTGCATTATCAACACTGTCAGTGCCAGAGGTTGGAAAACAAAAACGAAGAACAGAACAGAAACGGATCAGAAATGATTTTTTAGACAAAAACCAGAAACTAACATTAATGGAAACAAAATTTTGAATAACCAAAACAAAACAGAAATAAAAACAAAATTTTTTGGTATTTGCAAAAAATCTGAATTTTACCTTTAAATGCATTTTCTGATGGTTTATTTTGTAAAATTCATAAATTACAAGCACGATTTTTAATTTTTCTTTTGTTTCATGTGAAACTTATCCAATTAGCAGGTTGCCACTCGATGAAAAACAGAAATGGAAACGAAAACTAACGGAAACAGCCATAAAAATTTTCAGAGTAAAAAACCAACAGAAACAGAAACAAAAAATTTTAGGAACAAAAACTAAAGCAGAAACAAAATTTTTAAAAACAAAACTAACAGAAATAGAAATAAGTTTAGGTTAAAAACGAGTTTTTAAAAGATAATCTTTTATTTTTGTTTGGGCTAATTTATTCTCTTCGATCTAATATCTACAAAGTTGACAAAACGGAATACTGCATTTTGGTTTAGGTATACTTACCTACTTTTTCTCTCGATTTATCATTCAAAAGTTAAAATTTCTCTACTTTACACAATACAGTCAGGGATAAGAAAATTAGTGAGTTTAAACGGTGCCAGCAGTTTATAGTCGAATCACTCGACTCACTGAACGTGTAGCATAGCTTAACTGGATCAAATCTGGCACTGCACATCAGTTAATGTGGATTTGAGGAGGAGGGCCGAATACACCCGCCCTTCCTCATCTGAATCCGCGTTTAATTGCATCCTCAGAAAAAGGCTCGAAAAATGTGTTCTCATCTGTTTTAAATGAAAGTTAGACTTCTTTTTGAATTCCCATGTGGTGATCTTATTGGATTGATTGAGGGAGGATGTTTTTTTTAATATAGCTTTCAACTTGGCACAGTACAGCAAGACAATAACCTAATTTTTTCAATCCTCAAAAAGTGAAAACATTATTGAAAAGTTCTGCGAGTCATTTCTACTGCTAAAAATAATGATAGAATTTTCTATCAAATCTTCACTTTTATTCATGCCTCAAATGGCAAGTCCAGTACAAAAGAATTTCGCTCTGAATTAAAAGTACTGAAAGCGTGATCGTACATGTTCGATAACTGTTTTCAAGCACAAAACAGGCCTTTGTGAAAGGGAATGTTTAACGTGAGAGTGAAATTTTTGATGACTAAAACATGATTTTGTTTTATTATTGTTACTAGCAAGTTATAAAATTGACAGTTGTAAAAAGAAAACAAAAAAAAAAAAAAACTTTAGAAGGAAGATATGGCCGGGATGGTTTTTTTCTTTATACCGATAACAGGTAAAAAGATGTAATCAATCTCCATGAACACCCTTTCAGAATTGATAGCATTTGATTAGCGCTAGCGCTTCACCATCACTCAAGTTCTCGACTAAATTTAATATTTAACAAAATGATCACCATGACATCGTTTGGGAAACTGAGAATAAGACTGGATTTGAATATAATTTTTATCAAATTCTTTTTCATCATATTCTTGAAACAAAACGTAAAATAACTAATCTACAGAAGAACGATATCAGTGAAGATGGAAAAAAATTTTGTCAAATGCTAATAAAATCTTATAAGCTTTTTACACCGACTTATTCCACAAAATCATTCGCCAAAACTGAAAATAATACTATATTCTTCGTGATTTCGACGAATAGAAAACCCAAATCTGAAACGTTTTTCATCCTTCCAGTGGATTAAACCATAAATAAATTAACAGATATAAGATTCGATCAAGGGGAGAAGAAGGTTTGAAAACTCTCCTATCGAAATGGTTATGTAATTTCAGTCACACCTATTATAGAGAGATACGTTTTTCATTCAAAGCTACAAGACTGTACTCCCATTCAACAATATACGAAACGTTTCGAGACGAATTTGTAACTAAAATTCGTAAGTATGTCAGAAATCAGTTTCATCTCGGAATAATTGTAAAATATATTTTCAGATTTTTGAACAACGTTTCTGTAAATTAGTACATACACTCGATATGAATTTTTAGGAAATATTTTAGAACTGCTTTTTCAAAAATTAGGGAGAATATTCTTAAAAACAAGCCTTAAGCCTGTACAATAAAAAAAAAAAATGACTGTACCACAATTTAAAGAGTTAGAAGTAATATAACAGTCCGATTAAATCCATCCGAACTTCACCGGTAATTTTACCCAAAGCATAATTTAGCATGCATCATGCGATTACGAAAAATAACAAATAGATTTATACGAGCAGAAAATTACAAAACATGCGAACGAGTTGTTGAAGAGAAACTTAACGTTTTATTTAAATAAAGTTCAAAAAATTCAAAAAAAATCATAAAAAATATCACACGTAATCTGTGTTACCAACCTTACGAGTACCAAGGATCCATAACGAAATAGCTTCTCTTGCACTTAACAAAGCGCTGTTTTTAAACTCGATATCCTAATGAAAGAAACAAAGAAAAAAAAAGGAAAAAGAAATACCGAATACCAAACTAAGGACTATTAAAAATGTTAGTGGTTCAGACATAAACGCTAATTACGTAATTCAGTGACGATATGAAGGAAAAGTAAGATCAATCGAATAAAAAAATTGTCGATAGTCATTCATTATGACGGAAAACTTTTGGGAAAATGAGGGAATAAAATGTCGATAAACTATTTTCGTCTTCATTCAAATCTGAAAATTTATGCCCACAGAGCACAAATTTTTACAAGGTAGTTTCGTACATGTGACAAGACGAAAAATACGTAAGTCCTGAATGGCTGTACAAAATTCCATACGAGTACTGTTTTTTCTTAAATATTCTTCGAAATGCATGGAAAACTTTCAAGCACGATTTTCAAAGTATTCTATTGCACAATTTTTTCCATAAAAAAAGTTACAGTATTACAAAATTTACGCTACCTATTTCAAATACCTGACTGAAAAATAGGAAGCTGGTAAAATGGAATGAAGTAGTTATTAAATTTTATGACACATGAAAATTTTGTGGACGACTTAAGGTATGTGACTTGATATGGAAATGTAAAATACATTTGTGATCCCCATTTTGAGGGGAAAAGATACCAATCAAAGAAGTAGGTGCGCGTATTTCAAGGAAATTACCGGGAAGACAACGGAGAAGTAGCTAATTTACTAAAACTGGTTGGAGAGTTGAGAGAAATGAGCACGAAAAACCAAGCGTACAAAAGAACATGTTACGAGAAGAAGAAGTTTAGAGAGTTTAGGTTTGATGCCTGTCACACGTTGGATATTAGGATATGAATTTAGATATCGTATAAAATTATGTGAGCAGAAGACAGAGGTAAAATGGAACTTCCATTACTCAAAATTTATTGGGCACGAAATAAGTTGAAAAGTGAAGAGTGGAAAATGACGCACGCAGCTAATGTTTCGAAAATCATATCGGAGGGCAAATGATTCACACAAACACTGAAGACTGAACGAAAAACACTAAGGGATTTTCAGATGTCTATAAAAGTTTAGGTATACTAACAAAAATGGAGCAAGTCTGATGTTATCCCAGTAGAAACAGCATCAATTTTAGATGATAATGGACGAAAAGAGATTTTCAGCACTACATTCTGAATTTTGATGGGAGCTAGGGATGAAGACAGTCCCAAGGTTAAGACTGTTGAAAAAAAAAAAAACACAACATTTCATCGTCGTTTAACAAAAATTTAATGCAGTCATATTCGGGAGTACGCGGACAGTAACAGAAAAATAATTAGGAATTTGTAGTGAAGAAGCCATTAAACTGTATAGAAAAATATACGAAAGAAGTGATCAGGTTGGGGGGCGAATACAAATCGTCGCTTAAATTTCGAAGCAAGGGACAGTGTTTGGGATAATAATTCAACAAAAATAATTCAGAATGATGAAGAAGTAGCGATTGGAAAAAAATTATTACAGAAAAGGATGTCGGCGCGGAGCTGGAATCAGTCTGGGCATACTGATACTAAAAGAGAAAGATATCTATGCCTAGCTACGAGTAAATTAGGTAATTTTCAGAGCAGAGTGTAAACAGATATTCATTTCAGCGAAATTGTAGTCAAAATATGAAACAAATTACTGAAACCTAAATGTGACTCGTTTCAAGATTCGAGAGATAAAAGAATAAAAGGTTGACCTATCAGGTAGGTATATCAGAGGTTAGGTACTTTGAAATAGGTTGACGCATCCAGCGACGATCGAATTAGTATGTTTTGATGGGCCGAGACCAGGGTTTATGATCACACAGAGGTATGTAACTAAGGATGTTGGAACTTGCGATAAAAACAGACGAATATTAAAAAGAGAAAATTCAACAGAGATATATTTAGAAAGGGGATGCTGAAAGACTGGGTCCTACGCTGCTCAATTTAGAGTTCGTAAAAGACATTCGGAACCAGTTGTGGGGAATAATCTAGAGGAATACGAGGAACACTCAGCACCGAGGAAAAGGTTAAGGCGAGGATAAGAATTCGAAGAATGGATTTATGCCCATGAAAAATACTGAATTTCTTGAGAGGTGTTTACCCGCGGAGCAGATGAATTACTGACGATGAATGGATAAGAAAATAATACGATGTTAAAAATAAATTTTTAAAAACAGTATGCTTTTTTAAGTGTAAAACGTGTGAAGTGAAACCTAGCGAACTCTACTGCACTCACACAGAAGCACGTAACTTAAGCCGCAATTGCGACCCTAGCTCTCTGGTACTTCTCTAGTGGCAACCTTTGTAACTATTCACCGGTCTATCTATATACAAATCAAAAACGAAGTCTAAATTCGGCTCCCAAACGTAGTTGAATGAAAGCGTATAGAAAAAGAAAAAACTCTACGGCAGCTGCACTCCGTTAGGAGAAATAAGTTTTCTAATGTATGCTTTGAAACGCATAATTACCGATAATTCAAAATTTTATTACACTGCCAAAAATGCAATACGATCGTACCTACCATACATAGTTACCATCAAAAACAATCTGCACTAAATTTGAATGGTCTTGTTCTTGGGTCATGAAACGAAAAACGTACTCACTCCACCTTTGGGTTCTTCCACGAACACAAAATTAATAAGTAGATTTTCGTAGAAAACATACTCAAAAAATAATAATGAAATGCGATTCGAAAACTTATTAATAATTTTAATATGTTATTTCATCGATGAGACTAGATATTCATGAAGAGTACTAAAAAATATAAAGGACGAATCATTAGGAATTCAACGTTAAATAGTTTGAGAAGCAGACTCAAACAGAAAATGAAATCGGTAACTAGGTACGATGTAAGCCTTATAAAACGCTTTCACATAAAGAAGTCGTCAATATTTTACGAAATATCGAAGATCCATTTTACCGCAATCTCTTTTTGTGTACCTCGTTGAGTTAATTGGCTGGGAAAGTCACATTATGGTATAACTTCCACCCACCATCAGTAACAGATAGAAGAATTTTATATTTATCCAAACAAAGTTTTCACATTTGGAGTCAACATTCAAAATCGAAACGATGTAAAAATTTATAATCTTTAAATGATAGCACTATCGTTTCATCGAAAACCACGAGCCGACTCAACCTTTTCATTTGAACCATTCGTCTCCATAATCGTCACAAATGAAGTTAAAATAGCTGGGAAGGATTTCAAACAGTGTTAGACATTAAATACGGAAGAAAATTATTGGTTTTTAAAGGTTAGTGTGATGAGTTCAACACTGAAATGGATAACCCGATATACATATACACAACACAACACAAAACAAAGAAAACACGATTAAATAAGACAGCGTATATAGAGGTTAAAAAATAAAAAAAGCTCAAACAAATAATTGTTTCCAAATTAATTTTTGGTTCGGGAAATAATAAGTAGGTACCTACGTACCTTCACATTTTCCAACTCCTTCTTGGTAACTGTAAGGTTTTTCAGAAGATCAGATACTTCTTGAGAATGTTGAGATCCTTCTTTGACAGGGGGCAAGTTTTCTTCTACTCTGGACTATAAAATTCAAGGTTTGATGATAGAATCTTACTTGTAATCCACGAAAGATTACTTCAACAATATAAATTGTAACCAACCAATACTTTCTCGGAATTCAACTGTTTTGCACACAGCTGCAAATAAATGTTTCTTTGTAAGTCTTCTTGTTTGCATAAACTTTTCAAAGCTTCGATTTCTTTTTCTAGTTCTTTAATGCGCATTTCCGCAGCATCGTATTTCGGTTTCATTTCGTAATACCTGAAAAATACGTAAGTAGGTAGGTACTTTGGTCATTACCTTAATACGTAAGAATTCTATGACAGCCGAAATCTGTACATAGCAAGCGTTTACCATAATAAGCTACAGTAGGCTAGAAATCGTAGCCGAACAGTTTTTGAGCTACAAAGAGTTTTTGAACTATTTTTAACGAAAAATGTTTTTCTACAAGAAATGCCAATTCAAAAAGCCATATGAAGCCAAACGTACATTGACAAGATGAAAAGATTGCATTAAAATGGGTCTGCACTTATTCGAAATGAGAAAATAACTTTTTTCGAAGGCGCAAAGACGGTTAAATTAATATTGCTAGGCAAAATAAAAAATCATATACGAATTGGCGAGTTTTGTTTCGCGTCCGGTGTGCCTCTTTACTTTTTCCTTCCCCCACTATTACCTACGATGCTGCAAACTCTGCGTATTGAGGGTAGTAAATTACCTATACTTTGTTCCAAAAGAGAAACGTAAGAATTTTTGAAGGCGCAAACAGGCGACCTCAAATGAATATCATCGAAATCGAATTAAATTTGCTAGGCAAAATTAAAAATTTTACGATAAGACGTACTTCTTTTTCGCGTTCAGTGTGAATGCGTACCGTTTCCTCCCCCACGATGTCAACATATTTCGTGTATTGCAGGTGGTGATTTGCATTTCTCTTTTGGAACCGAGAACAGTCTCTTTCAGAACGGATCGTAGTAAGTTAAAAGTTGTATGATTGCTTAGATCAAACACAAGTATTTCCTGCCAGCTTTTCTAAAAATGTCATAACTAGCTGTGACATCGTTTTTTCGTTAATATAACATTAATAATACCATACTTTTGATCAGCTGCTGTGGCACTATAGTAGTGATGCGGCTTACCACACAGACAGTGACAGATTAAAATACGGAGAGGAATTGGCCCGGTTGTACCAACGTTCAACTGATAAGACGCATGGTAAAATGAAGTTAAACACTACTCATCGACGGTTTAATTATTTGGTACAACCAGCACTTAGATGTTAAAAATTTTTTTCCTCTTTTTTTTTTAATATTTATTTATAGAACTAGCGTGGGGAATGGGGGCATAGCCCCCTCTTCACCTGTTACAGTAACAAATCCTGGATGACCAAAATCATATTATACGTGATGCGTTAGATAGGTGGCGAAATATTATGTACAAAGTACTTTGCATATATGTATATACATACATAGCTATTTATAGTAAAATGCGGAGAGCCCAGTTTTGTTTTTGTATTTTTTCTTGCGGTTATCTCGTGATTAATTCTTTTAAGGTGAAATCTGATGGTAGAAATTAATTTGTCGTTAAAAAATAGGGGAGTTGCCATAGAAAATTTTTTTCTTCCATCGTTAGTTTTTGAAATAAATTACAAATTAAAAAATGGCAAATTTTTCATTAATTTGCAGTTTTTATGGCTGATTTATGAAAAATTGATGATGATAAAAAAATGAATTTTGTTAGAGGACCGATCTAATTTTCTCCTCTTTTCAATAGTATAAACCTCAGCTTTGTAAATTAAATAGTAGCTGAGAAATCATGAATTGAAGGAAGAGCAGTTTTTTTTTAAATTGAAATGTTGCCAATGTTTCAAAAAACATGGATAAATATACAAAAAGTGGGATGAAATTTTATTATATAGATGGTTTGTTACGTTCTCCGATTTTTTTAAACGTTTTTCAAAATAATTATTTTTAGATTAAATCTTATAGGTTTTGTCAGTTCAAGTAATCAAACATGGAACTCACATATTTGCCAGATAATAGTGGTGAACTTAACCACATGACCATCTCACTGTCAATTATAACTGGTGAATGTATTTCATACAGAGAAAAGTATGGCAGTTCCTACAAACTCCTCCCTTAGAGAGACTAAACACAAATTGAACGACATTAGATGCTGTGGGATGTTGGGCGGAGCCAGAAAGGCCTCATATACATACAGGCTTAACTACCTATATGCGTTCTGTTTCCACTAGACAGGGCGCCATCTATAGGCAACTCAACTTAGGAAGGTGAGTTGTGAGTTCCACCATGCACCACTATGGTGTGTTCATATTCAGCACATGTGGAGGGTTACCAGATATAGGTTTAGTTGGTTCGGGGAATCGAACATGGGACCTACATATTTGCCAGCTAAAAGCGGTGAAGTTAACCACATGGCCATCTCACTGCCTCTCACAATTGGTAAATATATTTTGGACAGAGCAAGTATGACAGTTTACACAGATATGTTTTTTAGTTATAATGGGTTTAGATACTGGATTCACTCAAGTACTAGGTTCACTCATTGCATGGGCAGTGGTATCTTTTGGGAAGATGTGAAGTGGTTGGTCCATAGTATGCAACTTTGGGGGCAGCAATGACAGGGGTACAAAGTATATGGGGCAAATCCCCGCCTCTGGGAGTTCAATCCGCCATTACCAACATACAAAGTGCCATGCCTTGGCCGAAGCCCCCCACATTGTCCAAAAGATCCCTTTGCCATTACTATGCTCAGGTCTATAATGCTCACTAACACACGAGAGAAACAGTATAAAATATTCTCAAATGACGTTTTCAGCAAGCTGGCGGGAGACGCTTGTGATCAAACAACTGGCGCATATAATAAATTGACAAGTGGATCAGTCGAATAGTGAACGAAGAAGAAATAAAATTATAGAAACTGATACAGAATTAAACATCAAAGATGAAAATGAAAACTTCTACATTATAGTTATAGATTATAATATAGGTAATGTAACTGCAAAACTCAAAACCATAAGAAAAAATATGAAAATTTCATCCCAAAATATAATTAATAGACAAGACATGAAGAAGAATGCATCTTGGTAGGTCTTAATGAGATGCGTAAGAGGAAATAAGAAATACTGAAATACCAAATTGAAAAAGTGTGCGAACAAATACTCGAAAAATAGAAGCCAAAATGCAGATGAAGGAATCGAAGCGAGCTTGCATTTCAGAACGGATAGAAAATGATTGAAAAAACTAACTGGTCAACTAAATCCTTTAGTTCTGTGGTTTTTATGAAATTTTAACTTCAAGAATTCCAACTCATGCCAAATCAATTAACACAGCTTTTCTCGCTGAGTTCCTCTCGAGTAATTTTAAAGAGCAGAAATGTAAAACAGTAAGTTTACGTTCAAAAGATGGCATCGATTGAACGCCAGTACCACAGCACTACTAGTCATCATGAGTCTATATTTCACACACAGATTTTCGTCCAGAATAACAAACTTACTTATCGTTAGAATCGGCAATAATTTTTAACAGCTGTTCAACTTTTTCGTTGTGCTTTTCGCGCATGTCGTCGTAATTTTGGCGCAGTCTTTCCATCTCTTTTTCCAGCGAAAGTGTACAATTCATGTCTTCGAAATTTCCCGAATCGGCGAGCGAAGGCGAGTGATGAACTTGGCGATGGAAAATTCTAAAAAAAAAAAAAATGAAATCATAACTGTAAGAAAATTTATTATACTAACAAAGAAAACTAGGCATGATTCGCGGCTCACAAGTTAATCCCAGAACCATACTCAACTGAAGCGAAGTGGGTTAGCCAGTAATACACCCTTCCCCCCATAGCAAAAAATGTGTCAGTCACACGTTAGAAGTGAAACTTTGTACTTCAATGCACATATTCGAGTACCAACATAAGAAGTTTGTCCTAACGACTCTTTTCGGGGTCACCGAGGGCAGGTTCAATCCAAAAATTGACTGTAAATTTGAACTCAGCGCCTCAGAAAATATAATATCCAAAAATGCATCGTTCAGTCGTGTGAGAAAAAAATATCTCAACTTCTTGCCTACCGAAGTACAAAATGCGAATAGAAAAAATCTAAATTTCCAAATAATAAACACCCTTCCGACGACGCACGGTTCAAATCCCGAAGGAGGAACAATTATTAATTCATTTATTTATAGATCGATTTTTAAAAATCGACTTCGTCTTCACGACATAGGTTCCCTTCAATCATATTCTGAAATAATATAACTATTCTTTGCACTATACATATACAGGTAGTCGAAGTTATTATTGCATAAGAGCGACTAAATAAAATCAAATAAAATTTGTCACAATTTCAACACAAACTTTTTACAGACTATTATAACTTGCGTTTCGAGAACTGACAATTGCGCTGATTAGGAATTGAAAGGATTCATTTTTTTTAAGTGGGTAGATGGTGTTTTCGAAAGAATAAAACATTTTTTTCAACAGTTTTTCAATTCTCAAAGTGTTTTTAAACTATCGATTTTGAAATTTCCGAAAGGAAATCACACAGAAGAAATTAACTAGAAACTAGTCGGGCAAGCATAAAGTGCTCCTCTTTTCACGAGGTTAGTCTTCTAGTGGCTATCAATCCTTAGCACTAGCCCAAAAATACCATTTGAACAATCCAGTTTGCGATAATTAGGCTAGTTGCGCTAGTTCAATGGTTGAACTTGCATGCAGTTTTTAAGAAAAAAATTTATCTACACGATGCTAGCAACCAGCTTCCATTTCTAATCATTTTTATAATTTAATTTAAAAATAGTAGAATTAAATGATTTTTTTTTTTTTTTTTTTTTTATTATTATTTATTCCAAACAGTTGAACGTGTAGGTACTTAAGAGTCGGAAAGATTTTTATTTTTATTTTTTATGCGAAATTTCGGCAGTAACTTGTCCAAAACATGTATATGTATGTAGGTATAATGATTTTTTTTCCTTCCCAGTGCACCTATGTCCTACCTAACATGATTTTTTTATTGCTTTACTTTGTTTTATCTTATTTTCACACTGCAGTATTTGACTGCTGTACACAGACGAAACCTTCCCCCTCCTATCATTCATTTATTCCCTTCATTTTCCCTTCTCTTCGTAAAGAACCGACTAACAGAGTAGGGAAAAAAAAAAAAAAAAAAAAAACGAGAAGCACCGACTCTCATCTATTTTGAAGTTTATAGAAACTTCACTTCTGTTCTGACGACACCAGGTACTGGGTTGAGTTTTTGCAAAGTTCCTACTTTAAAGGTTCTGATGACAGTTCCCTTCAGGTTGAAGCTTAAAGTCATAAATATAGACAAAATGATGTTTTTAACATTATTTCTTTGGAATGATAGTGAAGGATACGATTTAATCGTGAGAAAAGCTGAAGGATCAATAAGTTTTTGTTTCAATTTTATTTTGGGATCAAAATTTTCATAAAATCTTTGTAAACCATGAAGGATTGGCAATGGAGATATATTTTTATGAAGTGATAGTCACCAGCTGATGATCTTTTGAAAATCTGCGGATTAAAAATGTGGAATCAAATCGACAGACAAACCTCTCATCCGAAGAGAAAGCTCATTGTGGTTTGAATCCAACTGGAAAAATGCCGGCAATATTAGGTTTCTTTTATTGAACGCTTTGTTTCTGTTAACTCAATGTAGTCAACTTGTCATACAGTGAAATGTTAATTATTAATTTGACTTCATCTGTGCTGGTAATGATCTTATTTTCTTATCCATCACAAAATAACAAACCCTACTCTAAACCAAAATTACATATTTTTACTTCAAAACCTTAATAATTTGTCTGAAAATCCCAAACAACAGTCAGTGACGATAAAAGGTACGTTTTCTTATATTCGGTTTGTCGTTTCTCTTTTTGTTTTATCCCGGATGAAAACTTTCTTTTATCTGAATAATAATAGTATAATTTTTTTTATTGTATGTATTTTTCTATATTTATTAATCGTTGACCAGTTATGGTGGGTATTTAAAAAAACACATATTTCACGTTATAGTAACTACTTACTTCCTTGTTATTAAGATTAGCGCTCGCATGGGCTTGAGCTTCTTAAATTTACTATTGCTTTTACTGCTTTGGGATCAAGATGTTCAATAAACATAATATATGGATATTTTCAACTTTATATGTTGTTTATGAATGTTAACAATAGTACTAAATTCCAATTTCATCAAATTTTATTTCAAGAATAATCAAAGTTATAATCTCTAAATTCAAGTGGATAAATTTACCTAAGCAATTTTCTGTTTTGTTAGCTGTATAATGTTCGACGGGGGTAGACATTATGACGTCATCGGCATCGTAATAAATATTAATAAATTACAATGGACATTATGAGGATTTCTTCGGACGCCTCAGTACATTTAAGTGGTTTTATTTTATTTTGCTTATTTGTTATTATAAACATTTAAACAGTCTGAAGTACTGATTTAAAGATAATTTGAAACGTTACAGTTCCAGTTTCCAAATTTCTTGGAAAACTCTGACTCGGAGCATAACTCTGATCAAGTTGAAGCTATCACCTGCCTTTTTTTACTCAATAATGATGAGGATAAAGAATAGAAAAGAAATAAATGTAAATGAAAATGTTGGGTGAGGCCATTCTTTTGATTTTGTCCACTTATTCTGGACAAACTGTGTTATACAACATCTCATCTTGTTCAATCAATGGAATCAGTGACCAAATATCATCATTACACAACACTTTCATTGTACTTTTACAAGAGCCATTTAATAAATTAATAACTGAACAAGTTCCAATAAATACTGATATCTATACTTTTTTTAATCTCAATTTCATCTCCTCATTTATATCACATACAAACAGAAAACTATCCAATCAGTTGAATAGTTGAACTGGTACTTATCAAATTTTTGTTTACACGATGCAACAAAAATGTAGCCTGCCATTTCAGGGAAAGTTATATGCTATCCATGATTTCTTACACGCTAGTTTACGAATAGATGCTAGGCTAGTGCTATTTTTATTAGCTGTCAGAAAACTAGCTTTGTGGAAAGAACCTTTATGAAGTGCTTCACAGTACATGTGTATTGAATTTACCAACACAAACACAGAAGTAGTAAGTGGGCACCTTGAGGACAATTTCTTTACCATTGACTGGAGCCACCTGTCAACGGTAAAAGTCCGTCCATTTTCCCCTCTCCGCGAGTGTGTTAGTCCGAAGAAATGTTATCCTTTTACTGTTGACCCAAAGGGCCCTAGCGGTGGTAAATTTCCCTCCGATCATCGGAGAATTTTCTCGTCATCGGGCGATAGTTGGTTGAATTTTTTTCGCAGGTGAAATTTTTTTTTCTGGAAAAATCTTTTTTTGGCGTGAAAATATTTTTGTGATGCGCGTTTGTAGTGAGCGAGAAAAAATTTTTTTTCTGGAGTGAAAAATATTTTTTGGACTTAAAAAATTTTCTGTGAAATAAAGTTGACAAAAGTTATTTTAATTATTTCGATGTGTTGTTAATTTTTGGTAGTGAGTAAAATAGTATACATATAGGTGCACTTGCTCCGGATCATCAGTGGCGACTTACACGTGCTCTTGTAAACACCTCTGAGTTGTAACACTCCGACCATTATTAACTGGAAAAAACTTATTGCTATTTACTTGTTGATTATTACGATTTACTGTAATTTTGTTGTGATCGAGAAAAAATGGATTCGAAATTTTTGAATTCTGTCAACTGTTTGGTTGGTGGTGGTGTTGGCGGTGTCATTGGTGGCACCAGTGCCAGTGGATACGACGCGTGCAGGAAGTTGACCAACTTAAAACCGAACTACCTGTACAAACTTTTGAATGTGCGTGCTCTCGATACCCGTTTTGGTTGATCGATGGTCGCACATTTGTACGGTGGCGACGACAACGACATTGATTGCGACAGTTGTGGATTTTCTATTTTCCTGCTGTGCCGTATAGTCGACCAATTACTGGATGACGAGTCTGTTAGTGTTTTTAACCGTGAGGTTGGTGGCGTTTATGTGCGTGGTCCAAAATCATCATCATCAATGGTGGTGGCGGCGTCGTCGTTGTCGTCGTCGGCTGCGGGTTTTATTAATTTGGAATTTATTAGTCGTGACAACGGGGATAAAAATTATGTGCGAAATTTCAACGCCATAACCGAGCCCATATTGTTGGAGTTGCGGAAATTCTGCGATTTGAAAATAAATCGGTGGTACGAAGTTAGAAAAATTTGTGCTACCAACACCCCTTACGGTCGATCCCTGCTAGCTACATTAAAATGTAACGATGATGATGATGATGACGGCAGCAGTGACAGTGGCGGCGAATTCAATACATTTTTCCCACCCTGTTTAGCAAAAATGTTGCCCGACAACGCAACCGTTGATTCATTTGCTGCGGGGGTAACATGTGTTCGTGTATTAAGTGTTGCCGACAACGCCTACCATACTGTTGACTTTGATTTTTTGAATAAGCAACCACCCAAAAAGTTGTTGGATCGGAATTGGTGTTGCACCGAACATTGTTTTTTCATCCCCTCCGAACAAGTCGATTGAATGGCGTGTGTCAAATGTACAGCCTATGGCACCTGTTACTGTCATTGTTGTTCCTTCATTCGAAAAATCCCGCTTAATACGTTTTTAGAAACCCGCAAAATAAAAGATTTAAAAATTGGAACGTATTATAAAATTATTAAAATCTCCATTGTCGATACACGCTACAATAATCGAGCCCTAATAGCGAATTTAATTTTACCTGGTGAAAATGCAGAGTTCAGAACCTTCCTCCCAAATTGCCTTAGTAAAATTTTCAAAAATAACCCACTATCCTTAGCGCATTTTATTGACGCTGCCAAAGGATTGTACGTTATCGGCGTATGTCCTAATGGTGTCGTCGATCTCAAATTTGCGAGAGAATGAAAAATAAAATACCACCACCTCCCGTCGTCCTATGCGATTAAAATGAAATTAAAAAAAGGGTAGATTGGAAGCTGCAGCAGTTGTTGCATCAACGGATGATGACGACGACGAAGACAAAGACTGTGACTACCTGTCGTGTGAGTGTGTCTGTGGGTGAGTGCGCGTGAAAAAATAAAAATAAAAATTAGAGTGAATGTGCTGATTGTCAGTCTTGTGTGTGTGTGTGTGTGTGTGTGTGTGTGTGTGTGTGTGAAAAATCAAAGTGCTGGTGTGCAAATAAAAATCAAAGTGTGCGTGTATGCGTATGAGGGAAAAAAATAAAAATCTGATTGCCGATTAACGCCGACAACTACCTGCGCTGTGAGTGTGTGTGTGTGTGTGTGTGTGTGTGTGTGTGTGTGTGTGTGTGAGTGAAAATAATAATAATTTGAGAGTGAGTGGGTTGAGGGTGATGACAAAGACGACGACGACCTTTAATGCGATCACAAAAATAAATAAAATAAAAATCCGAATGCCGATCGACTACGCTGACTACCTGTTGTGTGAGTGTGTGCAAATAAAAATCTAAGTGTGCGTGTGTAATGACGATCACCATTTAAAATAAAATAAAATAAAATAAAAATCCGTGTGCCGAATCACGCCGACGACTACCTGCCATGTGAGTGTGTGTGTGTAAATCATAATAATAAATCGAGAGTAAGCGAGTGAGTGGGTTGAGGATGACCTTTAATGCGATCGCAAAATAAATAAAATAAAATAAAAATCCGAGTGCCGATCGACTACCTGAATTACGAGTGTGTGCGTGTGCGGGTGTATGAATAAAAAATCTAAGGGTGCGTGTGTAATGACGACCACCATCTTCGAATGATTTGAAAGAATGAGTGAAAAAACGGCTAAGTCAAATATTTATACTCAGGGTGAAATACGAAAACCAACCAATCAGGAGCGTGTATCGGTATTGTCTATTGTGATTGGTTCCTTAATAATTGATCATTTTACTATAAATATTACAACCCATCCCCTTTCCCTTCAGTGTTATTTTGTCAGACGGGGAAGCTCTTGTCGGTTGACTATTGAAAAATACCACACCCCCCTCTCACTTAACACGATTTAACAAATATATTTGCGCTCTTTCATCCCTTCATTCTCCGCTAATTCATCGCTCTCGAACCACTGCCGACACGCCTATCAGTATACCCGACTGACGCACGTATTTTCACCTTTTCCGACTTATAAAAAATACGCAAAACTTTTTTGAATTTTTGCCAACACTTTCATATTTTTCCTAATTTTTCTTGGCGGTGAAAAGGTCGTCCGTTACATCGTTCGGACATATTTTCACAGCTATTAAAGAATATTCCACAAATATTACGTGTTTTCGGACTTGTAATAATTTTTAAAAAAACTTTTTTAATTTTTTCCAAATTTCCGTTGACCAAAAAGTATATATATAGGTGTTGTTGGGACAGTACCTCAGTTGTTATCTGACTGTCTTACTGCTTGGACGCAATTTTTCTCTCACAAAATATTTTCACCATTTAACCGTAGTATATATACTTGTGTAGTTTGATTTTGACCTCAGTTGCGATCTGACTGTCATACTGTACAGAAGCAATTTTTTGCACTCTCTCTTGTTTAAGCGATTTGAAAAAAGAATAATAATGGCTTTTAAAAATAGCGCCGAATCACAAAACCACCTTGAAACTGTTCTACTTGCGCTCAACCCCGTAGTCCCTGACGATAATGTCGAAAGGCGAAAGGTGATTATGGCGATTGACGTGTTAGTCGAACAAGCTTTCCCACCCAAACCGAAAATTAAAATGGTCACCCCTCACCTCATGCCTAACCTGGAGGAAAAGAAAAAGAAAAAGAAAAAAGTTAAGACCACGCCGCTCGCTGACATCCAAGTAGAGTTTATGGGTTTGCGTCAAACTCGACCTGCTCATTTGGATGCTCGATGTACGAAAATTTCCAAACCCAAACCCAAACCTAAACCCGAACCCAAAATCAATCTTTTCGAATACATCGCTAACCAAGATTTCAGTGCTAGCAATTTGGAAAATGCGAAAAATAATCTTTTGGCCGCTTTAGAAAAATTGACGTAACCGAACCCGCCCACGTCTCACCACCAAGACCATCCATCTTGTCGCAAGCGCTAGCCGATATTTCGATTGATTCGTCATCATCATCATCATCATCACCATCATTTGAAAACAGCCCTTCTCAGGGCCAACCTCTCCCTGTTCTTACTGGCATTCAGATGAACGAGTTACTCGGTGAATTGGAACTATCTTGGGATGGTTTAGAATTCAACGATGTACCTGTAACGTATATTTTCGTCTATTTTAAGAAATGACGAACATATTCATTCACTCATTTTCGAATACCAAAAATGTAGATATTTATCAACAATTATCATCCTATAACTCTTTGTAAACAACCACCAAATTATTTGTATGTAATTTTACATATACAGATATACATTCTGTATATTTATGACTTAGTTGTACCTGTCCCTCGAGTACTCGACGAGTCAGCACAACCCTATAATAACAATACCCTACCTCACTTTACCTATCCGATACGTACGTTTTCATACCCTGAACGAGTATATAATCCCTCGATTCATTTGTATAGTTGTTCAGTTTAGTTCAGTTCTCCAACAGCTACTTCTAAGTACCTGGAATCTCTCTCGTAGAAGTCTCTGGTGAACAGATAGTCTTGCTTGTTGAATTGTGATTGAATATGTAGTAATATTAACGTAGAAATATTAACTGTGTTGTACAGAATATTATTTTATTAAAAGTGTAAACTCACTCATGTGTTTAAAATATTATTGAGTCTCAAACGAATGTTAAGGTCCACTATAGTTTGTGGATGACTAATTTTAATTTATCTTAGAAATATTACTACTTTAAAGTACGTGATATTTCGTGTATGGTGTACTCCCGAAAGTGGTCTTAATTAGGTACATTACCACCTCTTTTGGCCGTTACAGTACCTCTTATTCCAATCGCCTTAGGACTTGAGGAGGACTTGGTGAAGGAACTGTTGGCCAAATTGGAGTTGTCCGAGGATAGCTCCGATGAAAGTGTAAACGGACTTTCACATAATATTAAGACGAAGGAACTGTCAGCTGAAACAGTGTTGTCTTCGGACCACACTGTCGAAAGCGTTGATAGACCTTTACCTATTTTTAATAATAATAATAATAATAATTGAGTGGAGGAACTGTTGGTTGAAATGGAGCTGTCTGATGATGACAGTTCCGATGAAAGCGTAGCTGGACTTTCACCTAGTTTTAACGGTAATATTAAGAACCAAAAAAATTTAGCTTTAAGCGTATTCCGTGCAGAGGCTACGTTGCCTCCATTTAATTTTAGTAGCATGCCTAGTCTAAGTCCTGTAAATATGAACATTCCCGTGGATCCGCCTTCCCAAATGCCCGTGTTAACCCCCAATAAACGTGTGAAGGCTGTTGTGCGAAATATTTTCCCCGATGTCGAGGTCGTTGAGAGTGCGGCCGAAAGTGTTGTTGTTGCGACTGTTGACGTTGAAAGTATAGTTGAGAGTGTTGTTGTGGGTGTTAGCATTGAGAGTGCAGCCGCCAGTGTTGTTGTTGCCGTTGCCACCCCTGACTGGCCGTATGCCAAGAAAAATATTAAAATGAGGGAACCCCCGAAAAAGTCAAGAAAAACAAAAAATGCTGCTGCTGCTGCTGTTGTTGCGAAGGAGACCAAGTTGTGCGATATTTTCCCCTTCAAGTATGAGTTTTTCCCACAACGTCGTGCCACATCCCGAGTGTGTAAAGTGAAGACACCCGACTTCTTACCTAAATTGGGGGCTATTTTCCCATTTTAAAAATCATTCTTCACCCAGTTAACTCCGTACAATGATTGTGATCTGAGGTGCGCGTTGTACGAGTTGAATCAGTTGTTGGATCGTGTGTCCTGACCGAAATTACCTCTTGACCCCCCTGCCTCTTTGGACAAGCAAAGTGTGTTGAGAAAGGTTTACTTCGGAGGTGGTGGTAGTAGTGGTGGTGGTGGTGGTGGTGGTGGTGGTAGTGGTGGTAGTGGGGTGGTGGTGGGACTCGGTGAAATGTTTCCTTTTGGCAATGAAATATTTTCCCGTGACTGTCGATGGAGGGAATGTAGGTAATGTTTTCCCATTTCATGGGGATGTTATCGTTTTACCACGTAAACGTCCCCAGTTAAAATTTATCAATATTCGGGAAATCAATCAGTTGTACATACCGAAATTTCAAAATTATATTCTGGACTACAAAATCCAGTTAAAAAAAAAATCTCCCCCAAATGACAGATGGCGATCTCATCACCAAAGCACTCGATGAGATGATCGCCTATGGTAAGATGAAAACCGAATGGCGACAGGGGGATAAAATGAGTATCGTGGTGAGTAATGCAAAATTTAACAACCCCATCTCTACGGGGTACGCTTGTAATGATATGACGAAGAAACTAAAAGAAAAAGTGACTCAAATTCTAACTTCTGACGAAAATGTTGTTCTGACTGAATGCATTTTCACCTTACATGTAATCAATATGCCACATGGTTCGAAACCCAAAAAAATACTGAACTTGGCCACCGACAAACATTTAAAATGCTGCATACTGCGCATTCAAAATAACGATACGTTGTGTGCCCCACGGGCCATTGATACTGCCATGTCCTACCACACTAACAAGATTGGCGGACAAATATTGAGTGCAGCCAACATAGTCAACTTGCGTAAAGGATGTAACATACAGACTGACATGGCTATGGAGTTGTGCCTGCAGATCGACACTTACGACAAGTTTGCCAAAGGATTTACTTTGGAGGATATCCGGACCTGCGAAGAAATCCTTAACGTGCAAATAAAAGTCATCGACGTGCAAAACTTCAACGGTTTACTGTATCGCGGTGCCATCAAACAACCAATCGTACTCTACCTGTACAAGGATGGAAACCATTTTGACGTGATCACCAAAATGACTTCTTTCCTGGGTGCGTCGTACTATTGTGAAAAGTGCGAAAAACCATACCAAAACAAAAATGCTCACCACTGCCAACTAAAACCCGGTGCAGTGTGTAACCTGTGTATGAAGGCCGAGCATCCTTCCTACACTAAAGATAAGATTTTTTGTACTAATTGTAATCGTTATTGTTTTAATCGCGAGTGTTTAAACGATCATAGTAATAGTGTTTGTGCCGCAGTGTTCAAGTGTCCTAAGTGTTGTCTTATAATTCATCGTAGTTTGTTTTTGTCGCATAAGTGCGGCTACGTGAAGTGTCTTAATTGTAAGGAAGTGGTGTTGAAAAAAAATCATCAGTGTTACATGGTGTCGAAACTGCTGAAAGGTGGCTGGTGCAGTGCGTGGTGTAAAAAGTGTTCGCTGGGCAGCACAGTCGTCAACTGGAAGTGCAGTTACATGGAGCAGTACATCTTCTTGGACTACGAAGCACAGCAGGAAACCAGGATCCATACGCCAAATTTGATCATCGCACACGACTTTTCAGGTGAGAAATTTACGTTTAACAGTAATGACGCTATTTGCCGGTGGTTAATCAGTCCCGAGCATAATGGCTATACAGCCATCGCCCACTATGTCAAAGGGTACAATTTGCAGTTCATCATGCAGTACCTGGTCGCCCGCACCATTAAACCGAACGTCATTTGCAACGGTTCCAAATTAATGATGTTAGAAATCCCGCACATCGGTTTGAAAATCATCGACAGTCATAATTTCGTGGCCAGTTCTCTTAGTGCCTTCCCCAAAACTTTTGGTCTGACCGAGTTGAAAAAAGGTTATTTCCCCCACCTGTTCAACATCAAAGAAAATGAAAATTACATTGGCCCGATTCCGGAGAAAAAACACTACTGCTACAACACGATGAAGGATGGCGAGCGGTCTAAATTTATCGAGTGGCACAACAAGAAAGTGCAGGAGGGTTATGTGTTTGACATAGCTCACAAAATTGCCGAGTACTGCAACTCGGATGTAGATATTCTACAGAGGGGATGCCTCAATCTGCGCGAGCAGTTTCTGGAGATCGGAAACATCGACCTGTTCCAGTATGTCACCATCGCCAGCGTCTATATGGCTATCTACAGATCGAAGTACATGCAGCCACACCATCGTAGTTGTAGAAGAAAGGTTCGAGGACCGCTATTCGAAACAGTCTATTTCGTGGTTGCGTTCATTCCAAAATCCCCTCATTCGACACGCTCTCAACGGCGGGGAAGTAGAAATTTGTGGTGCTCGGGTGGACGGCTACGACGAGAGTACGAAAACCATGTACCAGTATCATGGTTGCTTCTGGCACGGATGCTCTCACTGCTTTCGCCCCTATTTCATCAATAATATGAAAAAAGAAACGATGGAAGATTTGTTGCAAAAGACGGTCGATTAGACAAGTCAGTTGGAGTGGGATGGGTATACGGTGGTTGAAAAGTGGGAATGTCAGTGGGTTAAGACCAAGGAGTATAGGAAGTTTGTCAAGGAGGGGGAGATAGTTGAACCGTTGAATCCTCGTGATGCTCTTTTTGGTGGCCTGGTGGAAGTGTTCAAGTTGAAAAAAGAAGTCGAGCCCGAGGATAGTGCGAAAATCAAGTACGCCGATGTTGTCAACCTGTACCCTAGTGTTATGTTCTATGAAAATTACCCGGTAGGCCACCCGTTCAAAACATTCAGACCATCCAAACACGACTCCACCTGGTACAATTTGATCAAGTGCAAAGTCGAAGCACCTTGCGATCTCTACATCCCCCTGCTGACTGTCAAAGTGAAAATCACCAAGGCAGATAAGCTATTATTTCCCCTCTGTTTGAAGTGTGCCAAAAAACAGCAAAGTGTTTGTGATTACGCCAGCTCCGAAAGGAAGTTTATCAGCACATGGAGTACAATCGAGGTGAATGAAGCCATAGCCCAGGGATACAAAATTGTTGAAATTTACGAAGTGTGGGATTTCGAAGAAAAGTAATAAATTGTGGAAGAGGTACATCAGTAATTTTTTTAAAATTAAATTGGAAACCAGCCCGCACACCTATCCCTCCAACGAAGCCTACGGCCGGGATATTAAGGAGAAAATGGGTATTGTTTTGGACTTGGACAAAATTGAAGAGAATCCGGGTAAACGTGCAGTTTCGAAATTATGTTTGAATTCGCTGTGGGGTAAGTTTGGTCAATAGCAAAACATGTCTACCACTGAGTTTGTCACCAATGCGTTCCGTTTCTACAAGATTTTACTCGATGATCGGTTGCAAGACATCTCCGTCATCTACATCACTGACAAAATGGTCCAGGTCAACTACAAGTACAAGGAGACGTACGTGAAAAATAACTACAGCACTAATATTTTTGTTGCCATCTACACAACCTCCAACGCTCAACTTCGGCTATACGAGAAGTTGGCTATTATCAACAAAAATGTGTTGTACTGCGATACGGACAGCATAGTTTACCTAGATGACTGTGTCAATAATATCGAATACGGCGACATGTTGGCTTAGTGGACCAACGAGTTGGGAGGCGGGTACATCAAAAAATGGCTAGCCACCGGGCCAAAATCGTACTATTACAAAACTGATTCGGGCAAAGTGACCACTAAAGTTAAAGGTTTCACCCTCCACCATAAGAACACCCTCCGTATCAATGGCGAGTCCATGCAGAGTCTAATAGAGGGGGCTATCCCGAATATTACCATCACTGATCGCCAAATCACCCGAGAACCGATAACCAAACAACTCACCAATAAAAATCTGACTAAAACGTTTTCATTTGGCTTTGATAAACGTTTGATTGGCGATAACTACGATACGGTGCCATATGGTTACGTTCCGTAAACAGTTGGTGGGTTGGATGGTTGTGATGGGTGGTTGGATGGTTGTGATGGCGGCGGTGGTGCATACGCATATCTATAAATAAAAGTATTATAGGACAAAATTCAACACTTTTTTGTTTTTGCAATGGCTAACATTATCGAAAGTTTCGAGTACTTTGATTACCGAGCACCGAATTTGGCTAATTTGAACGACGACAACGGTGATTTCTCCATCACGGTGCACAATGAAGATTTGATTACCCACCCCAAAAAGAGTGTGCTGGAGTTGCGTGGAAAGGTAACCGTTACAAAAGAGCATGGCACGTTGTTGGCTAACATAGATTTAGAAAAATTGTTTGTCTGCAGCAGTGGTGGTTGGCTGAACATGTTCGAACGGATCAACTTTTACGTGGGTGACAACAAAATCGACACTGTGCACAAACCCGGAATTGTGGGGTTGATGAAAGGGTTGGTCTCCTTCGAAATGGATAAACAATTTTGCAACGCCGTTGGTATCGACAAACATAATACTCTCAACAGAGAGGGCCATTTCCACGTTATGATCCCGATGTCTATTGTGATGGGATTTTTCGAAGACCACCGCAGTTTCATCTACAATATGAGCCAAAAACTGGTGTTGTACAAGTCGGCCAATGGCGTTAGCAATGTATTCCAAATGCTAGGTGATTACAACAAGCACACCATCAGGGTGGATCTTCGCGACGTTGTCTTCAAAATGCCACATGTGAAATTCACTCTGAAACACCCCACCAAAATATGCAAAGAAATTGCTAAAAATTGCAAGTACGAACTGAAGTACCGACGGTGGTTTTACACCAGCATTTCACCCTCTTCCAGCACCGATTTCACTTGGGACATCCCTGTCTGTTATTCGAAGAAAAAGTACCTTTTGATCGCCTTCCAGACAGCCCAATCAAACGATATCGCCACCAACTCGTCGGTATTTGATTTTTGCAATTTGGAAAATTGTCAGGTTCTGCTCAACAATAATCGCTACTATCTGCACGAACGTTTGAAAATGAACATTGCCGAGTACAAGTGCAGCATGCTGTATTTCATGTACAAACGCTTCAAAGCGTCGTACTACAGCCGCGACGACGATCGCACGCTGCCCTTACTCAGCTACAAGGATTTCATTACCCAAAACCCGATAATTGCCATCGATTGTTCGCACCAACGCAACATTCTGAAAGAATCTTTGATCAATTTGAAAATTTTTTTCATGTGGCGACAACCGTTACTTGCTAACACCATCATCCACAGTGTCACCATTGTCGACGACAAAGCCATCTATAGTCCACTGACAAACAACGTTTTCCACTGTTGGGCAGGCCCCCTCTCCAATGGTTGTGTTTCACACTCGCCGATGAGAAAAAGTATATATATATATAAGTAGGGCGTGGACGAAATGGCAGGACAGTATTCATTGTTGTTGCTGTTGTTACTATTTTGCTCTCGCATTATGGCTATTTTGGTGATCGATTATCAGGCATTGTTGCTGGGCATCGTGAAAGAAGTGGCAATTGTCGACATTACATCGAACCTCGAACAACATTTTCTGGCTTCACCACCCGCTCCTCTCAACACGTATTTGTCGAGTGCACATTGTACCATCGAGTACACTTTTCGATTTGTTCATGGCATTCTGTGGTCAAGTGGCTACTTCCCGCTGCCGGATGTCGAGTCCGCCCTGTGCAAGGCGATTAACGACGCCACACTTGTCTACATCAAAGGCTTGGACCGGGTAAACTTTCTTTTAGACTTGTCCGGATGTGCTACCGAGAAAATTGTAGATCTCGACAAATTTCTGGGCATTAGTAAGACATCGCAGAAGACACCGTTCTTCCGCTGCAAATACGGCCATCCGCGTCACAACAAAATGAAATGTGCTTTGGAACAGGCTATCAGGTATCGGGATTATCTTAGGGAAAATTATTACTACAAAGTGGGTGCCGGTGACTACGATTATTGGGGTTGACGATGTTGCTGCTGCTGCTGCTGCTGCTGCTGCTGCTGCTGCTGCTGCCGCTACTACTGAAAACAGTCTTTTTCAAGACTAACCCCATCGCGAAGGGCGTAAAACTATATTAAGGAGAATTTCAAATACTTTTTCAGATTTTGTGTGCGTGTGAAAATGGCATTTCATATTTCAGTCAACAATGTGCGGTCTGTAATACGGTGAGAGTATCACGATGGTATACTCTTTGATAAAGTGTACCAGGTAGGTTTGTCCAGTTTTGTTACGCATAACAACGAATGTGGTGAATGTGCGTACATTTTTTATTTTATTTTTCCTTTTTATTTTTTGCAGTCCAATGTGTCGAGTGTGGGCACACGCCGATGGACGCGGCCGACCTGGCGTACCAGGAGTACCTCAATTTTTCAGTCACCGAAATCGTGTATGAGGAGACGAGCGATGTTGAGGAGGAGGAGGAGGAGGAGGGTGCGTCATTAATAGGTAAAAAAAATCATTCACTATTACTACTACTACTACTACTATTACTACAAATACTATTATTAGTATTATTTTTCCCGTGACAGTTCCGACATTTAGCCGCCCTCGCACCTATGAGGACAAGCAACACCACAACCACCATCAGGCACCGGAGATGGTCGCTGCCGACAACAACAACAACAACGTCAATGGCGGTGATGATGACAACGATGCTGAGCAGTTCAGCGTGGAGTTGGCGCCCGTGGATGGTAAAAAAATACACATTCATTCAAACATTCACTTACAACCCCGCACACACGCACTCATTCATTCATTCATTCACTTATTCGGGCAGACAGACAGACAGACAGGCCAAATAACTAATTTTAATTTTAATTCCCCCACCAGATGATAAAAACATCGGAGCTTGTATGTGGTGTCTGACATCACACGTAGGAAGGATGCTGCTCGCCAACATAATGGTACCATCAATTGCTGGACCATCGAGAGGTCAAAAAACATCTCCTCCTCCTCCTCCACATAGGGGTGTCTTTTGGCAACCATCGTATGTACCCTATGCTACCGACAATGACGATGAAGATGAAAATGATGACGATGATAATAATTTTAATTTCAATAATAATATTGTTATGAGAGGCTATGGCAATGAACCCCGCACCCGGAAAGAAATTTTACATATGAACCACGAGATAATGGTCCTTCTGAATGACATCACAACTGAGGGTGATTATTTACTCAATGATGATGATGATGATGATGATGAGCATCTTGTTGGGTGGCAACCTGTTAACGCGGATGAGGGTTACTGGACAGCTTACAGCAATCTGTCAAACTCCACATCATCATCATTAGACGTGTGGCGGTTTGACAGACACTGTGACACTCCAGAAAACTCGTCCGTTATTCAACAAAGTCCGCAACTCGATTTAGATTGGGACGATCTTAGCGCTACTTATTACCCCACCGATGATGAATATTAACCATGGTCGTCCGATGATGAAGACGATAATTTCGGTTGGGAAATGCAGTCAGATTCGGGATACAGCAGTGGGGTGTCAGAGGGTGAGTCATTTTAGATATTAATATTAAAAATAACTAACTGTAATTTTATGACTGTGTACACATGTTTTTGTTTTTGTTTTTATTAATATATATATGTACGGTTAGTCCAAATAAGCACAAATTTTGTTTTATTTACATTGTACGATGGTAAAGTGTAAAAATGCAGAGTATAGAAGTGATAAATTTTGAAGAGGAGCGTGAGAGTAAGAGAGTGGTTGAAATGTTTCCTAACATTATGAGGTGTGGAAAATTTGGTCCAAGCGGTTGTGGAAAGACGAATGTTCTGCTAATTGTTTTACTTCACAAAAAACCCATGACATCGATAACTTTGTGTTGGCAAACAGCATTCCAAGACAAGTACGGACTACTGGAGTAGCTGATCAAGTCGTACAATGCAAAGGAGAGTGAAAACAAAAAAATAACTTTCACAAAATGCACTCCGGATAATTTAGTCGAACCGGAAGAAACTACACCGGGTACTTGTATAATTTTCAATGACATTCTCACAGAGGGGCAGGATAAAATCGCAAATTATTTTCTGAGGGGTAGGCATCGGGAAATTTCATGTTTCTACCTGGCACAATCATACACAAAAATACCAAAAAATCAGGTATAAGGGAAAATTTTAATTTTCTTCTTATTTTCAAACAAGATAACGTTAATTTGCGACAGATGAACGCTGAGTACATTTCAGATGTAAGTTTTCCAGAATTTAGAGAACTTTGTGCAAAATGTTGGCGTCAACCTTACGGATTTCTAACAGTTGACACCAAAAAACGGTTATTCAAACAGAAATTTGAAAAAATTTTAAAGGCTGTTGAGTAAGTGTGCTTGATGGCTATAGCCTCAACTGACCGACTAACCGACTGACCGACCAACTGACCAACCAACCAACCAACCATCCAACGAGCCAACCAACCGACCAACTGACACACGAGCCAACCAACCAATCAACCAACTAACTAACTGTACTACCATACATCATCGTCGTCATCATCATCATCATCATCCTCTTCCTCATCCTCATCATCATAAGGAATATTTTTACGGTTTTCAGTAATATCGGTAAACATCAATAAAATTGAACCATCGTCGGTGTGACCTGAAACAACGAGACCTTTCACACACTGCTTAAACTCATCCAATGTCAACTCACCTTTTTCAAACTGTTTTGTGATCCGTTTGGGGAGAAAAACTTTAAACTCCATCAGGTCAGTCGGCAAAATTAAATGCGTCAACACAGATGGCCCGTATTTTGTATCAATCAACTCGATTTTTACAATTTTATGAACTACGTTTAGTTCCAAATCAATAATTTTACGTAACTCGACTATACCTTTACCCACTTTGTCGTTGATTTTATCAAAATAACTGTTATCCTCCAAACTAAAACCGTAGAATTCCAAATGAACGGAACCATCGATTTTATGAGCTAATATCTTGAAACCATACACATTCTGATTAAACAGTGAAACCGATTTCTCATCGGGCAACACTATTCCTATTCTCGCAGGTAGGTACACTTGAAACATCACATCATCATTGTCTTTACCATTGAAAATCAAAGCTAAGAACGAACGCCCAAATCCGGTATTAATTACACGAACGTTTTTTAATTTTATAACAGTAATTCAACTTCAAATCTTTCATTTTCCAACACTACAATTTTGGTGAACCAAGAGCATCGTTGACTTTCGCAACATATTCCTTACTCTGTCGCGGGTAGGGGAAAAATCTGAAACGGATGGAAGTGTTGTGGCTACTGCTGTTACCACCAACACAACCAACACCACCACCACGGACACCACTACTACAACCACCACCACCACCGTCTGTACGACTCAATATCACGAAACCCATGATATTTTTATTGAATTCTCGCACCAAATTAACATCGGGCATGAATTTTACAAACTTGTGCAGGAAAACTTTGAAATAATATCGCTTGTCAATGTCTAAAACTCGGGCTATCAACCCACGACCAAACTGGGTTTCAATTTCACTAACATCGGTAATGTTGTAAAAATATTTTATTTTCAACTCGGCCAACTTATGTACTGGCAGTACTTTCACGCAAGGACAGGCAGCTAAATATCTAAGAACCTCGCAATGACGTTTCTTCAGAAAATTCTCATCTAAACCGGCCAAATCCATCGTGCGGGCAACAGCAGCAGCACACATGTCGCAGAAAATCGCAATAAGTATTTTCCAGTTAATAATGGTCGGAGCGTTACAACTCAGAGGTGTTTACAAGAGCACGTGTAAGTCGCCACTGACAATCTGGAGCAAGTGCACCTATATATATACTATTTTACTCACTACCAAAAATTAACAACACACCGAAATAATTAAAATAACTTTTGTCAACTTTATTTCACAAAAAATTTTCTAAGTCCAAAAAATATTTTTTCACTCCGGAAAAAAAAATTTTTCTCGCTCACTACAAACGTGCATTACAAAAATATTTTCACGCCCGAAAAAAAAAATTTCACCCACGAAAAAAATTCAACCAACTAACGCTAGATGACGAGAAAATTCTCCGATGATCGGAGGGAAATTTACCGCCACTACGGCCCTTCGGGTCAACGGTTAAAGGATAACATTTCTTCGGACTAACACACTTGCGGAGAGGGGAAAATGGACGGACTTTTACCATTGACAGGTGGCTCCAGTCAACGGTAAAGAAATTGTCCTCAAGGTGCCCACTTACTACTCACAGATGATGTGGCCATTACACAAGTCATTTTCATTTGTGTTGATGGCCACAACAGTGGAAATGACTGCAATGACTATTTTTGAGGATATATATATATGCTGGAAACAATACAGCACAGTTTTATTACAGGGTTTGGTGGGTATCTTGACAACAGTTGCCACTGTGCTGGCAAACAAAATACTCCAAATTAATCACATATGCAGATTGAGGTAAAAAAGTGATGTTTTGTATGCCAGTGTATACAAAAAAATGCATGTGGGAATTTTTTGCTCCAATCAGGTACTTAGAAAAAAGTACATAGGGTGCTGGCAGCACTATTCATAGATAAAACACCAAACCCACCTTTTTGTCAACTCCATCATATATATATTCCTCAAATATTGACTGCAGTAATATATCATTTCTATACGCCATAAAGCATATTTACATTGTAAAATTTTATCCTCAGATGGAGCATTGTATAACGAAGGATCCAATAGTTTCATGTAGGTATGCTGGTCTGCCATCTTTACTCCTTGTTTTACTACACCTCAAAATCACAAAATGATAGAAGAGTTTTGTACAGAGAGGGAAATTGCTCTTTGAAGTCAGTAAAAGAAAGACTAAAAATAATGGACCAGCCTTGCTAAGGGAAATTATAGAACTATAGCAAATCTAATTAAATAGTGTACTAGGTACTCACAGATAAGTTACATAATGCAGCTGATATGACTTCATGCATTCTCATCAACAGCTGCCAAACATAGGGCAAAGGTTGGTGAAAAGATTAATAGCTAACCTGAGGTTGATTAAATAGCAATAATGGGGTAATGAAAACATGTAGGTAAGCTACTCAGTTTGTATTACATAGTAGTGATGGGCAACATTGGTCATTTGTGGAACCTGGTTTGCTTGCTCCTAGTTTTTCAATCTGCTCTTACTCTGAAACTGCTTCAGAATGAGTCTAACCATGTTAGACTGAGCAATATCTGTCATCAATATTCATGCTATGAAGAAGTAGTAGTATTTCTTATTCCCTTCAATAGTCAATACAATCAAAGTTATCAAGAAAAATTAGAGAATAAAGACAATGAGGTACCTATGTAATATGTTAGCTAACAATTCTATGAAAATTTTGCTGAATTCATATGTTTTGTTTTCCAAAATATTGCTGAAATTCCAAAACTAAATTGAGTTCGGTTCATTTGCCTATCCACTCCATAGAATCAAAGTTATTGAGAAAAATTGTGAGAAAAACATTGATTGTAAAAATCTGAAATTTTTATGAGATATTATAGAATGTTAGCTGAAAAATCTGTGCAAACAACTCAACCTTACTTTCGGTTGTCGAATTACCACTGAAATTCTTTTCAGATTGAGTAGTTAAAATGATAAGGATTCAATTAAATTTAGGAGCTGGCAGAATTTCAGCAATATCTCAAAAATGAAATTAGTGATTAAGCTGAAATTTTCACAGAATTTCAAGCTAACATACTTCAATTCATAAAAATTTCAGCTCTCTACAAAAAACATTTCCCTTCTGATTCCTCTCATTCAGTACCAACTACTAAGTTAACAAAGAAACAGCAAAACCAGTGTTGGAAAAAACTGAAAAAAATTCAATTTGGTCTTTGGAGCATCAGAGCAGAAAGGAGCAGAGAGCAGAATTTATAACACCAGAGCAGTTTTCAAGAACTAACTCTTTTAAAAAACCTGATTTTTCTAATAAGGGATTGTAACTGCAACAATAACTACTAAAAACCTAAACAAACTGAGAACACTTACTTGAAAACTCATAACCAAAACAAAGTAATTCTACACAATCAATGACCAATAACCAATAAATAATCAGAAAAGTTGTTTTGGTTAACTAGAATAATAACCAGTAACCAAATAAGTAAATTTTTAACCAATAACCAGTAACCAATATAGATTTTTGTTAGTTCCCAGAAACCAATAACCCTAAAAATGTTTTAGTAACAAGCCCAACTTCAAACCAAACAGCTTGGAAGCAGCCCATTCCTGTTACACAGTATACTGCAGAAGGGATTGATAACAGTATAGGCTATAGACTTCATTTTTACAGCATGCAGCATACATGGCTCAGCATCAGCACTATGTATTCTACATTCATCAGCATTTGGAACAGAACTGCTATCCTAATTTCTGCATATTTAATTGAGCAGAACTGAAACAGTTCTACACAGTACCACCTATAATGATTTACTCACTGAATTATTACTTTTCAAAAATTAAAAGATTTAATTTTATTCATGTGGAATACCTTGTCGTGAAGAAGTATTCTCAAAAAGAAAGTACCCAACAGCTATTTGCATTTTCTGCCACTTTGTAACTATGTCTAGGGAAGCCAAAACCTGGGTAAATACTTGCAATTTTGTATCCAGTTAATTGAGTTTATACAGTAGATTTTGGCACATGCATGTGCACACGCACACACACACACACACACACATGTACATATATGTATGATATTGCATCATCTAATTACATTATTTCTTATTAATCACTGATAAGAAATGATGTAAAGACATTTGCTACCATTCCCTGATATCATCGTGGTTTTATCTGCAGATTAGTCATACTACAAACATCATATCTTACTGTATGTACGTACAGGTGAAACATACAAACGTACAAGTGTGTACAGAATTTGTTTAGTGTCATAGAGATGAATAATAAGCCAACCTTTTGGTAGCAACTGTCATCAAGGGGTATGCACCACTATACCTCGTACGAGTCAGTAATTGCCACAGTTACTCTCCCAAAGTTTTTGCATTGCAAAAATGATAAGTCACATGCCTTGGGGGACTTATCGAGTCTTTAATGCTGTTTCTTTTGGTCCAGCTCCCACTTAGCAAGAACACTGCCAACTACTGCTTCAACACATTTGTAAGATTGCTTATTTATATCTAACCAGGCATGGTAGTTGGTACAACTCTGCTGTCCCCTACGTCTAGGTGGTTGATTAAAGGAAGTTGGTTTTGGAATAGAGATTAGGGATGTTGGTGAGGATTTTTGGAATCATGATGGGGGGTATCTTCTTGTTGACTAACATTGGAGAGTTTGAATTCTCCAATGTTTGGTAAGTTGATGTGGATACAAAGGGAGAAGGCTGATAGAACATTGGGTCTTCATCTGTGAACAGAAATCTGGCTCTCTCCTTCATTGTTGGGGTGGAGGAACCAGAAGGTGGTTTTACCACTTTTGAGTTTTTCTCCAGCATTTTGGGAGGAGAGACCAGAGAAAGTAATGGAGACAACATGGTTTTAATCACATCATTCATGGAGGTTGTGTCTACTAGTAACTTGTCCTCAATTCTGGAAAATACTTGCTCATATTCCAAAAGGCATTGATTTTTCATATTATTAATGACTTTTGAAGCTTCAGCTTTATTTTCTGAATTGATGGGTGAATTATTTATAGATGACATTTCCACATCCAAATTGTATTCCACAGTTTAGGAAAAATGGTACGCACGTACAATATTTGCACAATAAAAAGAACATAAAAGTTTAGAAAAAGACACCAGAAGAATTAAATCTGAGTCTGAGAGGCAGTAGAAAACGAATGAAGTTGCAGCAAGATTTCTTTTTCGATCGCAGTGTTATTCATTGCCTTATCTGAATGCATCCTTTTATGGAGGGGATAGCTAAAAAACTTCTCGTACTGATAAAAGTTTTCCACATAAATTCTGTCCATTTTCAGAAAAATTATATAAAAATGAAAATTGATATGTAGGATTTTCAAATTCATCAAAATACTTATTGGTAGGTGTATTGACGTCATATTGTTTTTAGGAATTTTTTTTTATTGCATTTGTTCAACAACAAGAATAGGTTGCGATGTTTTGATCACAGAGGCACATAGATTTGTTTATTCCTACTTATATTTTATTGTTATCAATTTCATTCGACAGTTGCATTGAATTTTAATCTTTGCCAGAATCTGTTTTTGCAATTTTTCTCTTTAGTATGTTTACTTTTCTGAATGGATATTAAACTTTATTGAAATAATTCTTCAATTCCTCCTCACTCAGCATTCAATCTTACAATTGGGATGTTGATTTTTCACTTTTGTACTTCCAAAGGGCCTACCACTATATGTGGGTAAATTGGGTCGGAGGGATCATATATTTTTGTCATGGTCGTCAGAAAATTTAATTTATTTTTTATTTTTGTTTGTTTGTACATTTTCTGTTTGTAAATTTTGCGATGGATCACTTTTTTGACTCATTCTTAATTTTAATATTTTCAAATGAATCTGTCTTTTTATTTTTATTCTCATTTTATTTGTACATGGATCTTGTAACTCTTTAGAGTTTTTCTGTTGTTGTTTATTATACATGCAGGCTTTAATCTGTTGATTGAACTGTTTTTGGCTGCTGTTATAAGTATCACTATGTTTTTGTTATCGTATGTTACTACTTTATACAGACTGGCATATGGTTTCTCCAGGGCAGATCTTATTTTTTCTTCTCTAATAAACACATGTGATGTGGTAGTTAAATGTCTGGAGACATAAATCTTGGGTTGGTTCTAACAAGTTTCTTGTTTCAAAAATTTTTTTGTGTCAGTTTGTATGTTTCAAACTAAGATTTTGGGGGTAATTTATTTCAAATTAATGATAAAGTCCTCTGGGAGGTGTAGTTCTTTGCCAAATGCTAATTGTGCTGCAGAGTTACCTGTATTGGTTTGAAGTTTAGATTGAAGGCCCAAGAGGATGGTTAATAAGATGTCAACCCATCTCTTGGAATTGAAAGCCATAATGAATACTTTTAAAGTTCTGTGACACCTCTCTATTTTTCTATTGGCTTTAGGATGGTAACCTATTGTTGTAATGAACACTAAGCTTTTGTGATAACTCGTTGAAGAGCGAGCTTTCAAATTGGCAACCATGGTCTGTAACTATGACTTCAGGTAAACCATATTGAGCAATCCAGGTGTCATATAACCTAGCAGTTGCTGTTGGAGCTGTCATCTCATGGAGAGGAACTGCTTATAGCCAATGGATTGCTCTATTTATCATCATCAACAGGTATCTGTATTCTTGGGATGGGGGAAATGGAATCACAAAATCTATATGGATAGTTTTAAACCGCTCTGTTTGTTTAAAAGATATGAGGGGTGAACGTGTATGTCTTCCTACTTTAGACTCTTGGAACTTCAAGCAAATGTGAGCCCATTTGTTGCAGTCAAACTTAATTTGAGGCTATAAAAATCTTGATGATACAAGTCCAGCAGTGTATTTTGGTCTGGAGTGTGATAAGTTGTGAACACTATGGAAAGCCAATTCGCAATACTTTTTCAGTAGTAATGGCCTATTCTTACCTGTACTGATGTCATATGTTAGTAGTACATTACTACCAGGAATTTTCCTCTGTCTTAGTTGTAGATTTGTACTCTCATCTATTAACTGTTCCTATAGCTCTAAATCCTTTAGCTATTCTTTAGCTATTTCAGCGTAAGAAAGGTGAGCAGGTGCTGAGATAGCTTTGATCCTACTAAGAGCATCAGCTGGAGTATTGAGTTTTCTACTTATATACTGAATGTCTGTAGTCAACTGGCCTATATAGTCCAATTGTTGGGCTTTTCTTGGGGGGCTGGTTTTGCTTTTTGTGTGAAGGCATGTGTTAGGGATTTATGATCTGTGTACATAGTGAAGCATCTACCATCTAATTGGTGCTTAAATGCTTCAATGTAGCAAAGATTCTCAGCAATTCCATGTCATATGTGGTGTAATTTTTCTAAATTTTGAGAAGAAAGTGAGCATAGACTTATTGTCTTTATCCAGTTGGTACAAGGTTGCATCAATTACAAAATCAAATGCATCAGATGCAACACCCAATGGCAGACTTTCATCTGGATGTGCCAATAGTGTTTCTTTGATGTTTTCAAAGGATTTTTGGCTTCTTCAGTACATTTGAGTGCAGTTTTATCTTTCTTATTACTTGTTTTTACTAATGCAAACAGCTTATTTTGTTTGGCTGCAGCATTCTTCATGCATTGTCTGTAGAAATTCACCATCCCCAAGAAATGCCTGAGTTCAGTAGCATTTGAGTGTTTTAAGAAATTCTAAATTGGCTCTACCTCAGTCTTCAGTGAGGAAATGCCTTCAGTTGAGACTTGGTAGCCCAGAAAGTCAATTTTTGTTTGTTTATATAAACTTTTACCTACATTGACAGTAAGGTTGGCAGAGTGTATATGTTGTATAATGGCTCTTACATTCTTCTCATGCTCTAACTCACCGCCTTCTGAACAAATGCATATATTATCTAGATGGGCACAATTAAATGGCAATTCCCTAAACAATCCATTGATGAATCTTCCAAAAGTTTGTGCAGAATTATGGAGTCCAAATGGCATTCGAAGATATTTGAATAGTCCAAAGAGCATTATAAGTGCAGTCTTTGGAATGTCCTATTCAGCCATTGCAATTTAGTAGAATGCCCAGCAGATGTCAGTTTTGAAGAACATCATTTTACCCATCATATCTGCATTGAAGTCCATAATATTGGGGACTGGATAGCAATCAGGAACTGTTTTGACATTTAAGGCCCTGTAGTCACCAAAAATTCACCATTCTCCACCTGCTTTTTTGGTTATGTGAATTGGGGAACTCCATGAACTTTTTGTGGGGTGGCATATGCCTTCCTCTATGATCCAATCACAGTATTCCCATGCTGTTTTGAATTTGTCAGGTAATAATATGTGAGCTCGAGCATGGCAAGGCAGTCCTTTAGTTTCAATGCAATGAACTGTATCATGTTTGTATGTAGGATGCCTGTGAATTGATGATTGTGTGACTCCAGGATAGTCAGACAGAATCCGTAGGAATTATTCGTCAACTTTTGTGCAACTGGAATATTTGTGTTCAGTTGCTATGCTAAAGTTTTGCCATCTACACATAGTTTAGTTTCACCATCTATAATTTTTCCATTTTTAATTTCAATGACTAGGCTAAAATGTGCAAGAAAATCTGCACCCAAGATTGGTGTTGGAACTTCCACAATTGTGAAGGACCACGTCATGTCTCTATACAAACCAACATTGACTTTGGCAGTTTCAAGTCTGTAAACTAAAAAGTTTTGACCATTCACAGTTTGGAAGTAGTATTTCAGAGGATGTACTTGAAGATTTTCACTTACTGGCAATATGCTTAGGTAAGCATTTGACTCTCCTGGTTGTCCTGTCCTTTATGAAAAGGTGACATGTTTATTTTTCTGAGGTGTCTTCAGCCATATAGATGGCCCCTTGTTCTAGTTTAACAAACTGGGATTCTTATAGTGTTTCTCCCACCACTGACATGTGCTGTTGTATTTAATGGCCTCTGCTCCAAACCTGTTATGAAAAATGCAGGTTTTCTAATCCCAATTTTGAATTGTAGATTTGGATGAGGATCTTCTAGGGGAGTTAGACTCTTTCCCCTGACAGAACTGCTCAAACAGTCTTTAAACCTAGATTTTCTATCATTTTTATTGCTGCTCCTGCTCTTTTTGAGTGGTTGTTTTTTCTACCATTATTTTGAGAGTTATTGTTTTTTTTCTTAACTTCTGTAGTCAATTGAGCAATTTTAGTTTTAAGTTGAGTTATTTCTCTATTCTCTACAAATAGTGCTCCAATTGAAGTTTTTGTTCTTAAATGTTCTAGTGCACTATCTGCACTCTTGATAAGATGGTCTAGGTCTATGGAATTATTTATTACTGAGGAACTTACAGTAGCCAGACACTGCACAACATTTTGTAGTAACTGTTTGCAAAACTGGTTTCTAACTACTGATGGGGGTACTTTACGGTCAGCCTTTTTCCTTAATTTGGCCATATAGATGGATGGTTTATTGTCTCCTATCTTCATACCACTCATAATGTCATCAATGATTTGGTTTTTGTTTTACCAAACACTTTTTTATTTCTTTCCAGAATCACAAATATTTGTCTGCTTCCGTTGGAAGGGCATTCTGTAATATCCAGAATGTGACATATTATTTCAGCTGCCATACCACCGCAAATGTGGGTAAATTTTTATTCATTTTGTAGATTTTCATTATTGAATCTACCTTTGAGAAGAATAAGCTAGAGATCAACTTCATCTGGCAGTAATTCTGAAATCTCTAACCTCCATCTAAGGAATGCAGTGTTTTACATCGTCTGAGTTTGTAGTTATTGCAACAACTGAGCTAATGTTTCAGGGGTCAATTGTTGTTGACCACCTCCTCCAGCATATGAAATTTGGTTAGTAACATTGAGTAGTTATATTTTTATTAAGTCACTATACTTCTGCTGTGATTTGAAAAATTCATATTTCTCTTCAAGAGTGTACATAGACTCCTTCATTTCTGGGTTGGGTGTAGGAGGATTGGAGTCTTGAATTGATATGCAACCACTTCTTAACTTTTGAACTGTTAGTTTGTCTTAGTTTATAGCAGTTCCCAGAAGCAAACCTTCTTTTGTTTTTGGTTCAAAGTTTCAGGGATTATAGAGTCTTTTGTCAAAGGTGGAGGAGTTGTGGATGAGACTAACTTGTTTCCTACAGCTCTACTTATTCCCTTCCAGAAAATTTATTTTCAGGAGGAGTATAGAATTCCTACTTTTTACAGTAAACCTCTTCTTCAACACCTTAGGTGTCTAGATTTGCAAGTATATTTGTCTCACAAACGAGTAACTTGCCAGCGCACCATGTCAAATTTTTGTATATGCACAACATGTCTTGAGACACCCAGAACATTGTAAAAATATCACGTCGGGGTCACTGCTGTGGAATACCTTGTTGTGAAGAAGTATTCTCAACAAGAAGGTAGCTAACAGCTATTTGCGTGTTCTGAAACTTTGTACTAACATATGGGAAAGCCAAAACCTGGGTCAATACTAGCAATTTTGTAGCCAGTTTCTTGAGTTTATACAGTACATTTTGGCACATGCACACAGACATACATACATACTTATACTATGATATTGCATCATCTAATTACACCATTTCTTATTAGTCACTGACAAGAAATGATGTAAAGACATTTGCTACCATTCTGTGACATCGCCGAGGTTTTATCTGCTGATTAGTCATGGTGCCAACATCGTATCTTACCCATATGTACGTACAGGTAAGAACATACAAATGTACAAGTTTGTACTGAATTTGTTTAATATCATAGAGATGAATAATGAGCCAGCCTTTTGGCAGCGACTGTCATCAAGGGGTATGAGCCCCTATACTACATACGAGTCGTAATCCCCACAATTCGCTTTAAGTTGAGTCAAAACCAACTTCACTTATTAAGCCATGAAGTAGAATGAAAATCAGTTCCTCAACACAGTTGCCAGCTTCACTTTTTTAGCATATATTCAAATATAACTTGAGAAAAAATGACTGAAATTATTAGAAATTTATGGCGAATTACATTTTTAGGAATAAGGAATTTGAAAATCAACTGAATAAACTCTAGTTGCATCAAAAATAGGTCCGCATATAAATTTGCAACGTTGCGATTTTCACTTCATGGCTTGATAAATGACGTTGGCTTTGGTTGAGCAAAACACCTTCAGATTACCCTCTATTATCGAGAACTTCGTTAGAAACCGGCTCATTAGAATCGCCATTCTCTGTCACATTTACACCATCACGTTCTTCAAGTAGTACATCCATAAATCGTGAACCACTTCTACTATGGACTGGTTCCATGAAATCGTTATCATCGCCGTTAATGCAAGTATCATTTTCATCCACATTGTTACCAGCTTTCAGTAAATGTAATTCGACAATTTCCCTCGTCAATCGACCAATTTCGTTATCTTTTTCTAATAATTCGGCTTGCGCGTCTGTTAGCATTCGCTGTTGTAAAAAAAAAGAAAACAAAAAACAAGAGTTGCTTTCATTGAAAACTTAAGATAACTAGAGGCTTAAATAGAACGAATACCCATCAATAATATTGACGGGCTTCGAAGAGCTTATTTTAAAGCCAATGAGACCAACTTATGATCCGTTGTAACAAAACCTACATAAATTACGTACAGTTTAAATAGGCGATACTAGTTCAACTTATCCTCTAAAATTTTTGACGCCATCGACACTCAATACTTACACAGAAAATTTGTTCAGCATATGAACCAGTATCAACGTGTATTTCTCTTTTCAACAGATACTCACCCCTTGTATACTATAATTCACATATCCCTAATTATTTAATTATTTTGTTAAATTCCGTTGATAAAGAGAAATTGATAAATTTCATCAAATACAAACAACCTTTTTTTGGTGCACTCTTTGCTAAATTTCGCGAAAGTCGATTCGATTGTTAAACTAGCGGTGTAAAATACTGATTAGAATGAAATCAAGAGAGACAGCAAACTGATTCATGAAAGAAACTCGACAACATATTTACCCGCCCTAAGTGAAAATCAAACTACATATTATTTTTACAATAGTAATATTCTTACAAAATATGAGAAACAACTTGACCTCTATCGAATAACACTTTTTCCAAAAAAATTAAGAGCGAAAAGCCATAAAAAATCAAGTCTGACCCAACAAAAATAAGAAAAAAACGTTTTTTCCGTATGATGATTTGACCAACTGCTGTAAAACAAACTCTACTGATATAACTTCTTTACAGAAATAAAATTATAATATGACACATAAAAATTAGCAAGGTGAGAAAATGGCAGGAAATGTCAAAAACATGCTAAAACAGTAGTAATATTACGAATGCGAAAAGGGCTAATTTTCTAATTCCATAAACATAATGTTTATGTTAGGTACCCACTTATCCAGTTAATGAGCACGTACAGATTATAGAATCGTAAAACACATGAAAACTAAATTCAGTAAAGTGATATCAAAAGTGCGAAAAAAATTTAAGGCTGTACCTACCATAGCGTCCAAACGTGGGCTTTATCAACCCTTATCTTTTTTTAAAAATATTTTTTCCTACAATTATGGAATGGGATAAATGAGGGTAGAAAATTGATACTTCCATTCATTTCCGATTTGCCATTCATCATGGAAGGAAGAAAAACAATGTAAAAACGGTAAGTTTGCTCATCCGACAGTTCGTTTTTCTTCACAACACGAAACACGAACGATACAGAACGAAACATAATTGGTTATTAAAATATTATGATGGTTGAAGATAGTTTTGGGTGAAACATGAACGTACCCTCAGCCTTTTGATGGTACGGTTTGCCCTCTGAGTTGGCGTAAGATACTCGTCACTGCCAGTGTTGGGCGAGCAATGAAATACGTATTTCATATTTCTGGCACTGTAAGTGGTGCCATTGTGGGCGAATGGCGAATGTCCGCACAAACTGTTGCAACTGCTGCCAAAACTTCGTTCGGAGTCGAGGTCGTCGTCTCGTTCGCAGGTCTTTTCGATTCGTCGCGTTAATATCGGTGACGTCAGTCCTTGCTGCCGTACACAAAAACATACATTTCAGTGAAATATGATAAAATTAAAACTGTCATAGGTACAGTTCACATTTACACCCCTTTCACTCAATCCCTACTACCTCTTATATGAATTAGGAATTTCGCACTACGCAGCCAAAAATTCTCATCAGCGACGAAGTACGGGCGAAAAAAAAACTTTTATTCAGTTAGAAAATCCATTGCAGTTGTTGAATTGCATGTTGGCAAAATCGTACACCAAATGCCCGTTAATAAGTGTTGTTTAATATTTCTACAGGAGATGGGGGAAAGGAAAAAAAACTTATAGCTCAGTCATGTACCAGACTAATTGACTCTCCACATGAGAGTCCATAGTACAGACAAATACGTAGGCACAGATTACACTGTTTGTTTGCACCTAAGCTGAATAGTTTGATTTTAACTCAACCTGCCACGCATATTTCGAATTGAGTTGATTAAGCATTGGTTTTTGAATTTTCAAGTTGGACATTCACGCATATCCACTTTGTTTAAAGTAAATGAAACGAATTTTAAAAATTTATTTTCACCCGAGTTAACGGCTTTTTCTATTAGGAAGCAAAGCAGAGCACAAACTTTTTATGCTCCCACACATTCACACTGTTCCATTCTAAGCAAAGTTGATGAGCAATTTTGGTTGAATGGAATAATCTAAACTTGTTTTTGCTGCTCCCTTATGGTACTAGTGACAGTATTCTTCAGTCTTGTGGAACTTTTCTACTTTTTAAGGCTTCCCGAAATGTAGAGTGGTCCACCATAACTTTCGTCCCAATGGGCTCAATCAAGTTAATGAAGGCTCTCTTAAAAATACGTTCCGAGTATTTTAATCTTATTTTTGTCATTGCAGTTCAATTAAACCTCAATATATTTCAGTTTTAATGAAACGCGAACAGAATATTAGAGAATGCCATTTTTTACGTTCCGCTGTAAATTTAGTTCAAATGGATGGAATCAAGGAACGACTCGTTTGATTATGTGTAACATTTTGAGTGTTTGAAGCCTACGTACGTTACTGTAGCTCACCGGCTCCCTTTTGAAGTGAAACTTCCTTGCAATGGGTAGTAAACCAAAAACGGTCATGCAACGAAACCCGTGCAACGACCTAAACGAAAAACGGTACGAAGCAACCTGAGACGAAAAAACGTTACCGCGAAAGCTGAGCCCATTCAACTCTATTTGATTCATTTCCTTATCCGCCTTCTCTATACATTTTTAACTCCCGGGGTTGCGGGTGGGTGCGTTTTTCATTTCATGACCTCAGAAAAATTTTGACACCAATAACTCAAATTCATATATTATACAGTATATTTCTTTTTTTTTTGTTCCCTCAGTACAGGTCGCAATTTTTTTCCGATAATCACGAAATTTGGTACGAATATTTCTACTAAGCCGAGGACTTGATCTATTGTTTTTGTTGCGAATCAGCCTTATGGTAATTTGGGTATGACTATTTTTGTTTTTGTTTTGGCTACAAAATTTTTAATTTTCGACCAATAGCTATGAAATTCGAAATAAATAGATATGAATAATCATTACGCCAAAATGACCAAAAAGACGCTAGTTTAGACTGATACGATTTGAGCAGTGATTCCATTGCGATAGACAATGTGGGCAAAACAGGTTCTTCAGAAAGCAACAATAAAGAATCACCAACAAGGAAATGGCTCGGAGTGATGATTTCAGTATCTTGACTAGCACATTTTGAACAAAAAGGCCTGTTATTCAGAATGGCCTCGATTTGACAGAAAAATGTAGTATACTACTCGATATCTCCAACAACACCATTTAAACACCAACTGACATGGTATTTAGCTAATTTAATGGCCGATTCCCATAATTCACCAAAATTGGGTAATCCAGGTGGAGTAAATTTCCATGTTATACCACTGTCACTGGCATACTTAGCAACCAAGTGATAATTAGTATCGTCAAAATTGGTAACATTGTCAGAGTACAATGTTGATAGAACACCACGATGAGAGACGAAACGTTTTAGGAAATACAAAAATGCATCAGTAGCTAAGCTGAATACTACTTAAATATGGACAGCATGGGTTATAAAACAAAAGAAGATAGCAGCATAGATCTTGGTATACTTAACTGAGCGATGACCAAGACACTTACAGGCAAAATGACCCGCAAAATCTACTATGACGAAGGAAAATGGTCTGGAAGGTGTGACTCGATCAAATGGCAGATCACTGATTACCTGAGACACTGGGTCAGCTCGATAACAAATGCACATAGTACAAATGAGCACTGTCTTTTTAACCAAACAATTCAGACCATGTGTAACCCAGAAACAACTCTGAATATAGATAATGGTGAAGCTTTGGGTGGCACGTTAATACTGCAGGTGCACATGGCGAACCAATAATTCCATAAAATAAGATCAGACTGACAATACTATTGGATAATGTGTGGAAAATTACAATGGAGCATTGGCTAAATGACCACAAATGTGAACAACTCCATTTTCATTAACAAAATGCAGCAGTGATGACAATGATTTATACAGCAAAGAGTTAGTGCCATATGACTGTTGCTGCATAATAACGATAATATGGAGAGTAGTAGCGCGGCATCCTTCAGCAGTTAAGGGACCAGCTTGATGATTCAACCAGTGAAATAGGCAAGCAGTAACATGGATGAGGCGCTGTATTTGTCAAAATGGAGGTGATTCAAATTCAGCATATTTAAGAACCATACTGACAGAGCACACTTTGATAAGATCAGGTATGCTACACAGACAAGATGATAATGATGAAGGTCCATGTAACTGTAAAGTAGATTAGATTAATGTTTGTTCAGATAAACCGCAAGTGGTAAGGTTTGTAGGATTTTCATTAGTATGGATGTTGGACCAGCGAAGAATGACAAATTCATTGATAATGCATGACACACCATTTCTATCAAAGATTTTCAGCTTAGCTAATGGTTTGTTCAACCAACTAAGCACAACAGTTGAATCACTGAAAGCATGAACATCGTTGGAGTCAATTTTCAAATTGATACAAACACAATGTAACAGACGAGACAACAGAATGGCAGCTTTTAGTTCTAACTAAGGGATGGTGATTGCTTTTAAGGGTGCAACACAAGTTTTAGCAGAAACCAAATATGATTGGATTTTTCTTGATGATGATGATTGAAGGTAAACAGCAGTGCAGTAGGCTTTTTCACTGTCATTACAAAAACCAATTAGACACAAGGAGGTAGAAGACAGGGTATAATGAAGATTGATTTGGAAATTTTCAAGAATTGGAAGCACCTGATGATAGACTCTATATGATAGTTCCAATGATTCAGTTTCAGGAGTGTTCCAATGCAATTCCTCCTACCACAACGACTGGAGGAGAATTTTGGCTCTGATGATGACTGGTGTGACAAAACCAAGTGGATCAAAAATGCATGATATCTCCAACAAAATCAAACATTTAGAAAACAATCACCTGATTCAGCAGATTGCAGTTTATACTAAACAGAGAAAATGATAGATTTGGCATCCCAAGTGATACCACGCAACATTTGGAACTTAGGAGAGTTGAAGTTCACAGTTTCAACTTTTTCAATAGATAATTCTTCAAGTGAAGACAAAAATTTGATAGAATTGGAATGGTATTTTCTCATTGGAAAACCAACATTTTGCAGAACATCATGTATGGTTTGCTGAAGGTGAACAGCTTCTTGAATGGTTTCAGCACCAGCTAGTAGATCATCCATGTAGAAACAATTCTTAATGAACTTGGCAGCAAAAGATAATGGGACTGACTTTCAGAGTTTAGCAGCCACAATGGACAAACATTTGGTTACAATGAAAGAAGCAGGTTTTGTACCATAAGAGAGTGTATTAAAGTCATACTGGGAAATAGGATCACTGGAATTTTCTCTCCACAAAATTTGCTGATAATGATGATCAACAGAGTCTACAACAATAATCGGTAAAAACAGACTGGATAAGCTGCACAAAATTTTTAAAATTCTGCTGTTCAATATACAAGGTGGCTGGAATATGAATGGCCAAATTTCCTGTATTGATTTCTGGGATCAAAAGAAAAATTGAGATTCTCTTACAAAATGCTGGAAAACTTTTTTTTCTGAGTTTAGCACATCAAATTGAGATTGGGGAGGAAATCATAAACCTGCGGTAAATTTCTCAAAATATATTAACAAAAATTAACGAAATTTGGTACAGAGGAGCAGGGATGTATGTAATTAATTTTTACCAAGCTTTGAAATTTTGCCCAAATTTGTGGGGAGGTGGGAGAGGATTATCATTTTTTAAATTACTATAAATTTTTGAACCTTTGTAGTATCGAAAAATGGTTTTTGTTTCTCAACACCATCATTCATGCAATGACTTACCGAAAACGGGGTCTGCAAAAATTAATAGAGGGATGGGGAGAAATTACGCATTTCCTTACTCTTTCATGGCACTCATGGTTACAGCGCAAGAGGTATAATAAAAACTCATAAGAAATGGAAACCGTAATTTAGAACACCCAGAAAGTTTCAATGACTAGAACGGGAGAAAACCAATTAAATTCGGAATCGCAATTCACAAAATGCATTTTATTGAAAAAATTCTTCGGCCAAGTATAACGGCAGTTAATTAGGCGGTGAAAGAATACCCGAAACCAGGTGGTTATGCAAAGTACTAGGCAGCGCACTGGATTACTCGTTCGCCTTCGAAAAGAAAAATGCCAGAGCATAAAAAACGATGAAGAATTCCACACTGAAACGAGACGTAAACAAAGTAAACAACTATATTCTGAAAATTAAGTCGAGACATGAACCGAGATTTGGTGTGGGCCTACCAATCACAAAAATAACGAAATTGAAATAAATAATTACCCGTACGTAGTAAGTACCTAGGAAAACTATTGGTCAACCAAGGGGTTAAAGTTTAGCTAACTTTTGAAAAAACAGTCTCCATATCATGCGAAGTTTTAAAAATCGTAGCTTTTCAGTTTTATTTATTATTAATTTTTTAGTCCGCCCCTCTTCAATACATACGTACATTTAAAAAAAAGTTACAATATGTTTTAATCTGCATTTCTATCCTCATGGATTGCAAATATTTCTGTTATTTTCAGTAAATAGGTTAAACAATTTTTAAGCCGATCAAAATTTTCGACAAAAGCTTTCATGGCTGTTGATACCAACAGACCATTGCCAACATTTTGTGTGGATACCAATACCTGGGAGAGTGTTCGGAGATAAAAACTGAAATATATTCATGCATTGTAACCTTCTTTTTATAAGCTTTTATTCTACTCACGACCGAGTACAGCGATTTTAAAATATACCAATACTGCAACCAACCTTCCGCAACAAAATAATGTTTATTTCGCATGAAGATAAAGTCGAAAAAAAAAGCTTATCTATTAAAAATTTGTTTTTAACCTAAATTTATTTTTATACTTGTATTAAAAAAAAAATGAAAATTAATAAAATATTTTGTGTAGCGATATAATATACCGACTACTATATTGAGAAAAACTGGAGGAAGCACCCTTCACCAGAAAATCAACTATTTAAAATTCATTGAAATTTCTTAATTATTGAAATGAGGTTGAAATTCAAGGAAAGAAACAAGTTAATTAGAGATACTGTAATGCAATGATCTAGAGTACAAATTACAAGTTTGAGGAAGATGAACAATCTCCCTCCATTACGAGATTAAAGTTTTAGTGGGAAATGAGTTTCAGCGTTCTCGGGTGAACGAATGAAAAAAGTCGTGTTTGTTCGCACAACCTGAATAGTGTTAGTTTACGTTATTGAAAGTAGTTGCGCTAAAGGTTAGTAAGCGAGTACAGGTGGAGTGTAGAACAACAATTATAAAGCAACAACTGGCAAGTTTGGCTAGAAAAACTTTTCTCAAATCTTGAGATTTTTTCAACATTAATAAAAGAAACCTGAATAACAGTCATTCTTCATTATCAGGATATTTTGTTTTGTTTTTTTTTTTTTTGTTTTCAAATTTCAAACCAGCTAAAATTTAGTACAATAAGGATTATTTGCATGAATCAAAAATCTTGAATTTTGAGTATGTTATACCCATCGGAAATTTTTACACATGATAGAAATCATTACAAGTAGTCCATGCAAATTAGACGAGTACGAGAGTTTTACAAACATTTTTTATTTAAGAAAATTTATTTTTCGACAGTATTGTTAATGGTGGTCTTCTAAACGTTATAATAATAAAAATATGGGAGTTCAACCATCCCCAAAATTAATTTTTCAAGATAATTTCAAATAAGTATTATGGGACATACGAAAAAATTTTTCTGACTAAATTTATGTTAATCTTAAGCACCCAAAGGTTACCTTACTATGAAATACATTTAATGGATAAATAAATTTTTTGTTAATACGATAATTGCTGAAATTTTCAGCTGATAAAGATGAAATTTAGTATTTAGATACAACATTCCATGTCATAGTTATACACTATCAAGTTTGGTGCAAATCGGACCCACATCTCCTAGACGTCCAATTTTGCGTTTTATTTTAGGCTTTTTTTCCCAACACTGTAAGGAAGAAAATTTTCAACAATTTATGGGAAAAATTGATTCATAGGTGGGTATTACAATGCAGAAGAACCCTACTGATTTTAGTTTTAATTGTTTCATTTCTTCTGGAATTATTGCTTTTTTTAGTGCAATTCAATCTGCCCATAAAAAGATTCTAAAATGCCTAAAAAATTGAAAATATACAATATTGTGGTTTCACTTCACCTGCAGAAAAAATTTAGTATCTAATTTGATGAAACATAAAACAATATCAATATGGTTCCTCTATATTGTGATATCACCTTATAAACCAAATAAAATTGCTCCTCTCATAATGTTGGGGAAAATAGCCAAAAATAAAACACAAAACTGGAAGTCATGTGGGTTTAATATTCACCAAACTTGACAGTGTAAATATACAGCGTGGAATATATATCAACACACTAAATTCAGCCTTACTGAATGAAAATTACAGCAATTATTGTATTCACAAAAAATTCATAAATTCCGTACAAGTATTTCAGATTAAGGTGGTTTTTGGGTGCTTAAGATTGACTCAATGAAGAAAT